>CM042559.1:240000-482500 GCA_023630585.1 Cranoglanis bouderius
TTGATTGCTTCTGTGGACAGTTGTCTTTTTACAGGTAACAAACTGAGATTAGGAGTACTCCCTTTAAGAGAATGTGTAAAACCTGTGTAAAAGACACCTGGGAGCTAGAAATCTTGCTGATTGATAGGGGATCAAATACTTATTTCACTCATTAAAATGCAAATCAATTTATAACTTTTTTGAAATGCGTTTTTCTGGATTTTTTTGTTGTTGTTATTCTGTCTCTCACTGTTAAAATACACCTACCATTAAAATTATAGACTGATCATTTCTTTGTCAGTGGGCAAACATACAAAATCAGCAGGGGATCAAATACTTTTTTCCCCCCACTGTAATTATATTGCATAGAGTCCAAGTGAAATTCAACACAGTTATCAAAAAGTGATATGATCACGCTGCAATAAAATGTTCAAATTGATTCAGACTTCTATCAAATGACATTCATTCAACATGATTTTTTACTGCTTGTTCAATTTACTTAATTAAAAATAGATATTGCAACAATTCTTTTGGCATTTTGTCACAACTTAATTTCACTGTGTTCAATCCATCTACATTTACTTAATCTAGTTGTGTTGGGGCTATGTGATTAATATTTGTTGGTTCAGTGTACTGCTGAAACTGCACTGAAAAAGGGAGGCTCTATTTAAAAAAAAAAATTATATAGTATATTGTGATATATAGGCCTATAGTTATAGTTTAGTATATAGTTTAACATTTTCTGACAGTTAATGAAGTATGAATGATGTATTTAATAATACATATAATTAATAATGTTATGCAGATGACACGGGGGTACATGTTTTTTCTGTCTTGTTTTAGTTTTTTTTTTTCTTTTGAGAGGATAAAAACAAGACAGAAAATGTTGGCTTCCATAAGTTCTGAGTCTGAACTGTTTGTGTTTCCACTTAAGGTTTATCACCGCTTCATTTCCATAGTGGAAAAATATAGATGGACTTCTGTTAAAATGCTGCCCATGTATTTAGCTTGTATTCAAGAAATATCATGTGTAATAATAATAATAATATATTATATTATTAATAATAATATGTTTGAGATAATATGTTTGTGTCTGCATCGTGTGAGTTTTTTTCAATTTGTGCGGGAGCAACTTCAAAGTGAGTGCGCGCGCATGCGCTTATTTGCAAAGCGCGACCACTGGTCTGGAGAGGGACACCTGAGGGGACTGACTGGCAAAGTTCTGTAGAAGGTAAGAATTGCAATAAAAATCTGATATTCTGAATATTCTGAAAATAGCTGTCACATAACATTAACACAAGAAATAGTGTTTTAAGATGTTTTAACCCCACACGTTCTTAAATCGTGTCGATCGTTAACAAATTCAGCTTATATTTGGTTTAGCCGAGTGTCATCGTCTGACTTGCTAGCTTGCTATGTAATACTTTATTGTGAATGTGTGAATATTCTTGAGATAAATATTACGGAGTAATATTTATATTTTATAGGCCTTTATATATATATATATATATATATATATATATATATATATATATATATATATATATATATATATATATATATATATATATATATTTATATATTTTTACATTTATTTATTTATTTATTTATTTATAGGCCTTTTATATTTAATATTAATATTTATATTTTATAGGCCTGTAAGTCCTGCAAACAGTGATACACCTGAGGTAAGCTTTCTGATAAATCTAACTTTTTGTCCAATTTCACATTTTAAAGCAAATGGCTCTCACATGCAAGGAAAAGTCTATTTAGAAGTTTTTAAAAAGTTTTTTGAAACTTTTTTAAAGTGTTTTTAAAAGTTTTTTGATGGAGAAGAATCTGGGCTCAGCCAGCTAACATCCCTGGTCAATACTGACACAAGTTAATGTAACAGCGATACAAATTATTACTAATAGCTACAGTTATTTATTGTTGTTGTTATTTATGACTAATTGCTGCTCTTTCATTCTTTTCAGTGTCAGTTGTTGTACAATGTGGCACTGCAAGGCCTGTTCAGTGTTTGTCTCAAGTAGGTTGAAACTATTGCAGCATTTTAGGGTGAAACACAGACATTTTGGACATAATAGTTGTTTTCCATGCATATATTTTAGCTGCCCTTGCACACTCAGAACATGGAATGCTCTTCTGATTCATTTGAACAGATTTCATGTGAATCAAATTAGTCAGAGACAGTCTAAAAAAGTGCATATTTAGCTGCCATATATGTGATTGTGGATGTCTTAACTCTGAGAGAGATTACTGGGCTCATATTAATGCATATCTGAAGAAAAATGAAGTGATAATTTTTTTTTGTTGTTGTTTTTAGATTGCAGCTTTCAAACAAATATCTGTGGAACATTTACATCTCATAAAAACTGAAAACATCATTTTTTTTTTTTTTATTGAAAGATTTTAAACCTTGGATAGTAACAACTACCACAGTAGTTTCTCTGGAATTGGAAAATGTTACAGATGATGATGAGGTGGAGGCATGTCATGATAGAGAATCTGTTTCTGATGTCCATTCCACAAAGGACCTTCAAAATGTATTCAAAAACAATTATGCAGCTGCTCTGTTAAAGCCTGAGCATTTGCACCATGTACCAAGTACAGCAATTGATGAATTCTACATGCGCTTTACAACCTAAATAGCACTTTGTCTCTTCCTCTTAATACTGACATTTTATGGAATGTTTTTCAGAAGCATAGTCATAGCATAGAATCTGCCATGCAGGGTCATGTTGAGGAATCTGAAGATCAATTAGAAATGGAAGCAAACGTAACAGGCTCCAGTTCTCATGAGCATTACCTCCTATGTTTTTCCTGCTTGATAGATGTTGGGCAAAATATGAGGCTTATTAGTCTTATCACTCCATTTGTATGGGCAAGCCAAAATTGATTTGTTGAGTTCTTCCAAGGTTACATACTTCTTTGATATAATAAATGTGAGACACTGTGCAAGCTCAATACCCTCAAAAATATCATGGGCAGTGTCTGGAGGGTAACCAGTGATGACATCAAAATGAGAAAGAGCTGCAGTCAGAGGACAAGCTTTTTTCACTCCCAACAATTAGTGCCACTCTCTTCAGCTGACCTCATGTGAGCACTGTGGAGCTCTTTTGTTCTGAGACTGAAAGCACGTGTTCTTACATCTTTTGATTGTATGTCTAATTTGCTTGCAGGACAGAACCATTATAAATGCCCTGAAGAAAATTTATAAAAAATTAAAAAAATATATATGCCCTGAAAAAACTTTCAGTAAAGCCTACTAAACCACGAGTTCCTAAATTGTCTGCAGCAACAGTGACAACTGTACCCTTTAGTGATTTCCCTAACTATGGTATGAAAATTCCATTTTCCTCCAAGGATTTGAGGTCTTTTAGGAGTGGCTCTAAAACTCTGTAATAGCCATAAGTTTTGACATCATCTGTTTTACATAGTAGGTACAAGTATATGGAGGACAAAGATGAATTAGACCCAGGAGGTAGGTTACCCAGCACCCAATAGACTGCACAAAGCTTGTGTTTTGTTTGCGGGATGTCCCCAGGGGTTGCAGAGCTCAAATTCATGGATATATAAACCCACAAATACTCTTAACTCCTACCCTGACATGAAGCTATTTTGCTTTAAATGAAGGCCATCTCTAAAAGACTGATACAGACATTCTGCCTCAGTTTCACTTTGTGTTTTTAGATTCTGAGCTATCTTGTCTAAATATCTTTCCTATTCAAAAGCACTTGCAGGGACTCAAGAATTGGAATATACTGAATTGTTTTGTTCTCTTAGCATCCAGAATATTTTCAACTGGTGCAACTACATTAAATTTAGCCTTATAACACGGCCTACATTAATAAGCAGAACTAAGAGAGCCAGCCACCTTTCTGTATAGCTTTGTGTATAGGGTTCACTATGCTGTTACGACCCGTGGGGTAAAGGTGAGAAGCAGGATGCATTTGCAGGGGAAAGTGGTCAGTTTATTAGGAACAGTTCAGACAATAACAAACATAAAAGACTCCATCCAACATAAATGCATGAACAGAAATGTCACCGTTATCCAAAAAAGGTAGAAGTAATCCAAATGAGAAACACAGTAATCCACAACTGGTAGAAAATCTGGAAAACACAGGGAGATATATGCTAGGCTAGGTGGTGCTCTGGAAACCACGAACTACGAGCTAAGGAATAAGAACGCGAGGCTAGAAAGGTGGTCTGGAAACCACGAATTACGAGCTAAGGAAATAAATGCGCACGGCTAGAAGGTGGTCTGGAAACCACGGGAAAAAAGCTAAGGGAAAAAGAACGCGAGGCAAGAAAGGTGGTCTGGAAACCATGAATGACGAGCTAAGGAAATAAATGCGTACGGCTAGAAGGTGGTCTGGAAACCACGGGGAAAAAGCTAAACTAAACTAAAGCTAAAGCTAATACTCCGTGCCGAAGCGGAAACGGAGTGACGTATTTAAACACACATCAATTACATGTCCAAATCAATAACACCTGACATCAATACACATGAACAAATGAGGAGGCGGAGACATGACACGAACAAAAACAAACGCACATGGGGAAACACAGGAGGCGGAGACATGACGTGAACGAAAACATGAGTACACATGGCAGAGGTAAACAAAACGTGAGTTCATGAATAAAACGTCTATCGGAGCGTTTTTGAATAGCGCTGGAATGCGCGCAATGGAATGTGGAAGCATGCCACTCACTACTCCTTGCAGCGTAGCGAGAACTAGAGAAGGGGAAACCTAACAGAGCCCTCCCCCCCTACGGCGCGGCTCCTGAAGCGCCACAAGTTCCAACCACTTTGGTGGACCTGGGCCCCTGGGCAGGATCCTAACCTCTGCCCCCCAGGACCTGATGCTGGTTATGTCCAGTGTCCCGTAACCAGAGCAGAGCATGTAGGGTTTTCCATTGGAACTTGGATGAGAACTTGGACGAGAACTTGGACTGGTGCTTGACCTGGAGCTTGACCTGGAGCTTGACCTGGAACCAGGATCAGAGTCAGCTCTGGAACCAGGATCAGAGTCAGCTCTGGCACCTGGATCAGGAACAGCTTTGGCACCTGGATCAGAGACAGACTTTGAAACAGACTCGGAAACAGGCTCGGAAACAGGCTTCGAGAAGGGCTTGGAAACAGACTTCGAGAAGGGCTTGGAAACAGACTTCGAGAAGGGCTTGGAAACAGACTTCGAGAAGGGCTTGGAAACAGACTTCGAGAAAGACTTGGAAACAGACTTCGAGACAGACTTGGAAACAGACTTCGAGACAGACTTGGAAACAGACTTCGAGACTGGACAGAGAACTCGTTTAGACCAAAAACCATACACAAAATCAAAAACTTGGTTGGAAACAGCGTTGAAAATTAAATTGGAGACAGGGCTGGAGACAGGGCTGGAGACAGAGGAGGAGACAGAGGAGGAGACAGAGGAGTGAGCTTGGTTGGAAACGGAGCTGGAACCGGAGCTGGGAGATAAATCAGCCTCTGAACTGAGAAGGAGAGCAAAAACATATCCAGAAATTAAACCAATGTAGCTAGCAACTAAATCAGGAACTGGACTAGGAACTGGACTAGGAACAGGGTCGGAACCTGGACTTGGACATGGAACTGAACTAGGAACTGGACTAGGAACAGGGTCGGAACCTGGACTTGGACATGGAACTGAACTAGGAACAGGGTCGGAACCTGGACTTGGACATGAAACTGAATGAGGAACTGAACGAGGAACTGGACTGGAACTGGGAACGGGAGCAGGACTGGGAACCTGACTGGGAACTGGATCAGAGATTGGCCTTGGAATAGGGCGAAAATCTGGATATGGACTTGGACATGGACTAGGATTAGGGCAGAAACCTGGACATGGACTGGGACATGGACTAGGACTCAGACAGGAACTTGAACATGGACTCAATTTTGCGCTAAAACATGGGCTAGGACTTGGAACGGAGGTCATCCCTTGGACCTCAGACATGGACTGGGCTTGAGAAGAAGCCATCCCGTGGGCCTCTGACATGGACTGGACTTGAGAAGAGGCCATCCCGTGGGCCTCTGACATGGACAGGGCAGGAGTGGAGGTTTCTTCTCGAACCTCTGACGAGAACACGGCTAGGGCGGAGGTCTCCTCGTGGACCTCCAGTATAAGCAGGCCAGGAGAGGAGGTTTCCTCTTGAATCTCTGGCTGCAGCTCGGGGCTGGAGGTCGCCCTGTTAACCTCCATGAGCAGCTCCACTGTGGAGACCTTCTGCTGGGCCTCCGGATGGAGCTTGGGGCTGGAGGTCACCACGTTGACCTCCAGGTGTACCTCCGCTGTGGAGACCTCCTGCTGGGTCTCCTGCTGGAGCTCGGGACTGAAGGTCACCATGTTGACCTCCAGGAGCAGCTCCCTTGAGGAGACCTCCTGCTGGAGCTTGGGGCTGGAGGTCGCCACGTTAACCTCCATGAGCAGCTCCGCTGTGGAGACCTTCTGCTGGGCCTCTGGCTGGAGCTCGGGACTGGAGGTTGCCACATTAACCTCCTTGAGCAGCTCCATTGTGGAGACCTCCTGCTGGGCCTCCGGCTGGAGCTCGCGACTGGAGGTCGCCATGTTAACCTCCTGTGGTAGCTCCATGGAGGAGACTTGAGACTTGAGAGCTCCAGCTGGAGCTCTGAGGGTGCCCTCCTGTGGAGCCGCTTATGCACCCGCCAGCTGCCCTTGAAACAGCTTTGGGAGCAGAAGTAGCTGCTCCTTACTCCCTGGTTCCTGCAGGTGGGACACTGCAGGATGGCTGGTCGGATGCATCCCTCGGTGGCACACTCCTGGGTTGGGGGATGAGAGGTGTAGGCTGCCACGTTAGCCCGCTTACTCTCATAGTACTCCAGGAACGTTTGACTAGGTCGGTCGCCCAGACAATCCTTCCCCAAAAAGGTCCTGAGGTCAGGTTGGAAGTCTGGGCTTCCGAACACCTGGACCAGTAGATCCACAAAGCCCGAAACTGTCTGGAGCTTCGTGGATCTACTGACGAGGTGAAGCTCCGCCCATTGGCGAGCAGAGCCGACCAGACGAGAGAGGAGGAACCCCAACTACTCCTCTTCCTCCTGAGTTTGGAGTCCTCCAAACTCAAAAAATAAATTTGAGCCTGCAAAAAAAAAACATTGAGGCCAAGTGGCAAAGCCATCAAACTCATCTGGAGGATAGATGAAAGTCCACTGAGGAAAAAACATAGACTTAATTGCTGGCATTTTAATTGTGGCGTGGCAGGGCATGGCATGGCGTGGCTTTCCCCGCTGCATCCATTTTTTGGCGGAGTATTCTGTTACGACCCGTGGGGTAAAGCTGAGAAGCAGGATGCATTTGCAGGGGAAAGTGGTCAGTTTATTAGGAACTGTTCAGACAATAACAAACATGAAAGACTCCATCCAACATAAATGCATGAACAGAAATGTCACCATTATCCAAAAAAGGTAGAAGTAATCCAAATGAGAAACACAGTAATCCACAACTGGTAGAAAATCCGGAAAACACAGGGAGATATACGCTAGGCTAGGCGGTGGTCTGGAAACCACGAACTACGAGCTAAGGAATAAGAAGGCGAGGCTAGAAAGGTGGTCTGGAAACCATGAATTACGAGCTAAGGAAATAAACGCGCACGGCTAGAAGGTGGTCTGGAAACCACGGGAAAAAAGCTAAACTAAACTAATGCTAAAGCTAATACTCCGCGCCGAAGCGGAAACGGAGTTGCATATTTAAACACACGTCAATTACATGTCCAAATCAATAACACCTGACATCAATACACATGAACAAATGAGGAGGCGGAGACATGACATGAACGAAAACAAACGCACATGGGGAAACACAGGAGGCGGAGACATGACGTGAACGAAAACATGAGTACACATGGCAGAGGTAAACAAAACGTTATTTCATGAATAAAACGTCTATCGGAGAGTTGTAGCGAGAACTAGAGAAGGGGAAACCTAACATATGCACAGTGTAGTAGCTATTTCTTTCAAGACCGATCTGTCAACCTGAAGACTATGCTTCTGAAAAACATTCCATAAAACATCAGTATTAAGAGGAAGAGACAAAGTGCTATTGAGGTTGCGCATGTAGAATTCATCAATCGCTGTACTTGGTACATGGTGCAAATGCTCAAACTTTAACAGAGCAGCTGCATAATTGTTTTTGAATACATTTGGAAGGTCCTTTGTGGAATGGACATCAGAAACAGATTCTCTATCATGACATGCCTCCACCTCATCATCATCTGTAACATTTTCCAATTCCAGAGAAACTACTGTGGTAGTTGTTACTATCCAAGGTTTAAAATCTTTCAATAAAAAAAAAAAATGATGTTTTCAGTTTTTATGAGATGTAAATGTTCCACAGATATTTGTTTGAAAGTTGCAATCTAAAAACAACAACAACAAAAAAAATTATCACTTCATTTTTCTTCAGATATGCATTAATATGAGCCCAGTAATCTCTCTCAGAGTTAAGACATCCACAATCACATATATGGCAGCTAAATATACACTTTTTTAGACAGTCTCTGGCTAATTTGATTCACATGAAATCTGTTCAAATGAATCAGAAGAGCATTCCATGTTCTGAGTGTGCAAGGACAGCTAAAATATATGCATGGAAAACAACTATTATGTCCAAAATGTCTGTGTTTCACCCTATAATGCTGCAATAGTTTCAACCTACTTGACACAAAAACTGAACAGGCCTTGCAGTGCCACATTGTACAACAACTGTCACTGAAAAGAAAGAAAGAGCAGCAATTAGTCATAAATAACAACAACAATAAATAACTGTAGCTATTAGTAATAATTTGTATCGCTGTTACATTAACTTGTGTCAGTATTGACCAGGGATGTTAGCTGGCTGAGCCCAGATTCTTCTCCATCAAAAAACTTTTAAAAAACACTTTTAAAAAGTTTCAAAAAACTTCTAAATAGACTTTTCCTTGCATGTGAGAGCCATTTGCTTTAAAATGTGAAATTGGACAAAATGTTAGATTTATCAGAAAGCTTACCTCAGGTGTATCACTGTTTGCAGGACTTCCAGGCCTATAAAATATAAAACTTTTTGGCTATCTAACACATGACATGGCTAATTTGATGTCGCTAGCTAAGGGGAGGCACAACTAAGCCATCATTGGCAGAATTGAGAGCTGTCAGCCAATAAGACACAAGTATTTCCATGTATTTTCCTGTAAACCCTGTCTGGTCTCGCCTCCGTTCACTGAAGATACAAAATTACAGACCGTCCTCTTTTACTGATGTGCAGTTACGTAGTGACAAACCCTTCTAAGTGGAGAATTATTCGGGGCTAAAGAAAAAATCTTCGGGTCTACAGCCCCAAATGTCCAAGGCCAGGTTACACCTCTGGGATTGACAGTAAAGCAAGTAATCTAGCTATGGACAGGGTCAACTTTAACTGTACTCAAGTTCAGCCGCCAACTTAACTCAATGGAAGCTTATTACACGTGCTCATTGCTGACAGAGATTATGTGAAAATGTGCGGCAATAATAAATGTGCTGTTTACCCATATCATTACCTACATATAATAAAACACATAAATCACTTGCTGGTTTGGTAGAACAAAAGCCCATTTTAAAAAAACGTCTTATGACGACCAGTGGTCTTCATTCAATATCAAAGAACGTGTGACATTTCACCAGAACGATCTTAAAAGCGGTCTCATTAAAATTTTAGATTCGCTTTGATTATTTGAGTAAACTAAGACTCTGTAATATGTATCTCAAGAATATTCCCACATTATAAATAAATAAATAAATGTAAAAATATATATATTATATATTTATTTATATATATATATAAAGGCCTATAAAATATAAATATTACTCCGTAATATTTATCTCAAGAATATTCACACATTCACAATAAAGTATTACATAGCAAGCTAGCAAGTCAGACGACGACACTCGGCTAAACCAAATATAAGCTGAATTTGTTAACGATCGACACGATTTAAGAACGTGTGGGGTTAAAACATCTTAAAACATTATTTCTTGTATTAATGTTATGTGACAGCTATTTTCAGAATATTCAGAATATCAGATTTTTATTGCAATTCTTACCTTCTACAGAACTTTGCCAGTCAGTCCCCTCAGGTGTCCCTCCCCAGACCAGTGGTCGCGCTTTTCAAATAAGCGCATGCGCGCGCACTCACTTTGAAGTTGCTCTCGCACAAATGGAAAAAAACTCACACGATGCAGACACAAACATTGATATTTCTTGAATACAAGCTAAATACATGGGCAGCATTTTAACAGAAGTCCATCTATATTTTTTCCACTATGGAAATGAAGCGGTGATAAACCTTAAGTGGAAACACGTATTCACAAACAGTTCAGACTCAGAACATATGGAAGCCAACATTTTCTGTCTTGTTTTTATCATCTTGAAAGAAAAAAAAAAAAAACTAAAACAAGACAGAAAAAAACATGTACCCCCGTGTCTGCATAACATTATTAATTATATGTATTATTAAATACATGTCATTCATACTTCATTAACTGACAGAAAATGTTAAACTATATACTAAACTATAACTATAGGCCTATATATCACAATATACTATATAAATTAAAAAAAATAATAGAGCCTCCCTTTTTCAGTGCAGTTTCAGCAGTACACTGAACCAACAAATATTAATCACATAGCCCCAACACAACTAGATTAAGTAAATGTAGATGGATTGAACACAATGAAATTAAGTTGTGACAAAATGCCAAAAGAATTGTGTTGCAATATCTATTTTTAATTAAGTAAATTGAACAAGCATTAAAAAATCATGTTGAATGAATGTCATTTGTTAGAAGTCTGAATCAATTTGAACATTTTATTGCAGCATGATCATATCACATTTTGATAACTGTGTTGAATTTCACTTGGACTCTATGCAATATAATTATGTTCAAACAAATATAACAAGCTGATTGTAAGTGAACTGTTTTAGTATTTTCAGTAGAGCTGCTTTCCCTTTTTTCAGTTCAACTGTCAAATTAATTTGATGAAATATACCAACCTCTTTCTGACGGTGGGTGTGCGTGAGTGGAAATGGTGCTTTAATTTAACCACTAACATACAGAGGGTGAATTCATGTGTAATCTACACTCTTAAACAATAACATACACATGTCAAAATTAGTTTGATGAAATATACCAATGCTCTCTCTGAGGGTGGGTGTAGGAAGGGGTGTGTGTGTGTGTGTGTGTGTGTGTGTGTGTGTGTGTGTGTGTGTGTGTGTGTGTGTGTGTGTGTGGCAATGGTGGTTTCATGTAACTAATTACTTAAACATGTCAAATTAGTTTGATGAATTATAACATCCTGGGTTGTGACAATGGTGGTTTCATGGGTCTAATTACTTACACATGGCAAAAATAGTTTGTTGAATTTTAACATCCTGGGTTGTGAGAATGGCGGATTCATGGATCTAATTACTTACACATGTCAAAAATAGTTTGTTGAATTATAACATCCTGGGTTGTGAGAATGGTGGTTTCATGTGTCTAATTACTTACACATGTTGACCTGTCAAAATTAATCTGATTGATGATGACCTTTGACCTAGACCTGTCAAAATTAGTTTGATGAAATATACCAAGTATATTCTCTCTCAGAGGTCCTTCAGTTATGTACATAGTTTGGTTACAGTACATCACAGGCTTCCTGAGATATGCAGTCACATCAGTTTTTGTGATGTTTTGGTGATAAGTGGAGAGACTTTGTGGGAGAAGAAGCAAAAACAACTGTTTTTGTTATTCAAAATGGAGAAGAATCCAATATGGTCAAAACTGACATAATGGTATATGTTGAACTCTTTGGGCTTGACCAAAAGAATCAGAGGAAAGTGAAGTCACATTTCTAGGACTTCTGTATTGCAGAGTTATTATTGTCTTTGCCCTATTGGTAGTGCTAGAGGGCTTCAATGGCATGCACTAAAATTGATGTGACGGTAGCTGAGATTGTCCTATCACTGTGCCAGACTTCATAAAAAGCATACAAAGCATAGACTGCCATAGACTCCCATGAAGAAGAAGAAGAAGAAGAAGAAGAAGAAGAAGAAGAAGAAGAAGAAGAAGAAGAAAGCAAACAGTTCCAGTAGGGTGCCTATATATTTGTGGTGCTTGGCACCATAATAATAATAATAAGAAGAAGAAGAAGAAGAAGAAGACAACATACAATTTCTATAAGGTGCCTATGCACTTTTGGTGCTTGGCCCCCTAATAATAATAAGACCACAGTGCCACCATGCTGCTTCAATATGGCTTCCATGCAAATTATTCGGCAACTTATATAATTTTCAGTGAATTTTGCATATTAGTTTTTATACTGTGGGCCAACACAGTATTCTCAACTGAGGTCATAAAAATCATAATGTGTATGTGGCATGTAGGCTATTACATGTTTTTAATTCACTAATTTCCTTTGTCAAATTAATAAATAATGGCAATATTTAGGCTAATTTGATCTCCTATAAATTGGAGAGGACAAGCTGATCAAGCATTCATCTGCTACACTTACAGCTCACCTTAAATAAAGTGCTGCTCAGAATTAATATTAGGTCCTCGAGAAAGCAATGTCTCAGATTAAAATGCTGACTGAAGTAGCACTTCAGTCTGTAGTTGCATGTGACAAGTCACTTAATTACTGAAGGAACTCACTTTTGCAATCACACTACTCCCTTTACATAACCCAGTTCTCATTGTTACATCTCACTGTTACTTTTTGTGAGGTCTTGCTCCAGCATTGGGTCTGTTAAAATTCCAAGCTTTCTGTCTTAATTAGTGTTTTGACCATAGCCTGCTTAAGTTTTATGGTTTTAGTCTTGTCTATTTCATGGCTGTTTGCCGATTTCTTTCTTTCTTTATTTATTTTTGCCTGCCTCACATTTCTGAGCATTTCTTAGACATTTATTTGTTTGCCACTTTGGTTTTAATGAAACCCTTCATGCCCACTTCATGACAATGTGCATGTTTTAGTGGGATACCTCTTACCTTAATCTCTTCTTCCATCTCAGACACCCTCTTCTCCAATACCTGCTTTTCCTACACAGGCAAGCAAGAAAGCAAGCAAGCAAGAAAGAAAGAAAGAATCAGCATGTCCATGTGAGGTTCCAAATTGAGAGCCATCAACTGGCTTAAATAGCTTTTACCATATTTTCAAATGATAGTCTTATTTATCAATACTGTCTTTATTACTTAATGAGAAATCATTTAAACATCCATGCAGAAATATCATGTAAATGTGACATCAATTACTTAGGCCAAACCACCACTTAAATATTGTTTGCTGAACATAAGTGAATAAATGTTAAAAAAATAAAAATGTGTGTAAGTGTTTAAAGTAAGCTCTTGTAGCATATAATAATTTATAATACAAAATATGTTGACAGTTAATATTGATAGTAAATACCATTTTTTCTGAATCAAATACACTGGACCTCTCAGATATTCTGTCCTGCTTCTGAAACACAAACAAATCAATGAAACTAAATAAATATGAAATAACTGCTGTTCCCAGCACACTATTGGGGGGAAAAGTACAAAAATAATAATAATTTTAATAAAACATATTTTAATTTTTAACATAATAGTGAAATTTTTGTGGCTACTGGGTGGTTTTACAATAATTGGATATTGTGAAATAGAACAATGCAATGGATGTGAAACAGAACATTAAGGCTATCTAGAAGCTAGGGGACATTTGAACCTTTATAACTAGTAGAAATTAATTGCTTCCTCTGTCTTTGGATTAGTGTTGTCTTACCTGTGTGACTTTGTCCAGTTGCAAGCGGAATTTGGCCAGATCCTGCTTGCTATCCTCCAGACAAGCCTTGAGCTTCTCATTCTCTGCCAGTGCGTCCTCATACAGCTAGCAAAATGAAAACACCAAGCATTGAGTCCAGTTTGTTTAGTCTATGTATCTTTAACAACATGATTTGTTGTATTGTGCCTCATCAAAAATAAATCTGGTAATGACAGACATTTCTAAATGTCTAAATGAATTTAGAAAACATAAAGGGATAGGGGGTTGTGAAGGACAGCAGTTGCTTCCTCTAAGACATATGAAGCCAGCCACTGCATCCTTTCACTGCTTCTGAACACTCAGAGGATAGACCCCTTTAACTGCCCTCTTCCACAAATAGCTTTAAACTTTTCACAACATCGCCCAGTTCTACCCTTTATTTCTCACCTCCCTGATACTATGGTACTTTAGTTCATTCTACTCTCTATGAATCAGAGGTTCACTTCAGTGATAATGGGGTACATTACCATGACACCTGCACAGAAAGCATACTGTCCCATTGCAATCACAGAGATTATGAACGCCCCCTGTACTCTCCTTTGCCTATTAGATGTAGGTATCACAGACCACATGATAACAATTCATCTTTTGAATCAGAGCTTGATCATCATCAGTCTAGTTTGTCCTCCTTGCCCACAGATGAGCATCAGCCCCTCACGATGACCCATGTTTAAAACAACTCAATGGCCTGGTTAAGGACATAGAACTTTTCAGTGCAGAGAAATGTGCTAATAATGTTGCAGACTACACCAGGGACATGTTGCCTTCCAAATTAATTTGGAAAACCACTTCCAGAGCATGCTTTTATAGAAGCATAACCAGGTTCTGTGCATAACAGTTTTACTCAGCTGTATGATGTGCTGTTGGAAGGATATTCCACATTTGCTGATGTAACCTCATCCACACTTTCAACCATCCAAATTAAGCAGAAGTGAAATGAACATCCATGTGATTTCTACCATCACTTGAAGCATGCCTGTTTCCAAGGTAGTCTTGAAGAAGACCACGAACAGAAATTTGAAAGAGACATAGAGATGTCTCTTTCAAATTTCTGTTCGTACCCAATGGCCCAGATGGCATGGGAAACAGTTATTTTCCCTAGTGACAAAAATGAACAGAGCAATCCAGCACCATGGTTGTCTTTCTTTAGAGTTAGAAGGCTTAAGGGAACCTGACACTGGGCGTTGGGGTTGAATGCTGGAAACCTCATGACTGTCAGTGGAACAGCAATTATCAGTACCATTGTCTGAGTCAAAGACATTCAGGTTCAGAGAATGCCACTGAACACTGAGTAGAGACAGAAAGATAAGTGAGCAAACTACTTCATCATGCAAGGATTCTTCCTCAGAGGCAGAAGCCTCTTCCACTATTTCTCTCACGTTCACCACTTTTGTTTCTTAGCAATCTTGTCCAAAAGGCAATGTCCAACACATCTACACCAATGTGATCACCGAAGACTCACTAGAGGTTCACTCACTGTCACTGGGTCTGAAGTTAGGCTAATGTGTTCAGACATGTTTGTTGACATTACCCAGTTCATGCTTGTGGTTGCTAAATGCCGCAGGCTTGAGTCATGTAATCTCACAATCACCAGTTACCCTCAATACCAAGCTCCTATTAAACAGAGGGCTTGTCTGGAATTCACATTTCACAAAAGATGGCACATCCTGTGTACATATCAAAATTAAATACAGAAAAGCTGCTTAAGTGCTTGACAGATTAGCACCTTTGATCGATTGCCAGTGCAGACAATCATAGGCTCAAGTCATAAATCCAAAATAAATTAGCAGTCAGGCTAGTGGCCACAATCCATGCAACCTTATGACTGTTGATGTGATATCTGAAAGAATCCCAACTAATGTAAATTTGTACTTGGCAGATTCCTGTGATGTAGTTTCTATTTTCAGATCATTTGCCAGGAGTTTCTTGCCTGTGTTGGTGTTTAAACCATATCACTTTTATTCTTTTTTCAGCAATCATTTAGTAATTTTCATTTAAATCAGTTAAATCATGTCAGACCATTTTGCACCTTTATTGTGAAATTGCAACATATAAATATCAAGTGATAAACACCCAGAAATGTTTTTGAGGGAAAAAAACAAAAGAAAACAAAACAAAAAATGTCCAATACCCAGTGTGCACACCCTTTTATAATTGGGATGTGGTAGTGTTTAGAATCACATTCAAACTCATTTTAAATACTAATTAGTATATACCTGCCATCAATTGATGTGTCTGTTTAACCCCAAATAAAGGGGTTATAAAGGGCCATAAAGATCTTACAAAGCAGGTAGAGTTATTTTTAAAAACATCAATCAGGAGAGGGTTACAAAATTTTTCCAAGCCATTGGATTATACCATGGAACACAGTAGAACAATAATCAACGAGTGGAGAAAATATGGCATGACAGTGACACTACCAAGAACAGGACGTCCCTCTACAATTGATAAGAGGATCAGGAGAAAACTGGTCAGGGAGGCTGCCAAGAGGCGTACAGCATCATTAAAAGAATTGCAGAAATTTCTGGCAAGTACTTGTTGCTCCCTATATGTGACAACAATCTCAAATTCTTCATATCTCTGGGCTATGGGGTAGGGTGGCAAAATGGAAGCCTTTTTAACCAGAAAATAAATTAAAAATATCCCAATCCATGTGGAAAAAAGTGTCATGGTCTGATGAGACCAAAGCCATAATACCAAAAGATATGTTTGGCACAAAAAAACCCCAGAGCACATCACCAAAAGAGCACCATCCCCATGGGGAAGCATGGTGGTGGCAGCATCATACTTCAGTTGGTACTGGGGCTTTAATCAGGGTGGAGGAAATAATGAATAGCTCCAAATACCAGTCAATTTTGACGCAAAACTTTAAGGCTTCTTAAATCACTTACGATTTAAGAGGGATTTCGCCTTTCAGCATGACAACTCAAAACAAACCTCCAGAACAAAGGAATAATGGCTTCAAGAAAACAAGTTCAAAGTTTTGGAAGTTTTTGGAGTCCAGACTTAAATCCAATTAAAAATTTGTGGGGTGACCTGAAGAGGGCTGTTCGGATGCTTTTGCAAGGAAGAATGGCAAAATATTGCGAAGTCAAGATGTGCCAAACTGATTGACACTTAAAGATGATTGATTCTTATTGTTTTTTCAGTTTAATTAATAGGTTAAAATCTCACAATAAAGGTAGAAAAGGTTCTGACACGATTTATTAATTTTTTACATTACAAAAACCTGCATTTTTATAGGGGGGTGTAGACGTTTGTTAGAAGATTGCAGCATTAGAGGTGCATATCCAGACACTAGAGAGGGTTAGGTAGAGTGAGAGCAATGGAATGGATGACTCAGTGGCATAACGCTAAGACTCACCCATGGGAGCACCACTCCTCTCTGCTTTACATGTCTAACAGGTTTGCTCTCCACAGTGAAGACCCTAATGAGAAGTCTGAAAGAGTTCGGGTTATAGGAGACTCTATCTTATGGCACGTGGAATTGGCTAGGCTTTAGGAGGTAATCTTAGGGTCTTAGGGGAGCATAGGTTTTCAAAGATAGTTATTCACATAGGAGCTAATGATATATGCCTTTGTCAGTCAGGGGTTACTAAGATTTACACTGTAGAGGTATGTAAATTGGTGTGCCCAGGTGCTGCTCTGAAAACAACTTGGGCTTTATTGGTAATTGGAGTAGTTTTGAGGGCAATGTTGGCTTGCTAGGGCAGGATGCTAGGGCAGTCCCACTCAGGAAATTGCTGCATTCATTTGCAGCATATCTCATAGTCTCAGAACTAATCTTATTTGGTCTCATAGTTAATCAGTGACAATCCAGAACCAAGGCCAGGGAGCAGACAAGCAGGCCAAAATGACCAACTGCTAGCTGCCTTGAGTCATCACTCAGGTTCCACCATACTGAGACTGTGTCTGTTGCCCAAGCTAAATAGAAACTTATAAATATGCAAAAAGTTGGTTTTAGTAACCTAATAAACATAAAGTTGGATCATACTGAATGAACATGCAGCACCTTTGATCTGAAGTTAAGACTGTTAAATATTAAATATCTTGCATCTAAAACACTTATTTTAAATGACACTATTACTGATCAGGAGTTTAATGTTCTGTGTTTAAGGGGGCTTTAGCACTTGCAGTTTAGTCTGAAACAGAGCATGGTTTGCATGAACAATTGGTAATGTGAAAGCTGTCATGCGACCCGGAAAGCGCATCACGTTACCAAACCCAAGATTATCTGTAGGAGGTGGTATGAGTTTGGTCGCATGAGAACACAACTCATACTCAGGTCTGCACAGGAAGTAAAGTAACCTCAGACATCCCAACTGAAGCCACCTCCCTGAAATGAGTTTTTGCAGGTTGGGATGTCTGTAACCTGCGCATGTGTTTTAGCCGATGATGACATAATTTGTTTCCACAACACACTTGTACCATGAGTGGCAGGGGATTTTGTGGGACACAGAAGAGGTCCACTGCTGCACATATCTGTTGTGCATAATAGCACCAAAATAATTAAAAAAAAAAAAAACATATGGTGAGTTGTGTTGTATTCTCCATGTGCGTTTGCGATGACATAAGATGAACGCAAATGAGGTTCAATAGGATCAAGTGAGTCTGAAACCAGACCAATGCTGCGGGGGGCCCCTGGAACAGTCACACTCGGATTCAGACTGCAGCAAACATGCCCGGTGTGAAAACCACCTAACAGAAACATGAGTTAAACCAAACTAGTATGTAGCATTAAATGAAGCTAGTCCTCCCGGGTACAGTTATACATCATCCTCATCTAACTTCACAGGCATCACAGTTATTTATAATGATAATCTAGGTGTCACACAAAAACCTGGTCATGAATTAGACACATCTTAAATTTATGTTACTACCATAAAATACGTAGCCAAAAAAAAAAGTCTACCCTGACTTTTCCACTAATTATTATTTATAGGGCCAGGGCCATTTTTACGAACCGTGGGGTAAAGGAAGCAGGATGCACTTGCAGGGGAAAGTGGTCAGTTTATTAGGGACAGTTCAAACAACAAAAAACATAAAAGACTCCATCCAACATAAATTCATAAACAGAAATGTCACCGTAATACTTGGCCGTTGAGGCAGTGATCCCATAAAGGTAAAAGTAATCCAAATGAGAAACACAGTAATCCACAACTGGTAGAAAATCCGGAAAACACAGGGAAATATACGCTAGGCTAGGCGGTGGTCTGGAAACCACTAACTACAAGCTAAGGAATAAGAATGCGAGGCTAGAAAGGTGGTCTGGAAACCACGAATGACGAGCTACGGAAATAAATGCGCAAGGCTAGGAGGTGGTCTGGAAACCACGAATTACGAGCTTCGGAAATAAACGCGCAAGGCTAGAAGGTGGTCTGGAAACCACAGAAAAAGAGCTAAGGGAATAAACGCACACGGCTAGAAGGTGGTCTGGAAACCACGGGAAAAAGCTAAGGGAAAGAGAACGCGAGGCTAGAAAGGTGGTCTGGAAACCACGAATGATGAGCTATGGAAATAAACGCGCACGGCTAGAAGGTGGTCTGGAAACCATGGGAAAAAGCTAAGGGAAAAAGAACGTGAGACTAGACACATCTCAGCTAAACTAAACTAAAGATAATACTCTGCCCCGAAGCGGAAACGGAGCGGCATATTTAAACAACAAGAAATCACATGTCCAAATCAATTACACCTGACATCAATACATGAACAAATGAGGAGGCGGAGACATGACATGAATGAAAACAAACGCACATGGGGAAACACAGGAGGCGGAGACATGACGTGAATGAACATGTGAGAACACATGGCAGAGGTAAACAAAACGTGAGTTCATGAATAAAACGTCCATCGGAGACTTTTTGAATAGCGCTGGAATGCACACAATGGAATGCGGAAGTATGCCACTCGCTACTAGAGCTAGAGAAGGGGAAACCTAACAGAGACCCCCCCCCCCCCCAGGCGCGGCTCCCGAAGCGCCACAAGTTCCATCCACTTTGGTGGACCTGGGCCCCTGGGCAGGATCCTAACCTCTGCCCTCCAGGACCTGAGGCTGGTTATGTCCAGTGTCCCGTAACCAGAGCAGAGCGTGTCAGATTTTCCTTTGAAACTTGGATGAGAACTTGGACGAGAACTTGGATGAGAACTTGGACATATGCCTGGTCTGGATCTCGGAGCTGCGCGTGACCTGGTGCTTGGCCTGGAGCTTGACCTGAAGCTTGACCTGGAACCAGGATCAGAGTCAGCTCTGGAACCACGATCGGAGTCAGCTCTCGCACCTGGATCAGAGACAGACTTTGAAACAGACTCGGAGACAGACTTTGAAACAGACTTGGAGACAGACTGGACTGAAACTGGGAACGGGAACAGGACTGGGAACAGGACTGGGAACCTGACTGGGAACTGGATCAGAGATTGGCCTTGGAATAGGGCAAAAATCTGGACATGGACTTGGACATGGACTAGAATTAGGGCAGGAAACTGAACACGGACTCAATTTTGCACTAAAACATGGGCTAGGACCTGGAACGGATGTCATCCCTTGGACCTCGGACATGGACTGGGCTTGAGAAGAGGCCCTCCCATGGGCCTCTGACATGGACAGGGCAGGAGTGGAGGTTTATTCTCGAACCTTTGACAAGAACATGGTTTGGGCGGAGGTCTCCTCGTGGACTTCCGGTATAAGCAGGCCAGGAGAGGAGGTTTCCTCTTGAATCTCTGGCTGCAGCTCGGGGCTGGAGGTCGCCCTGTTAACCTCCATGAGCAGCTCTGCTTTGGAGACCTCCTGCTGGGCCTCCGGCTGAAGCTCGGGACTGGAGGTCGCCACATTAACCTCCATGGGCAGCTCCGCTGTGGAGGAGACTTCCTGCAGGGTCTCCGGCTGGAGCTTGGGGCTGGAGGTTGCCACATTAACCTCCATGAGCAGCTCCGCTGTGGAAACCTTCTGCTGGGCCTCCGGCTGGAGCTTGGGGCTGGAGGTCGCCACGTTAACCTCCATGAGCAGCTCCGCTGTGGAGACCTTCTGCTGGGCCTCCGGCTGGAGCTTGGGGCTGGAGGTCGCCATGTTAACCTCCTTGAGCAGATCCGCTGTGGAGACCTCCTACTGGGCCTCCGGCTGGAGCTCGGGACTGGAGGTCGCCATGTTAACCTCCAGTGGTAGCTCTGTGGAGGAGACTTCCTGCTGGGTCTCCGGCTGGAGCTCTGAGGGTGCCCTCCTGTGGAGCCGCTTATACACCCGCCAGCTGCCCTTGAAACAGCCTTGGGAGCAGAAGTAGCTGCTCCTGACTCCCTGGTTCCTGCAGGTGGGACACTGCAGGATGGCTGGTCGGGTGCATCCCTCGGTGGCACACTCCTGGGTTAGGGGATGAGAGATGTAGGCCGCCACGTTAGCCCGCTTACTCTCATAGTACTCCAGGAATGTTTGACTAGGTCGGTCGCCCAGACGATCCTTCCCCAAAAAGGTCCTGAGGTTGAGTTGGAAGTCTTGGCTTCCGAACACCTGGACCAGTAGATCCACAAAGCCCGAAACTGTCTGGAGCTTCATGGATCTACTGGCGAGGTGAAGCTCCGCCCATTGGCGAGCAGAGCTGACCACTCTTCGTCGGGTTTGGGGTCCTCCAAACTCAAAAAAATAAATCTGAGCCTGTTACGACCCGTGGGGTAAAGGAAGCAGGATGCACTTGCAGGGGAAAGTGGACAGTTTATTAGGGGCAGTTCAAACAACAAAAAACATAAAAGACTCCATCCAACATAAATTCATAAACAGAAATGTCACCATAATCCAAAAGGATATTATACTTGGCCGTTGGGGCAGTGATCCCAAAAAGGTAAAAGTAATCCAAATGAGAAACACAGTAATCCACAACTGGTAGAAAATCCGGAAAACACAGGGAAATATACGCTAGGCTAGGCGGTGGTCTGGAAACCACTAACTACGAGCTAAGAAATAAGAACGCGAGGCTAGAAAGGTGGTCTGGAAACCACGAATGACGAGCTATGGAAATCAACGCGCAAGGCTAGGAGGTGGTCTGGAAACCACGAATTGCGTGCTTCGGAAATAAACGCGCAAAGCTAGAAGGTGGTCTGGAAACCACGGAAAAAGAGCTAAGGGAATAAACGCGCACGGCTAGAAGGTGGTCTGGAAACCATGGGAAAAAGCTAAGGGAAAGAGAACGCGAGGCTAGAAAGGTGGTCTGGAAACCATGAATGACGAGCTACAGAAATAAACGCGCACGGCTAGAAGGTGGTCTGGAAACCACGGGAAAAAGCTAAGGGAAAAAGAACGTGAGGCTAGACACTTCTCAGCTAAACTAAACTAAAGCTAATACCCTGCCCCGAAGCGGAAACGGAGCGGCGTATTTAAACAACAAGAAATCACATGTCCAAATCAATTACACCTAACAAATGAGGAGGCGGAGACATGACACGAAAGAAAACAAACGCACATGGGGAAACACAGGAGGTGGAGACATGACGTGAACAAACACATGACAACACATGGTAGAGGTAAACAAAATGTGAGTTCATGAATAAAACGTCCATCGAAGAGTTTTTGAATAGCGCTGGAATGCGCGCAATGGAATGCGGAAGTATGCCACTCGCTACTCCTTGCCGCGTAGCGAGAGCTAGAGAAGGGGAAACCTAACAGCCATATCCTGAATTTCTTTATGAATTTGAAGATTTCATCTGAAACCTGGTTGTTTCTGTAGACAAAACATTAATTGTATAACTGTAATGAATTTTCCTGGTTACACAACTGCTATCTGACCATGTAGTATTAGCACATTTATAGAAGGGATTTATTTATTTATAACCGCACTATCCGGTGTCGCCCAGATGAGGTTGGGTTCCCTTTTGAGTATGGTTCCTCTCAAGGTTTCTTCCTGATATCGTCTCAGGGAGTTTTTCCTTGCCACCATCGCCTCTGCCTTGCTCAATGGGGATAAATTCGTATTTAAAATCTAATTTAAAATCTATATCCTGTATATTTCTGTAAAGCTGCTTTGGGACAATGACCATTGTTAAAAGCGCTATACAAATAAAATTGAATTGAATTGAATTAATTGTTGAAGATATTAATATTCATTTGGTTAATATAGAAAACCCTTTGAGAACAGCGTTTTTATCCATTTTAGATTCTGTAGGGGTTAATCAGAATGTAATTTCACTATACAGCCATGGCCAAAAGTTTTGAGAATGACACAAATATTAATTTTTACAAATTCTGCTGCCTCAGTTTTTATGATGGCAATTTGCATATACTCCAGAATGTTATGAAGAGTGATCAGATGAATTGCAATTAATTTCAAAGTCCCTCTTTGCCATGAAAATGAACTTAATCCCAAAAAAAACATGTCCACTGCATTTCAGCCCTTCCACAAAAGGACCAGCTGACATCATGTCAGTGATTCTCTCGTTAACACAGGTGAGAGTGTTAACGAGGACAAGGCTGGAGATCATTCTGTCATGCATGATTGAGTTAGAATAACAGACTGGAAGCCTTAAAAGGAGGGTGGTGCTTGAAATTATTGTTGTTCTTCTGTTAACTATGGTTACCTGCAAGGAAACATGTGCAGCCATCATTGCTTTGCACAAAAAGGGATTCACAGGCAAGGATATTGCTGCTAGTAAGATTGCACCTAAATCAACCATTTATCGGATCATCAAGACCTTCAAGGAGAGAGGTTCAACTGTTGTGAAGAAGGCTTCAGGGCGCCCAAGAAAGTCCAGCAAGCGCCAGGACCATCTCCTAAAGTTGATTCAGCTGCGGGATTGGGGCACCACCAGTGCAGAGCTTGCTCAGGAATGGCAGCAGGCAGGTGTGAGTGGGTCTGCACGCACAGTAAGGCGAAGTATCACTGCAGGCTAGGACAGGGATTAAATCAACAATTCAGGGACTACTCGAGGCAAGAGTGTTGATCCCTGCCAAAAGCCAGTGCAACACTCCTATCTTTCCTGTAAAAAAGGCAGATTCAGACAAATGGAGACTAGTGCATGATTTGCAGGCAATAAATCAAGTAGTGATAGCAGAAACCCCTTTTGTTCCAGACCATCACACTCTACTGTCCAATGTACCAGAAGGAACAAAATGGTACACAGTAATTGACTTATACTCTGCCTTTTTTAGCATACCACTTTATCCAGATTCACAATACCTGTTTGCCATCACATATGAAGGACAACAGTACACGTACACACGTCTCCCACAAGGGTACTGTGAAAGTCCCTCCATATTTAATCAGGTACTGGCTCATGACCTCGCAACTCTCAACTGCCATAGCACCCTGTTGCAGTACGTCGATGACCTACTTTTGTGTAGTCCAACCAAGGAACAGTGTCAACAAGATTCACTAAAAGTGTTGAACATGCTCACTGAAAATGGGCATAAAGTAAGCAAAGAGAAACTGCAATTTTGTCAACAAAAGGTAGAATATTTAGGGCGAATTCTAGAGGGAACAAGTCATAAGATTTCCCCAAAGCACCTGGAAGCAATCAGAAAGGTGCCCCAACCACAGACAGTGCAACAGATGTTAGCATTTCTAGGCATGGTGGGATTTAGCAGACCGTGTGTGTGTGATTTTGCATGATTAGTACAACCATTGCGCAATTTAATACAAACGGCTGATCAAACACAACCGGGCGCCCCACTTACTTGGACTCCAGAAGCCATGGCTGCATTTGAAACAATTAAATCCACATTGTCAACCGCCCCCGTGCTAGCTAGCACAGATTATGGCAAACCGTTTCACTTGTATGTCTCTGAAAGGCGTGGGTTTGCCTCTGCCATGTTGATGCAACATCAGCAAGGAATGGGCAAACAGCCGGTAGCATATTACAGTACAGCATTGGATAATGTAGAGAAAGGAATGCCTCTGTGTTACCATGCACTCGCATCAGCAGCGTTCGCCTATCAAAAAGTGTCAACAATTACCATGGGGCATCCTGTAACACTGTACACAACTCATGCGTTACATGCACTTCTAAATAGTAAATCATTTGTCATTACCAATTCTCGATGAACAGGATATGATGTAATTTTATCAGCACCCAAGCTCACAAATGAACGATGCAATACGGTAAACCCATTAATACAATACGATGCAATACGGTAAACACCATTAGATGGTAACCCACATAAATGTGTGGAAGAAATTTTTAAAAGCCCGCGCAGATTTGGAGAGCCAGCCTTTGCTGATCGCACAACACGTGTTTTTCGTTGACGGCTCATGTTTTTGTGCTCTAACAGGGAACAAAGCTGGTTATGCTGTGCTAGAAGCCGATAAAGAAACCGGTACAGATGCAGATGCACGGTAATGGAGGTCTCTCTTCCCCAGCCCTGTTCAGCATAGTTAGCGGAAATTAAGGCTTTGACTGCTGCGTGTAAATTAGGAAGCGGTAAGAGTTGCACCATCTATACTGATTCCACCTATGTGTACGGTGTATGCCATGCATTCGGTCCTATATGGGCACAGAGAGAGTTTCAGAGGGCAGATGGGTCAATTATTACACATGGTCCAGCTATTTCAGATTTACTACATGCAATGACTCTATCCTCCAGGTTAGCTATTGTTAAGTGTCAAGCACACAAAACTGATGGCTCCTTTCTCACTTGGGGAAACATTGCAGCACACGAAGCAGCTAAAAAGGCAGCATTGGGACCTACACAAATGTTGGCTGTATTGGAACCAGGAGAGGAATCTTGTGAGTTTGCAGAGTGCTGCCACTGAGATAGCCAGATGGATAGCCAGAGAAGCTAAGAAGGAACAAGGGATGGGATAATGGAGAATCATAGAGGGCTTATGGGTGGCATCTCTGAACCTTTTACCATTACTAATAAAGGATGCGCATGGACTAGATCACACGGATAGAGGGGAAATTTTGTGCAAAATAAGACAAGATTGGTGGTTGCCTTACTTAGCCAGCTCTGTCGACCAAACATTGAAACAATGTGTAGTGTGTGCCAGGTTTAATGTTCACAAAACCTTTACGGCTCCTATAGGGCACCTTCCAGCACCTAGAGGTCCTTTTAGGCACCTAATGATGGATTTTGCGGACATGTGTGAATGTAAGGAGGGCAAAAGGTACATATTGGTGATCGAGGACCAGTTTAGCCGGTGGGTAGAAGCAGTGGAAACATACAAGGAGGATGCAAAGACGGTGGCTAAATTTCGGTGTTGGGAAGTCATTCCAAGATTTGGGATACCGGATTACCTCAGTTCCGACAATGGTCCTCACTTTGTTAATGCTCTTTTCAAAGCAATTACAGAGGCACTATGTATTGGGCACAAGTTGGGATGTGTGTATCATCCTCAGTCACAGGGGATGGTAGAATGCCAATGGGTCCTGAAGGCTAAATTGGCCAAGATTTGTGCCAGTTCAAAGCTTAATTGGGTTCAAGCACTATCTTTAGCCTTAATGAAAATGCGCATGCAAATTAACCGCAAAACACATTCAACCCCGTATGAAATGGGTACAGGCAGGCCTATGCCTATGGCATTCACAAGAGGTCCTTACAAGGGACCCTCATTGGAACAACTAGAGGGTGAAATGCAAAACTACATATGTCATTTAACCCAGATCCATAGAACTTTGTATTCACAGGTGCGTGAGGCCACCCATGGAGAAGATGTAGCAGAACCAAACAGACTGGTGGAACCAGGTGATTACGTCTACATTTGAGTCTTCAAGAAGAAGCACTGGAAGGAACCGCACAGGGAAGGCCCATTCAAGGTGGTTCTCACTACACCCACAGCTGTGAAAGTTGAAGGAAGAGAGCAGTGGTATCACCTGAATCACTGCAGCCGCGCCGCTGGCAAAGGGAGAATCCTAGCAAATCCTGCTACAGGCCTAACATGGGCACAGATGGCAGCGGTCCCCATCGAAGAACAAACAGGACCAAAACCAAGCACCGATTCAGGCAGTAGTGAAGAGGACGAACCAGTGGCAGGTCTGTCACAGGGGACATGAGCCAAAGTCAGAAAAAGAGAACACAGGCACACCTGTACCCTGGTCAGTGACACCACTCCAGATCGACTCGCACACTCTCGTCCTGTTGGACAGTTTTCCGCACCCCGAACCAGTACTGCCACTACACCTAACAGAGACATTTTTGAACCACCCATCACAGAACAGAGCCCATCCGACCAATTTCTGGATGATGAGTGGGAGCATATAGCACACCTAGTATCTGAGGCAGTAGCTACAGAACTATATCAGCACCCAACGTCGGCTGAACCACTGGATTATCAGGAGCTAGAGCTCAGTCCACCACCACCCCCCCAAGCAGTCCAGTAATAAATAACTAGAATGGCATTTAACTGTCTCACCACCCTGAAATGGTTGTGTGGTTATTGTAGTTATCCCTGCACTAAATGGGTTTATAACCCTAGAACAATCTCACATCCATACTCTCAAGATAAAAGCAGTAAATGTTACGTCTACTAATCTTATACCACAGCCAAATTTTACCAGTCTATTTATGATTCGGGTGGTTAAGCAGAACAAGCAGCCAATTAGTCTCATCACCGGCCCCTCGTAGACCCCCTAGATCTCCAAGACTGAGTATGGTCCTGTATGACACCAGAGATTACAAATGTGGATTAGCCTTGTTAAAATTAGCACATAGGCACGGTTTAATTAGAACGAACATGAACCAATGTTTTCTGTACCAAATACTATGTTTGCTAACCTCGATTCATATGATCATTAAGGCAAACACCTTGCAAATTATAGGATGACCTATATCCCCCTATTGTTACAGTTCCAAGGGTTCAGTCTCTAGACCCACTTCAATTTCTACTGGACTTGTCTATGTACGCAGACCATATTTCTGCTGCAATATCAGCACCTGCAGCAATAACAATGGCCTAACTGTACTTTCCTGTACTGTACTGACCTTCTCTTCAGACTGGACCGCCATATTGGTCCGCTTGGAATCTATTCTAGCTATTGTACTCTGTGTGTTGGCCATATTTGCTTGTTTTATTATTCCCTTAGGCAGACGGCTTATTGAGGTGCAGGCAAAAACATTGCCGGCCAGTATGTTGTCATTGAAGTCTCAGACACACCACCGGACTTAGACACCCAGGATCTGCCGTGAGTGGAGTACGTATGCACTCATATATGCTTATTTTAAATTTTTTCCTAACTTATATCTACTCATTGCCTAGGTAATCCTTTGCATTGTATATCAAATGATTATATTGTAGCAATCAGTTATATGTTTGTTAGCCAGTATGAACATTTATGTTTGTGAGTTCCCGTTCTGTCTTTTCATCTGTTCCTTATCTGGGCGAGGCATCCCGCCTTGCAGGGGGGGAGGATATCAAACAGAATGTTTAAATGAGAAACACAAAACTTTTGACACAGATGATGGGACACAGAAGGGAAAATATTATGCTGTGATGTGTGAGCGTATGTACAGACTGAGCAATGCAGATAGGACTGCGTAAGAGAGCAGAACAAGATGGACAATGAATAATGCACCCCAGTATGTGAGGACTTCTTCTTCCTAGGGGAGCTTTGAGTGAAGGAGGACAGCAGTCCCTGCAAACAAACTGAGAATGCACTGGGACACTTTGAAAAAAATGGACTAAGAAAATATTGACAAAAATATTGACACTTTGGGCCCAATTTGGACATTTTCATTTAGGGGTGTACTCGCTTTTGTTGCCAGCGGTTTAGACATTAATGGCTGTGTGTTGAATTATTTTGAGGGGACAGCAAATTTACACTGTTATACAAGCTGTACACTCACTACTTTACATTGTAGCAAAGTGTCATTTCATCAGTGTTGTCCCATGAAAAGATATAATAAAATATTTACAAAAATGTAAGGGGTGTACTCAATTTTGTGAGATAATGTATATGACTAAGACACATTTTAAATGAGATAATGATCTGAGATAGCTTCAGACTGTGAAAATGTGACTATATTTTCTATATTTAATCCGAATGTTGGTATTAGTTAGATCAAGAGTGTGACCACCATTATGACTGGGTCCTATTACGTTCTGATTAACTTCTACTGAATCTAGAATGGACACAACCGCTGTTCTCAGAGTCTCTTCTGGACTACCAAAATGAATATTAAAGTATCCAACAATTAATGCTTTAATTAATCAGTTCACAAAGGAATTCATAATATGGCCCTTGGGGTCTGTAAATAATAATTAGCAGAATCAGCTGGGTAGACTTATTTTTGTGGCTACATATTTTGTTAGTATAAAGAACTTAACAATTCAAACGTGTTGAGTTTATGACTAGGTTTTTGTGTGACACCTAGATTATTATACATAACTGACACCTCCTCCTCGGCCAGTTAGACGGGGCTGATGTATATAACTGTATCTGGGAAGACTAGCTTAATTTATTAAGCTACATACTCAGTTTAATCCATTTTTCTGTTAAACACAGTACATTAAACTCATTAACAGTCCTAGCTTCAGATCAAAGGTGCTGGCTGTCCATTCAGTATGATCAAATTTTATGTTAATTAGGTTACTAAAACAAACTTTGAGTACTTCTACATTTTTTTAGCTTGGTGAACACATAATTGTACAATTGAGGTCACTATGCTATGGATCTTCTGTGAATTCTGGATAGTGTGAAAATGTTGAACAGTAATGAAGGCCTTCTGCAGGCCGTTTCACTATTATTAAGTTCAAATCCACAGCCTTGTTTCATTTGGCCCACAGGTCTTGTGTTTGACACATGTGCCCTAGGGCAAGGACTAGTCATTAACCCCATCACTCTTACCTTTAAATCGTCTGATGAGAATGTTTGCCTTGACCTACCAATAGTCTATGTAGATTACAAAAACTAGTTAATACAAAATAGTTGGCAGGCATGTTTGTTGTCTTAAAACAGGCCACTCTAGCCAAGAGTTTATTATCTGCTCTGACTCCAACTATGCTTGGTACAGTTTTTTTTTAATCCTCTGTACCTCCCATTGTTGAAAGACAATGGCATGAAGAATTCCAGAGGGAAGAATATTAAAAATGCCAAGCTCTTCTTGGCTTGTGACTATGTGACTATGTTTTGGCTGCAAAAGTGCAAAAACTATGCGTAAATCCCTAACAGAAGTAGAATACTGGTCTTTCACAGGCCAAGATATTGATGAGTAAAAAAGTTGCTTGGTCTACTGTCAGTTACAACCATCACAGCCCTTAGAGGATTTCTGTGGTCTAGTCTCCAATTGGACGGGATTGGACCAGTGCCAAAATCCTCGAGGTAAAAAAAAATACCTCCTGATGACAACATGTGCATTCACCAAGAGGGTTCCTCACAGCAGCAACTGACTACTGCAATCTTGCTGGTGGACCACATTTTTAGTCAATGGGGTCTGCCCCTCTCTATTGACTCAGACAGAGGTGCCGATTTTACAGTGCCTATAATGACAAGGCTAAGGCAAATGCTAGGAGTTGAGGCAAAGTTTCACATACAGTACTGTGCAAAAGTCTGGAAAGCAGTCTTCAAAAATAATGTTTCAGCTGATGAGTTGCCATCAATGATGATGAATGTGGAGATCTGAGCAGAAACGTAAGTGTCAGAGGGAGGAAAGGAGAGGATAAGTTAAGTATCATCTGCAAAGCAGTGGTATGAAAACCCATGTGAGGATATAACCTCACCAAGAGACAGAGTATAGAAGGAGAACAGAAGAGGACCAAGCTCTGAGCCTTGTGGGAAACCAGTGGAGTGTCTGCATGGGGCAGTTTTGTATCCCCTCCATGTGACCTGATATAACTGTCCCCCCAGGTAGGATTTCCAAGACTCATGAGGATGGACGAGAGAGTCTTGTGGTTGACTGTGTCAAACGCTGCTGAAAGTTTGAGGAGGATGAGAACTGATGACACTTTGGCTGATCCAGTGGCATGAAATTTCTCAGTGATGGCCACAATGGCAGTTTCTGTGGAATGTGCTGCTTTGATGCCAGACTGTTTAGGATCTTGTAATAATAGTTAGTGTATTCAAGGATTTTAGAAATCTTTGATGCCAGAGTGGTATCCAGAGTGGGTTTCTTCAGGATGGAAATAACCCAATGCAGTTGGTACATGACCAGATGTTATGGAGTCATTAATGATAGTAGAGTTGATGGCGAGGAGGAATTGTGAGATCATCTGGAGCATTGTGGAAGGGATGAGATCCAATGGGTGATGGGATTGCAGGCTCCCTTCTATTGATAGAGGAGAAAAATGTGTGAGGAAGAGCAGTGGAATCCTGAACATGTAGTGTAGGAGTCAGGGTAGAAGTGAAGGTCAGGCAGATTTAGTCAATCTTCAATCCAAAAAGGTGGCAAAGTCATTAGCAGTTAGGGATGATGGTGAAAGAGGAGCCAGAAGGTTAAGAAATGAAGAAAAGATGTTGTGGCACTTGCAAGAATCTTGTGCAGAAGCTTCCAGCTTTCCCTTGTAAAAGGAGGTCTTAGCAGAAGTCACATCAGATGAGAACTTGGAGAGGAGAGAGCAGTATGTGAAGAGATCATTATTTAGTTGTGATTTCCTCTACTTTCTCTCTGCTGCTCTTAATTCTCTCTGACTGCTATGCAACACATCTGACAGCCAAGGAACAGGGTTTAAAAGATTGAGGACAAAGGATGTCCATGGATGTGGAGAGTATAGAGAGGAAAGTATTGGTTGCTAACTCCAGTGGGAGAGAGGAAAAAACAAAAAGGTTCTATCTACAAAGTCAAACTCTAACTTGGCTCTATAAGGATCTATTTGTGAGCCAATCAGCACTGATCCAATCAGGATCAGCTTTTTTTTGTCATATCGCCACACTGCTCCATGACAGCGGGGTCTCGTCAAGGACAGTAGCACAAATTCCAGGCAAGTTCAGTCTTTTTTGTTTTGTTTTAAGTCTTGCTGAGGAGTTTACTTTCATAGTTAGATACCACACTAGCCAGCAGCACTAGCTTCCTAATTCCTAACATTAAGAGGCAAGCACTAAAGGATAGGTTTGGGTTTTGAAGTCCATTTGCTTTATTCCAGGCATGTCATTGTCATACGAGGGAGGTTATGTTTTAACCTTGATCCATCCTGTGTACTTGTATTGAGCTGTATGTAGTCAGTGAAACATTTTTCAATGTTTATTAAACTTTGTGAAACAACTTTGCTGAAGCATTGTCTGTTTTCTTGCAGTTTTAAATGTCTTAAATATTTACAATATTAAGCCTTAAAAGTCAAATAGTCAACATTTTAATTGATGGGGTCTTAATTACAACAATAAACTTTATCAGGTTATTTCAGCCATACTGATCTCTAGAGAGAAAGCAATTTTACCTGTCCCACTTTCTGGTCTGATGTAATAAGACCAGATGTAATACAGTAGCTGCTTTCTGTCTAAACCAAAGGATACTTAAACTAATGGTTCCTGCAATAGTGTGTTTAATTACCCACCATATTCCTACCTAAAATTAACTGCACTGGACAAAATATTTAGCACTGCCCTTTATGCTTAAATTGTAATGCTTTTGAACAAGAATAAGATTATTCATCCTAAAATATGAAATAAATGTCATAAATGTCTCCTACATTTAAACACATTGTTACAACACTAATTTTATGTTTTAAAACAAATTATAAGTTAACTGTATGTGTTCCTTGAAAATTAATGCTTCAGTTAATATTTTGCAAGATAGAACCTTATAATTCCAAGCGGAAAGTGATTTTTTAGAATTAGAAGGTTCTATCTGCATTTAACCTGTTCCAAAAATCCCCATTTACAAATTTGAGAGGATTTTGATATTGTAAATTTAGACTACATTTAGGGTCTCTGTCATTTTCATGTATGAAAGAGACTTGTTCCCCATATAATTTTTGCTATATGGAATGCAAGAACTTTGAAGCTTAATGTCTCAAAACCGCTCAGAACGCAGATAGAACCTTATAATTCCAAGGTAGGAGTATATCAAGAATTGTTTTGGAATCACATCGTGACTCCCAGAATCGGAATTGTATCAGATTCTGAAGTGCCTAAAGATTCCCACCCCTACACGTGACTCAATGCTTTCAGTCTAAATTTAACTATCCACATTCTCCACCATTATACAGTGGGTATAGAAAAGAATCACCCCCCTTTAAAATAATCACATTTTGTTGCTTTTCAGCCTGAAATGAAAGCGGATGCCGTTTTTGTTTTATCCAGCTGTATTTACTTACTGCAGCTTATAACAACCAAGTGAAAGATATAACACCAACATGTCAGAAAAAAATAAATAAATAAATAAACAGAATCACTGGGTTGGATCACCAAGGATCACCCCCACTCCTAAAAATGACTTGTAAACTCAATTAGGTGTAGTTAATCACCTTCTCAATGGCACACAAAGCCATTTGACTTTCAACTGTGATCAGCTATGGTCATTTTGATTAGCTCAGCATGAAAAGAGCTTTCCTGGAGCATTTTGTAGTGCAACTGAAGCAAACAATCAACTATGGGTGGCAAGGCACTGTCAAAAGATCTCTGGGATAAGGTTGTGGACAGGCACAAGTCAGGAGATGGATACAAAAAAGTTTCAAAGGCTTTATCAATGCCTAGAAGCACAGTTTATTATTATATTATTATAGACTAAGTCAATTATTAATAAGTGGAAGGTATTTGGTAAAACACAGACCCTCCCTAGATCAGGACGTCGCTCCAAACTGGATGAAAGAGGAAACTGGTCAGAGAGGCTACCAAGAGGCCTATAGCAACTCTGAAGCAGTTTCAGGTATTTATGACAAAAAGAGTGGTCATTGTGTGCATGTGACAACAATATCACAAATTCTCCACAAATGTGGCTTGTATGGGAGGGTTGCAAGAAAAAAGCCACCCATGACTGAGTTTTGCCAAAATGCACCTTGAAGATTCTGAGGCCACATGGAAAAAGGTGTTATGGTCAGATGAATTATTTGGCCTCAACATCAAATGATATGTCTGGCAGAAATCGAATACAATTCACCGTCCAAATAACACCATTCCTACAGTAAAGCTAGGAGGTGGTAATATCCTGTTATGGGGGAGTTTCTCTGCAGCAGGGACTGGAGCACTTGTGAGGATAGAAGGAAAATGGATGGGGCAAAATACCCTCAAATTTTTGAGGAAAATCTGCTGCCCTCTGCCAGAAAGTTGTCAATGGGAAGAAGGTTTACCATCCAACATGACAATGACCCAAAGCACACAGCAAAACTGACCAGACAGTGGTTGAAGGAGAAAAAGTTGAATGTCCTTGCATGGCCTAGTCAGAGCCCAGACTTAAACCCCATTGAAAATCTGTGGAATGACTTGAAGACTGTAGTTCACAAACGGTCACCATCAAATTAAACTGATCTTGAGCAGTTCTGCAAAGAAGAGTGGGCAAATATTGCAAAGTCTAGATGTGCAAAGTTAGTAGAGACATATCGCAACAGACCAAAGGCTGTAATTAAAAAATGAAGGCAAATTAAAGTAAGGGGGTGATCCTTTTTCCAACTCAGTGATTCTGTTTTTTAATTTTTTTTTTTTTTTTTTTTACATGTTGGTGTTATATCCTTCACTTGGATGTTATATGTTGCAATGAGTAAATACAGCTGGATAACAAAAACTGTGTCTGTCTTCATTTCAGGCTGAAAAGCAACAAAATGTGATTATTTTAAAGAGGGGTGATTATTTTCTATACCTACTGTATCTAGGGAAAATTAGCTGTTTTAGATTGAGCTGTTGCGTTCTACACCATTACAGTATATGTAAGGAAAGTTTAGATATTTAGATTAAGTTACGCGTATTCTCCACCAAATATGTAGGAGAGAGTAGCAGATCAGCTCGGAGGGGGAAATTTGGCTTAGTATTTCTGATCAACTATTTGTCTAGCTATAAGTTGAGATTAGTGTATTTATTAATTATGCATTAGCTATTACCCCCGTAGCCACCGGCAATAATATCCTAAATATAGTGAAACATTATTTTAAGAGCATAGTAGCAAGATCGGCAGTTCAAGGAAGTAGAATTATAAAACACAGAATACATATATCTTTAAGAACAGATGAGACTTTATTAAACTATTCTACTACACAGAAACTAATCTAACACATAAACATAACACACACAGAAATGGGTGAAAATGGCATTCAACAGAGTGAATGCAGTTTGTGGTGGGTGGTGGGCGGTGGGCAAAAGGTGCCTACACAGGACTGCATGAGTTTAGGTAAATAGGGATAAGGGAATGTTGGTCCAACAATAGAATGTGTGAAGTTGTATGAAAGGATCAGTGAATGCGGATTCATGTTGTTAAAGTATTGTGAAACTTTGTAGATGCGGGTGTATTACCAGTTGATTTCCCCTCGATCGCCTCTATCTAATACATATCGTTTTACAGAATTTTATAATACTTATAAAGTACATAGAGTACCTAATACACCTTTCTCACTTGGTCTCATACACCAGCTCCGAGTTCAGACAGGATCTGATCTCATATGTGTACCATTGCCAAAGCCACCATGGAACACAAGGGTAAGGAGCATAACAACTGTAAAAGTATATAGATACTACTTGTGTTGGGGACAACTTAAAGAGAAAGGGTGTTTGATGATTCCCCATTGATAAAACATGGGGAAAATACAAGAGCACAGATTAGTGTGAACTAAGGATATTAAGAAAAACAAGAACAGAAAACAAAGAGGCCACTAGAAGATTAGAGCTGCCAGGAGACTCTAAGCCTAAGGAGAAACTCCTAAATGACACTGCATATGTTAGTAACACGCTATATAGGCATTAAAGAACATGACAGTGTGAGAAGTGTATTAGAATTTCACCGCATAGTAGCCTCTAACCACCCAGCTCCTGTTGGAAAATCCAGGCCACGATCTGACAGAAACTAGACTATGGGCTACACATCACAACATACTGCTTGATAAGATCACAGAATCAGTACAACCTGTTGATCAGGTATATAAGAAGCAATCTAGGGTCAACAGAGGAATAGGTATAGCACAATTCTGAAGCATAAGTAATAATAATCACGGACCCCATAAGGGAACAGTGGGTTACTGACCAATTCATAGCAATACTATGGTACACTGAAATTAGGGTACCATAATTTGGTCACATGAAAGTGAGAACACAGTGCTGTGATTCCTGGAAACTAATGTGGGTTTTGACTTGGTCAGGTTAGAAAAATACACCCTGGGATACAGCGTGACAAGGTTTAGCTTAATAACATCAGATGTTGATTGTACTATAGTGTGTACAAGATACTTTGGGGAACCATTGATAAGTGCAGTTTTAAAACTGGTGGGAGCACCAGAAGACCTGCACATTTAGGGTCAGGATCACTGATCTCTCAGCACGGATGCCACATCAGGAGATTTTTTAAAGGGTTCTGTGCTATCTGTCTTACAGACATGGTGTCAAATAGTAGAGTGACGTGAAGAGACCGAAGCCAGGAGCCGAGCAGAGAAAAGATTTTTGTACACTGTGGGAATAATCCTTACTTTGAGTGTGATTTGTTCTCTCTGGTGGACGTGTATTCTGTGTTTACCAGGCTGTGAGAAGGTTAATGGTACTGAGTGATATACTTGCTGAGACTAGAGGAATAAGAACACATTTTTGGGACAAAAGAACCTTTAGAGACAAAAGTGGGGTTGAAAGGTGGCAATCAGAGGAATTAATTGCAGTTAAATTGTGGTGTATAACTAGGTGGGACAACTTAGACAATTTACAAATTGAATTTCCCGAGGTCGATTGGGTTGAAACACTGAGAAGACTGGAAAACTAGGCTGCTTAGTGCGATATTGCAAAAGTTAGTGTAACATCCAAGGTCAACTAGGGCTGACATCCCCTTATTTGAATTTATAAAAGACCCAGACGACAAAGATGGTGAACCACTAGTAGACCCGTTTCAGGACAGACCTAGCCAATACAATTATTGCTCACGACTGTTAGAAGTTTCCCCTCGTGTTTCGAGTCTCCGGCAGACTCGAACACTTCCGCATTCCACTGCGCGCTTTCCAGCGCTAATCAAAAACTCTACGATTGACATTTCATTCACAAAGACTCTCGTGTTGTTTACCTATGCCATGTGCTCATGTTTTCAGTTGCGTCATGTCTCCGCCTCCTGTGTTTCCATGTGCTCATGTTTTCAGTTACGTCATGTCTCCGCCTCCTGTGTTTCCATGTGCTCATGTTTTGGTTTGTGTCATGTCTCCGCCTCCTTAATTCTTATTGGTTCAGGTTCGTCTAATCCATTCTGTGTAATCATGAGTTTCAGCTGTTTGTGATTTTCTTTGTGTTTAAATACGCCACTCCGTTTCTGCTTCGTCGCGGAGTATTAGATAGATTATAGTAGTTTAGTTTAGCGTGTGTTTAGCTTGTCATAGTTATTCCTAGGATAGTCTTGTATAGTCTAGTAGATGTGTTTAACTGTGAGCTTTGTTCCGGTGATTCCCAGATCACTACTCTTGTTTTCTACAGCCTGGATTATAATGTGTTTTGTTCATAGTATGGATTCTTATTTCTTGGAATAAACTCTTCTATATCTACTGACGTCTCCCCAGCGCATGCATCCTGACTCCCTCTTCCGACCAACACGTCTGTGTCTCGTAACAACGACTAACTGCAATAGTCACAGAAGAGCTCAGGAAGGTAGAGTGGGAAAGGGGATCTACTGTATCCATATTAGTGGACAAAGTCAACTCCCTTTCAGAAAGGTATGGGAGAAAGTATCCAGTAAGGCCAGCAGTGACTGATAAACAGATTCAGTTCATTTAGTCTGGTCAAGACATAATCAAAACCTGTAGGGATCGTAGGGATCCCTAAAAATGTGTATTTTATTTTGAATTCCAGTGTATTTTATTTTGAATGTAACTTGTCACACTGTGAGTGAAGAGTGTTTAAAATGTTTTTTTTTTAACTTTATTTTATTTTATTTTCCTACAGTGGTTTATTTCACTTGAAATATGTGAACTACATGTACCAGAATGCTTTGTGGTAGTTTCCCAGGTTTATTTTGTGGAGTTAGACCAATGCAAAGTTTTATTCAACTGAGGTAGTGTTTTGCTGACCAATCAATGGGTAGTGTTTTTTTTTTTTTTTGTTCCGCCCCTGTTCATGAGGGAAGAGGAAGAGACTTCTCCAGGTAGACCACGAGTTAGCACGTGTCTGATCCTCCTCTCCGGTTTACTTGTTTTGAAGACTGATATATGTCGAATATAAGGCCCAAAATGACAAGAAACAGAGTCGTGAGTAAGAGTGTGTTCATGTAAATATTATTTTATATGTTATGTGAAAGTTTCATGAACTTTGTTTGAACATTGTGCTCGTGACATCACATCGGACACTTGAGTGACTGCAGAGCCATGACTGTTAGTGACTGTTTTCTGTGATAACTGGCAGTAAGAGAACTTCCAGCAGTGTCTGCTGAACAGTTGATTGTCTACAGCATTGTATCCAGTTTGTTCATCGGACAGCTGATGAACAGGAGCGAGTTTCCTGGAGACTGGATTCGCTAGATGCGCATAATGCTTTCATTCCATGTGAGACGGGAAATGAGTTGGCGGAGAAAGTAGTGAGTCATGGAGTGAATGTCTCTTCATTTGATTCTCCATGTTTTGTTTCTGGAGGATTAAGTAAGTGAGCAACCCTGTTGCTGTATGGAACACAAATTAAGGTCAACATTACAAGTGCACCAACAAAATGGGCCCCAATGTAAGCACATGCTCGGGTATTTATTTTGGCTAAACTGAACTTTGAGCACTTTACATAGACTGAAATGACAGTGTCATGTTTCTCTGCATATTGTTTTAAGCAGTGTTTATATTCTGGGATTAATGTATATTGAAGTGAATAGTAATACCACAAGTACTGTTGGGTTAAGATATATTTAAAAATTGGGCAGTGAAGCAAATTTACAAAACTTGTCATTCTTTGTTTTATTTTTATTTTATTTCTTTACAATTTAAATCTAAATTTAAGGGGAAAATTGGGGTTGGGAAAATCATGAGAGAATAAATATAATTTCTTTTCCTTAAACATTGTCTATTTTGGTCTATTTCATAATGTAATTTTTTATTTCTAGGGAAATATCATATATGATTTAAATTAATCATAAAGTTTCTCTAGTGGAGGCACCGCACTTAAATAATAGCAGTTGAATACATTTTTAAAAAAAAAAATTGATATATCTACAATTAATTTCATAAATTAGTAACGGGACCATATTTACACTTTATTGGTAAGCATACACATATATTCCAGCCAGCTCACCATTCAAATGCTGGGAGCCCAGGTTCTAGCCAGCCAACCCTGGCAGACATAGTGGTAGCCAAACATAAAAATGATGAAAAATATGTCAGAAAGTGTATGATAAAATAGCATGACAGGACTCAAGGAGTGTTACAGTGGCCCAAGGAAGGAACAGTTGCAGAAAAGCAATGTGAAGAAGTGAGAGAAATGTTGAGACTGAGAAAGAAAGTAAAGAAGCTAGATTTATTAAGTTGGTTTGAAGAGGAAGGGAAAGAGATGAGGAAGAGAGAGGAAGCAGTGAGAAAGTAATATGAGATAAGAAGGAAGGGAAAAGAAAGCAAGAGGGAGAAAGTCATGCAGAAGAGAGACCTCCACCTTATGCAGAACATCACAGGGAACAGGGAAGATTGTACTCCAACATAACATAGATGGCAAAAAGATGGAGAATGGATGGAGAAAGAGGTGCAGATTGAAGGGATAATAACAGGAAGAATAATGGAACTGAGAGAAGAAGATGGGGAAGAATCAGTGAGTGGTCATAGTGACGCTACAGAAAATCTGTGTGCCCCCTCAAGCACAATGAGGAAACTCGAATGGAGCAACTTAAAGGAGGGAAGTAACAACTACCTGAAAAAGATAGGGCTACCCACCAGCACACCAGCAACTCCAGCACAAGCGACTGAAGAACTATTGGGAAAAAGCGCAGCAGACATGAACGAAGGAATACGACATACAGAGGAAGAAATTATATGGAAAATGTAGGAACCAGAGGATCAGGTGGATGACCTGTCATAACATACCCTGCTTGCACCCACGCAGAGTACATTGTCCTTAACCATTACAGGACAATAAGCATACCTAATATTATCTCTCTCTCTCTCTCTGTCTCTCTCTTTCTGTCAAGCTACACATGATACTCCTGAGATGCCAGTGATCCCGACCCCTTCTGCTCTCCGGACCTGCCTGATCCATCCTGATGCCCTACTTCTGGTTGGAGTTCTCATCAATTGGAAGTCACATGCTGCTGCTGAGGATGGCCCCACACGGTGGAGCCTGAGGAACATTGAGATTACTGAGGATGGTACCACTTACAAACCATAAATATGGCTTCGGACCTCAATTCATATGAACAGTTATGCTATGATGGCTAGGACTGCAATTGCCACAAACAGTTTTGCACTCAAGTATCCATCAGTGAACAGTGGAGAAGTTCAACAAAACAGTCTTCATGTAAAAACTGTAATGAATTTTCCTGGTTACACAACTGCTATTTGACCATCTAGTATTGGCACATTTATAGAAGGGATTTATTTATTTATAATTGCACTATCCAGTGTTACCCAGATGAGGAAGGGTTCCCGTTTGAGTCTGGTTCCTCTCAAGGTTTCTTCCTTGTTTCGTCTCAGGGAGTTTTTCCTTGCCACCGTCACCCCTGGCTTGCTCATTGGGGATAAATTCATACATATAAAATCTATATCCTGAATTTATATGTTTCTGTAAAGCTGATTTGGGACAATGTCCATTGTTAAAAGTGCTATACAAATAAAATTGAATTGAATTGAAGAAGAAAATATGAAGTTCATTCAGGATTTCCAGAACTGATGGCGAGAGGATGGCTCAGCCACAGCCATACATGCAGCAGCCTGGTCCCCCACCAGTACCGATGCCCACAATACATGTCCACCTCAGCAACCAGCAAGGGCCTCCCCAAGGCTAGAGGACAGGGACAAAGGCAAGAACTAGGGAGATGGCAGAAGTGGCCACAGGCCCCGTAACAAGGGCAGAAGCAATTCTCTGGTCCCCAGAATGGAGGCAATGCTCCCAGATCACAGCCACCTGAATGTTCGGGATGTGGAGAAAGGAATTGACAGGTTTGCCTGTGGGAGAAGCAGCCAGAGCAGCCTGAATATAGAGACCAACAAGAAGGACCGCCATGCCCCAAACAATGGCAAGAACAAGCGGGACCCTGGATGGGACCCGCAGCCAACCGGAGTTGAAGATGCCCAGAGAAGCCGAAGGGGGAGCACATGCAGTACATCACCACACTGCATCCAAGGCAAGAACCAATGATCATGGTGTCTATTAACCAGCCCTGTTTATGATAGACACAGGTGCCACATTCTCATGTATAGGCCGGGAAGGCTCTGGACTCCTCTCTCACAATTCAATAAAAACCACTGGCTTCTCGGGAACAACACAGATATTACCCAACTATTCTATATACCACCCATGCCCTGCATGAACTTTTAACAAGCCCCACATTTGTGATCACTCATGCACGTAAGACAGGATATAACATAATCCTCTCTGCACCAGAATTGACAATCCAAAGGTGCCAGACAGTAAATCCAGCAGATAGAATGGTAACCCTGTTAGAGGGTGAGCCACATCACTGTCAAGTCGCCTTCCTTCCACAGATGGAAATGTAGCAGGTAAAGCGATCATGGCTCCTAGTCATAGTCCTAGTCCTCACATAGTTCATTACTGTTCAGGCCCTGCCTGTCAGCCAACCGTGCTCAGCCCAGTTGGCGGAACTCAAGGCCTTGACAGCAGTCTATAAATTAACAAATGGGAAATCTTGTACAATTTACACTGATTCAGTATTCGCATATGGAGTGTCATTTATATGGCCCAATCTGGGTACAGCGTGGGTTCCATGGAGCAGACAGCTCACCTGTAACACATGGTCAAGCCATTTCTGAGATATTGCATGCTATAACACTACCATCTAAATTGGCTATTGTTAAATGTGCTCCACACAAAACAGATGGCTCATTTGTCACTAAGGGAAATATGGCAGCAGATGAAGCCACCAAGTAGGCAACTCTACATTGTATTGACATAATGCCAGTCTCAGTCCCAGACGACACGCCTCCACCAGAGACAAACTTAGCATCCCTAGCAGAAGCCCTAAATGCATCCTGAGTCACAAAATCACACGTTGGAAAGAAATGGGAGCAAGGAAAAATGACTGAACCAGACTGGTGAGGTGAGGACCACAAGGACACTTTGTAGCTCTCCTGTCATTATTAACCACACTAATCAGGATTGTGCATGTTCTGGACCATTGTGCAAGGGGGGAGGTAGTAAAAAGACTTAAAAGAACCTGTTGGACACCATTTCTAGGCCCCATGATTGACCACACACTAACAAATTGCAAAATATGTGCTACTTGGAACATTAGAAAGAGCTTCACAGCTCCGATAGGACACATCCCACAGCCAGATGGACCATTTCGACACCATGTGGACATGATGAAGAGGAAAGAAAGAAAAAGGTACATTTGGTGGTAGTGGACAGATTCAGTAGGTGGGTGGAAGCGCACCCAACAGCACATGCCGATGCGGAGATAGTATAATTTCTGTGCAAAGAAGTTACCTTGTTTTGGAATTCCAGACAGGCTTAGTTCATACAACGGCCTACATTTTCTGAACAAAGTAGCCCAGAAAGTAACGCAGGCCCTGTGGATAAAGCATAGGTTCGGATGTGTATATCACCCACAATCACAGGGAATGGTGGAAAGAGCCAACGGGACACTAAAAGCAAAATTAGCTAAAATCTGTGCAAAGACTAAATTGATTTGGGTGTAAGCACTACCGTTAGCCCTAATGAGCATACGCATGCAGACTTACTGCATAATGGTTGACCAATGCTAGTACCATATTTGAGAGGACCCTATAAAGGGCCCTCACTCGAACAATTGAAAGGAGAGCTTGCAAGCTATGTAAAACATCTAACACAGATACACAGAACTCTGTTCCAACAGGTAAAAGGGGGCACAGAAGCAAGAACAATTGAACCTAACAATGACTTGCAGAAGCTGGGACCAGGAGAATGGGTGTACATCAGAGCATTCAAATGGAAGTGGAACGACGTGAGGAAAACGGGACCCCACAAAGTGGTATTTGCCACACCAACAGCAATAAAAGCAAAAACGGATGGTACCACCTGAATCACTGCACACGAGCACAGGATCCAAACACACCCTTGACCCCAGATCCACTTCAGGAACACCCAGCAGAGGAGCCAGTAACAGAGGAACATCTTGGGGAACAACCCAGACCACTAGCAGAGCACCCACCTGGGCTATCACGATAACCACCAAGTGACCTTCCCAAGGCACCCTCAGAAGAAGCCGTGGGGAGCAGACGAGGGTTCAGGGTTATGTGCTAGTAACCTCTTCCCAACCCCCACCAAGCCCTTCTATGCAGAAGACAGAACTTGTAAAGAGTGACAAGGTTAGGAAAGATCCACACAAAAGGACTGAGGTTGTATAGTTGTATAGATGTTAGCTCATATAACTGATGTATGCTGATATATGGTGTCCAGGTGAAGAATACACTATCGAGCACAAAGCTGGCAAGGTGAGAATTTTTCCCTCATCAATTGGCACAGAATGATAGGGTTTTTTTTTCATTCACCTCTGGACCTAGTTACCTGCTATTAATATATGTATGCATGTACAAAAAGGTTAAATAGAAAAATGCATGTTTCCTCTGGATAAGTGATTTGAATCAGCTCATTATCAAGTGAGGATTGTGATTTTAAAGTCACAGTGGGGGGATTATGTGGAAAAGGCGAAAAGAGTACACACACACACACACACACACACACACACACACACACACACACACACTACAGAGGCAGAGATGCAGCTGTACTGATAAGATAAGACACAGGAAATGTACAACACATACACACACAGAGACAGAGTGTAGAGGAGGCCTTTTAATGACAGGGCAAAGAAATATTAAATTTTTATATTGTAAAGCTTTACAGTATATCGAACAGAGCACATGGCTTGTGTGCTTTTGGATAGGGTCAAGTATAGAGGTGTTGAGGCCCATGGGATGAATAAACAGGAGTTTGTGTGGAAGCGTCAAGCATCATGATAAGTGGACTCCAGCCCTTTCGTGTGAGAAATAGAGTGCTCCATAGAGGACTTGGGGTTGACAGTCTGAAGCATACAAATTATAGACCATTATATAGCACATAATGCAGTTAGGCAGTCAATAAAATAACTATAGAATATAAGCCCAGGAGGATGACAGACATAGAAGCAGACAGAGAGGCCCACAGATGTATGGCGCAAAGCAGTTAAGGATAGAAGTTTCATGCACTCATGGTGACAAGGCCTCAAGAAGCAGACAAGAAAGATCAGAATAGAGATGTTATAAATGTCTCAGTAGAATGATGCAAATAATGACTTGAGAAACAGACCAGGCCACTGACTTCTCCATTTTGAGTACGGTCCTTTTGTGCTAAAAGTCTTGTGGAATTGAATACCGGTAGTTGGTCTGGGTCCTCACCGTTAGTGTGAACGGAGGGATGCCCTCGCTTATCAAGTTTCACATGGAAAGGAACCACTCACCAAAGGAACTCACCTATAATTGGAGACACAGCTATACCTCATGTGTAAGTTTCAAAATAGACCAGAGACGGCTCACTTTCCACTGAGGTGTTTCTTGTATATTCAATTTAATTCAATTTTATTTATATAGCGCTTTTAACAATGATCATTGTCCCAAAGCAGCTTTAAAGAAATATATAAACTCAGGATATAGATTTTAAATGTACGAATTTATCCCAATGAGCAAGCCAGAGGCGAGGATGGCAAGGAAAAACTCCCTGAGACGATATGAGGAAGAAACCTTGAGAGGAACCAGACTCAAAAGGGAACCCATCCTCATCTGGGTGACACCGGATAGCACGATTATAAATAAATAAATCCAAACTGTTTGTGGCAATTGTAGTCATAGCCATCATAGCATAACTGTTCATATGAATTGAGGTCCAAAGCCATCTTTATGGTTTTTACGTGGTACCATCCTCAGTAATCTCAATGATCTTTAGGCTGCACCGTGTGGGGCCACAATATACAAATAAACTGAACTTGAAATTGAACTTAATTGAATAATACTGTGCAAAAGTTTTAGGCAGGTGTGAAAAAATGCTGTAAAGTAAGAATGCTTTCAAAAATAGACGTTAATATTAAATTTATATATTTACAAATTTATATATATATTTTTATATTTATATATTTACAAATGTATATATTTACAAATTTATATATTTACGTTAAATTTATATATTAACAAAATGCAAAGTGAGTGAACAGAAGAAAAATCTACATCAAATCAATATTTGGTATGGCCACCCATTGCCTTCAAAATAGCATTAATTCTTCTAGGTAAACTTGCACAAAGTCAGGGATTTTGTAGGCATATATTCAGGTGTATGATTAAACAATTATACCAAACAGGTGCTAATGATCATCAATTCAATATATGGGTTGAAACACAATCATTAACTGAAACAGAAACAGCTGTGTAGGAGGAAAAAAACTGTGTGAGGAACAGCCAAACTCAGCTAACAAGGTGAGGTTGCTGAAGACAGTTTACTGTCAAAAGTCATACACCATGTCAATACTGAGCACAGCAACAAGGCAGAAGGTAGTTATACTGCATCAGCAAGGTCTCTCCCAGGCAGACATTTCAAGGCTGACAGGGGTTTCCAGATGTGCTGTCCAAGCTCTTTTGAAGAAGCACAAATAAACGGGCAACATTGAGGACTGTAAACGCAGTGGTTGGACAAGGAAACTTATTGCAGCAGATGAAAGACACATCAGACTTACTTCCCTTCACAATCGGAAGATGTCCAACAGTGCCATCAGCTCAGACCTGGCAGAAACGAGTGGGACCCTAGTACACCCATCTACTGTCCAGAGAAGTCTGGGCGAAGTGGCCTTCATGGAAGACTTGCAGCCAAGAAGCCTCCGACATGTAAACAGGGCCAAGTGACTCAACTATGCACGAAAACACAGGAACTGGGGTGCAGAAAAATGGCAGCAGGTGCTCTGGACTGATGAGTCAAAATTTGACATATTTGGCTGTAGCTGAAGGCCGGTTGTTTGCAAAAGGACTGGACAGCGGTACACAAATGAGTGTCTGCAGGCAACAGTGAAGCATGGTGGAGGTTCCTTGCAAGTCTGGGACTGCATTTCTGCAAATACAGTTGGGGATTTGGTCAGAATTAATGGTCTCCTCAATGCTGAGAAGTACAGGCAGATACTTATCCATCATGCAATACCATCAGGGAGGCATCTGATTGGCCCCAAATTTATTCTACAGCATGACACTGGCACAAACATACAGCAAAAGTCATTAAGAACTATCTTCAATGTAAAGAAAAACATGGAGTCCTGGAAGTGATGGTATGGCCTCCACAGAGCCCTGATCTCAGCATCATTGAGTCTGTCTGGGATTACATGAAGAGAAAGAAGCAACTGAGGCTGCCTAAATCCACAGAAGAACTGTGGTTAGTTATCCAAGATGTTTGGGCCAACCTACCTGCCAAGTTGTGTGCAAGTGTACCTAGAAGAAGAATTGATGCTATTTTGAAGGCAAAGGGTGGTCACATCAAATATTGATTTGATGCAAATTTTTCTTCTGTTCACTCACTTTGCATTTTGTGCATTTTTTAATTGATAAATCTGAACAATTAACATGTCTATTTTTGAAAGCATTCTTACTTTACAGCAGTTTTTCACAGCTGCCAAAAACTTTTGCACAGTACTGTGTGTGTATGTGTGTATATATATATATATATATATATATATATATATATATATATATATATATATATATATATATATACACACACACACACACACATACAGTACAAGCAGATGATGTCCCCAAAGGTGTTGATTGGGGGATGGCTCTGGAGACCCCCCCCCCCCGCCACCTCTGTACCTCTGTCCTTGAGAGTCAAGAGGACAAGAGCTTAAGCACTTGAAGAGAAGATGAAGAGCTAAAAAGAACGTTCCTTTGGTGATTTTAACTCTTTTTGTCTAGTCTAGCCCCAGAATGTTTCCTCCAATCAAACATTGTATTAGGACATAGTGTTAGCCAGATTCTCCACCTATTGCATTAATCAGTCCATTGACTCTGCAGATGGGCAGTTCCACACTTTTCAATGATGTGTGGATTAAACTTTGTCTCGAACAGTGATGTACATATAACATTCTTCCAGAATTTCCTTATACTTATCCTTCAGGAAATCACTCAACGAACACACACATACCACACAAGACATACAGGTGCATCTCAATAAATTAGAATGTTGTGGAAAAGTTCATTTATTTCAGTAATTCAACTCAAATTGTGAAACTCGTGTATTAAATAAATTCAATGCACACAGACTGAAGTAGTTTAAGTCTTTGGTTCTTTTAATTGTGATGATTTTGGCTCACATTTAACAAAAACCCACCAATTCACTATCTCAACAAATTAGAATATGGTGACATGCCAATCAGCTCAAAACACCTGCAAAGGTTTCCTGAACCTTCAAAATGGTCTCTCAGTTTGGTTCACTAGGCTACACAATCATGGGGAAGACTGCTGATCTGACAGTTGTCCAGAAGACAATCATTGACACCCTTCACAAGGAGGGTAAGCCACAAACATTCATTGCCAAAGAAGCTGGCTGTTCACAGAGTGCTATATCCAAGCATGTTAACAGAAAGTTGAGTGGAAGGAAAAAGTATTGAAGAAAAAGATGCACAACCAACCGAGAGAACCGCAGCCTTATGAGGATTGTCAAGCAAAATCGATTCAAGAATTTGAGTGAACTTCACAAGCAATGGACTGAGGCTGGGGTCAAGGCATCAAGAGCCAACACGCACAGACGTGTCAAGGAATTTGGCTATAGTTGTCGTATTCCTCTTGTTAAGCCACTCCTGAACCACAGACAACGTCAGAGGCGTCTTACCTGGGCTAAGGAGAAGAAGAACTGGACTGTTGCCCAGTGGTCCAAAGTCCTCTTTTCAGATGAGAGCATGTTTTGTATTTCATTTGGAAACCAAGGTCCTAGAGTCTGGAGGAAGGGTGGAGAAGCTCATAGCCCAAGTTGCTTGAAGTCCAGTGTTAAGTTTCCACAGTCTGTGATGATTTGGGGTGCAATGTCATCTGCTGGTGTTGGTCCATTGTGTTTTTTGAAAACCAAGTTCACTGCACCCATTTGCCAAGAAATTTTGGAGCACTTCATGCTTCCTTCTGCTGACCAGCTTTTTGAAGATGCTGATTTCATTTTCCAGCAGGATTTGGCACCTGCCCACTCTGCCAAAAGCACCAAAAGTTGGTTAAATGACCATGGTGTTGGTGTGCTTGACTGGCCAGCAAACTCACCACACCTGAACCCCATAGAGAATCTATGGGGTATTTTCAAGAGGAAAATGAGAAACAAGAGACCAAAAAATGCAGATGAGCTGAAGGCCACTGTCAAAGAAACCTGGTCTTCCATACCACCTCAGCAATGCCACAAACTGATCACCTCCATGCCACGCCGAATTGAGGCAGTAATTAAAGCAAAAGAAGCCCCTACCAAGTATTGAGTACATGTACAGTAAATGAACATACTTTCCAGAAGGCCAACAATTCACTAAAAATGTTTTTTTATTGGTCTTATGAAGTATTCTAATTTGTTGAGATAGTGAATTGGTGGGTTTTTGTTAAATGTGAGCCAAAATCATCACAATTAAAAGAACCAAAGACTTAAACTACTTCAGTCTGTGTGCATTGAATTTATTTAATACACGAGTTTCACAATTTGAGTTGAATTACTGAAATAAATGAACTTTTCCACGACATTCTAATTTATTGAGATGCACCTGTATATTGGCTATTATTAAGTACACTACTAATATTAGAACACAATAATCATCCTAGTACTACTATATTAATACATGCTAAATAAATGAAACAATTAGTGGCAACTTAATGGTTATACATGTGAAGAAAATAGAAGAAAACTGGCAGGAAATCGGTGATTGCAGTTGTTTTAAAGATGTATTTATTTCCACAGTTATTGTTTCAGAGCTCTGATTGCGGAATGCATCTCATTTCAAGGGTGATGTCCCCCCCCCCCTTTTCTTCCTGAAATTATCAACTGAGTAAGCAATCTGGTCTGGCCCAAAGGCCTAAAGCACAGCAGGCACAACATACAAACAACACCTCAATTACTGGCTTGGGAAGTAAATGGTTTGCACTTATATAGCACTTTTCAACCTTTTTGTGGTTCACAAAGCACTTTACACTGTGTCTCATTCACCCAATTAAGCACACACTCACACACCAATGGCAGCAGAGCTACCATGCAAGGCACCTGCCTGCCATCAGGAGCAACTTGGGGTTCAGTGTCTTGCCCAAGGACACTTCGGCAGATGGAGTCATATGGGCCAGGAATTGAACCACCAACCCTATGATCAGTGAACAAGCCACTCTACCACCTGAGCCACAGTCACCCTAGAAGTGAATTATTGGTGTCTACGGGATGCCTCTATGACACTTTATGATTCAAGGATTATTAGCTTTTGGTCTCTTTCTTTTTCTTTAGGTCGTTGGGCCTAAAAGAAAAGAGGAAAGCAAGAGAAAGGAATAGTAATAGAAGTGATAGCAAAAGGAAGGAAGAAAAATAAAGAAAAACTCAGTATTGTTTCCCTATACTGATGTGAGTGCCCGTCTCTATACTAGTGTGAGTTGATTTAAGTGTGGGAACGTTTAGGTGGATTGTTCTACCTATCAGGAAGACAGTTAGATGCTTCCTATGGTGGTTGGTTTAGATGTATGTTAGTGTGGTGTAGTGTATAAGTGATCTGAACCATGTCAATCTGTTTCAGCTCCCCCCCCTTTCTTGCCTTTCTGATTTCACTGGAACCATTTGATGATCAGCTCTCTGCGCCCATGGCAGATCTTGATCCTGTACGCGGCTATTGCGAGCTTGTCTATGATCTCAAGAGGTTGGTCCAGTGATGCAGTTCTGGCATGTCCTTGTGTTTCTTGGAGGATTCATTTCTTTGGAGGAGCTTCTTCAGTTGTGGGTTTGTGTAGGGCAGTGGTAGCTCAATGGTTAAAGCGGTTCAAATCCCAGCACCGCCAAGCCGCCACTGTTGGGCCCTTGAGCAAGGCCCTTAACCCTCAATTGCTCAGATAAATAAGTAAAAGTTGCTCTGGATAAGGGTGTCTGCCTTAAATGTAAATGGATCAATTTTTGCGTGTCAACTGAGGGTTGAGTGTCTTGTTCTTGAGCATACTCAGTTTTGGGTTGTCTGAGCAGTGCCGAGGCGGACTCCATTGTTGATTGCTCTTGTACATCAAGTTGGGTTTCCGTGGGTTTTTCCAGGCGTTGGTTTGTTTCTTGTGTCTGCCATGGGCATGGGGATACCATTCTTTAGATGAGAGTCTGGCACTGTCATGGTGCTGAATGTTTTCCAGTGCCAGCTCTTGGTCTTGGGTTCTGTGGTTACGGCTTGTGAACGTTGTTACGCTTTCTTGAGGCTGTTGTAGGCCTGGTGGGTTAGGTCACAAACTATCGTATCGGCCGAGGGGAAGCCATGACACCTAGGTTCCTGGCCAGACAGTCTAGGTCTTTTAAGTCCAAGCTATATGCAGCTTCAGGATCTGAATGGATGGGTCCTTTTCTTCTTTCTGCTGGAACAAATTCCTCTTTGAGGGCTGGAAAGGCTTTGTGTTGTGCCCCCTCACACCTTGTTTCTTGTGTTGGCCCATAAATGTCGACTCTGCTCTGCTGGGCAGTGGTGATGCTGGCAGGTGTCTCACCCTTCTTGGCTCTAGCTGCAGCTTGTAGGCATGCTTGTAGTTCTTCTGTGATTGTGTTGACCTCTTCTCTGGTACGGTCGAGCTGCTGAGTCAGACTTTCAATTTTCTCGCTGGATTTTTCCAGGTGGGCTTCCAGGGCCTTGATCCTGGTGTTCTTGACATTAGTTTCCAATGTGGCTTTCTTCAGTAGCTGCTCGGCATATTGGAGTTTGCCTGTTAGGTCCCTCTGGGCATCTATAGCTTCATCCTTGTCCTTCTGGGTAGCGGCAGCGTTTCTTGGAGCTTTGCAATTTCTTTGTTTGCCTTTTACTCCATTTCATGTGAACTTTTGGGTTGGTCCTGGACTTTCTCTTCCAGCTTGTCTATGCGTCTTTGGGCACGTGCCATCTCGTCTTGAAGGTAGGTGATGTGCTTGTCACTTAGTTTCAGCTGGGCTAGAAGGACGTGGCTTAGGGACCCGGTGATTTGGTTTAGCTCCTGATGACTGAAACTCTGTCGCTTATCATGGGTTAGGAGTCTTCTTAGAATTGTCACTAGTAAAAATAACAGTTCGAAGACCTTGGGTGTGAGGTGGTCTGTTGCACTATACAGCCATGCCTCTAAGTCTTCCCAGTGGGTGATGGGGTCTGTGATATGAGGCATATTGGCACATTGTGGGGGAGCTTGGTATTGGAGAGACTGACACAGATCTTTATAATGTATGGGAGCCTAAGTGTAGTGGGACAGCTAAGTGTTGTTTAGTTGATTAGGATTGTGAACCTCATGTGGCGTGTGTTGAGGACTTTGGGTCTCACTGAGGGAGAATGACTAGTGGGGTGGAGTCTTTCTTCCTGCAACACAAGTGAAAACAAACGACTAAAGGAGAAAACAGAAGAAATAACAAAAGTGTTCTTGATGAAAGAAACTTGTCCTGAGAATAAGAGAAACTAGAAAGAAATTAAACAATTCGAAAATCAGAAGAAATTAGATGTTGTGTAAATAAAGGAGGGATTGATTAAACTCTTATGACTTATTCTATTTTTTTTTTTTTTTTTTTGTAGAGTCTGTTGATGGTTCACACAATCTTTGTCTCTGAAATGTGACAGCTAAGAAAGAAGAGGGCAGGAAAGGACAGAAAGGCCCTGAGTATGATAAAGCTCAGATAGAAAGTGTACCAAGTTCATGAATAGGCTCTTCTGCCATTATGCTTAACTATGAATAGTGAATTACAGTTGATGTACAACTATATGCTGGTAATAAACTTAAAGTAATAGAGGGTTGTCTCTGATTTACTTTGAAATCGCATTATGGTTAGTAGTGTCTCCTATTGCAGTGCATTAAAGGTTAATTAATTGTGATTTAACTCAATGGATATGCATCCACAACATAGACTGTTTCCAGTTAAATTCAATAGCTTTATTAAATTTGAACTTAACACAATTATTGTGGGTAAGTGTTTCTAGAAGAATGAGGAAAAATAGTAAAAAGGGAGGAAAGTGAATGAAACTGATGAAAGTGAGTACGGGGATTAATTTTTTTCCTTTGTTTTCTTAGGTAAAGGAGCAGATCTAGAGGTCTCACAGGCATAGTGTGTTGTGGTGAACTGAGATGTTTGGATGCTGTCGCTCCCCCACTTTCACGCGTTCACCCAGTTTTGTTGATGGTGGAGTGGTTGGCCGCCTTATGTCCCAGGGAGCCTTCCCTGGGTTACCTTCTGGCTCTCCCTTTTAGTTTAGTTATGCTGTCATAGCTAGTCTTGCCGGAATCCCTGCTTGCACTCAGGCAAAGTACACTGTCCTTAACCATTACGGGACAATAAGTATACCTAATAATATCTCTCTCTCTCTCTCTCTCTCTCTCTCTCTCTGTCGAGCTACACATGATACTCCTGAGATGCCAGTGATCCCGGCCCCTTCTGTTCTCCAGACTTGATCCATCCTGATGCCCTACTACTGGTTGGAGTTCTCATCAATTGGAAGTCACATGCTGCTGCTGAGGATGGCCACACACGGTGCAGCCTAAAGATCATTGAGATTACTGAGAATGAGAATGGTACCACTTAAAACCCATAAAGATGGCTTTGGACCTCAATTCATATGAACAGTTATACTATGATGGCTATGACTACAATTGCCACAAACAGTTTTGCACTCAAGTCTCTATCAGTGAACTGTGGAGAAGTTCAACAAAACAGTCTTCATGTAAAAACTGTAATGAGTTTTCCTGGTTACACAACTGCTATTTGACCATCTAGTATTGGTACATTTATAGAATGGATTTATTTATTTATAATCGTGCTATCCGGTGTCACCCAGATGAGGATGGGTTCCCTTTTGAGTCTGGTTCCTCTCAAGGTTTCTTCCTCATATCGTCTCAGGGAGTTTTTCCTTGCCACCGTCGCCTCTGGCTTGCTCATTGGGGATAAATTTGTACATTTAAAATCTATATCCTGAGTTTATATATTTCTGTAAAGCTGCTTTGGGACAATGACCATTGTTAAAAGCACCATACAAATAAAATTGAATTGAATTGAGTTAATCACTTTAGCAGTGTCCAAAACATTAGCTGTATCCAACTGCTGTAAGCCACAACATGCTAATCGCTAACCGCTAGCCTTCAAGGCTAATAGTTTTAGCATTGGCTTCAATGTGAACACTGCATCGGGTTATCTTAGCAACACTGGAGAGTTTGTTTACAATATGGCGTTGGCGTAATACGCATGCGCAGTTCAGAGTTAACCTGGAAGAGTCTCTTAGGACTTCCGGGCTCAATCATTGCTATGGCAACCTATACAAACAGTAGTTAGTTAGCACACTGCATGCTGCACACAGTCTAAGCACTTTGTTGGCGCATTTCAATGCTATACAAATAACATCACTTGTAGCGTACCGCTGCAACTAATAACAATTTAGTGCAATCTCAGAGGATCCTAAATTTTCTTGCCAGCTTCTCTGGACATACAAACACAGCATTTTTTTTCTCGCTGTTGGTTAAATTAATTTATTCCGCTTTACTTGACTGCAACAGAATTTCAAATCCAAAACACACAATCATGAATTGCTGCATGCAAATATAGTTCGAGCACATTAGGAAATATTGGCGCATTTCACACAAATTAACACTATTCGTAGCCCATTTTATGACGTGGCGCTTCAAAGCTCAAATTTTCACCGTGAGATAAGTTTAATCTGCAGGTTACCTGCGGCTAATTCAATGCTTATAAACTAATAAATGCAATCTCTGAAGATCTTAAAATACCGTGCCAGCTTAACTGGGCACACAAACACAACAGGGTTTCTTTTTTTCTTCGCTGTTGGTTACACAAACTTATTCAAATTTAATTTGATCTCATTTTCAGAAAAACTTCCATTCAACAAACACTCGGACACTGACAAAGTGTTGCACTGAAAGACGTATCTCTCAAAGCTACTCTGTGAGCGGACACAAAGGACAAGCATGAGCTCGCTGCTCTGATAGTTGACCCATGGAATTAAAAATAGCTATTGGAATGGTGTTGGAACACGCAATGCATCAACTTATCAATGCATACGAGGCCTTTCAAAAAGAGACTGAGGAACTGTCAGGGTTGGGTAGAGATGGAGGCGAAGGCGGATGCAAGTGCAGATTTGAAGTTTAATGAATAGTGAAAACAAAGTGCAAAAACAGGAACTAGAAACACACAAAGCTTTGAAAATAAACATAAACCAATGACCATAACAACTAACATGAAACTGTGGAAAGAAAGACAAAAGAAAGAGAAAGTGTGCAGTGAAAGTGTGACTCTATATACAAGTGCTCATTAGTCCAAAACATGCATCAGGTGCAGACAGTCATGTGAATTAGGTGAAGTGCAGTGGCTGATGGGAATCATAGTCTTTAGTCCTTTGCCGGTATTTATATGACAGGAACATGCTCAACTCTCTATTTTTACCATACTGTGGGAAGATTTCTTCATTCTGACAGGGGCACTTTTAATTATTACAGTCCTATAGCTGTTTGACTAACATTTGAACACGCAATGCATCAACTTAGCTATACATACGGCCTTTTAGGAAGAATTTTGAGGAACACGCTCAATATCCTTATCCTTGCCTCACTGAGAGGAAATTTCTTCGTCCTACCAGGGGCACTTTAAATTATTATTTACTGCAGGTTACAACAGAGAAGCAGACTGGGCTATCACTTTACATCCATTCACACAGCAAGCCAGCACACATTGTATATGTCACACATTCACACATCAGACTTGTCTTTTCTGTCTCTGATCTATTATCAACAATAATAGAAAAGATACACACATGACTCAATGCTTACAGTCTGGATTGAATTACTCCCAATCTCCACCATTATGTAGGAAAAATTAGCTGTTTGGGTTAAGTTGTTACATTCTCCACCATTTTACGTATGTAAAAATTAGCTGTATAGATTAAGCTACCAGTATTCTCCTCCAAATAGGTAGGAGAGACTAGCAGATCAGCTTAGAAGGGGAAATTTGGCTAATTTATTACTTCTGATCAACTATTTGTCCAGCGATAAGTTGAACTTAATGTATTCATTAATTATGCATGTTACGGAGTGACACACAAGGGGAGCTGGATGCATGTGCTGGGGAAAAGTCAGTTTATTAGAAATAACCAAAAGTATTTGGACAGGGAAAACGCAACATAAAGGCAGGGTCAAACAAAAGCAATAATGCACAAGATATATAATCCTCAAGAAGATCGAGGCAAGAGTCCACAGTCCAGGAGACGCGAGGTGAGTGCAGCGCAACGAACATACACATCAATTAAGTCATTCACAAATTATATAATACATATATCGAGGCTAGGGTCCATGGTCTATGGTCTAGGAAATGCGAGGACGTCCCGTCGGCTGCAGGCGTGAACTGAGGTTGTGTGGGCGTCCCGTTGGCCACGGACGAGAACTTGGATGAGAACTTGGATGAGAACTTGGACAAGAACTTGGACGAGAACTTGGATGAGAACTTGGACTGGACACCGGCTTGGTGCTTGGCTTGGAGCTTGGCTTGGAGCTTGGAGTGGTGCTTGGCTTGGTTCTTGGCTTGGTGCTTGGCTTGGAGCTTGGCTTGGAGCTTGGAGTGGCATTTGACCTGACGCTTAGAGTGGCACTTGACCTGGCGTTTGGCGTGGCACTTGACTTGTAACCTGGACTGGAAACAGACTTGGCACCTGGACTGGAAACAGACTTGGCACCTGGACTGGAAACAGGACTGGAAACTGAACTTGAAACTGGATTGGAAACAGGACTGGAACTTGGACTGGAAATAGGACTGGATTCTGGGCTAGATTTTGGGCTGTAAACGAGACTGGAAACTAAACTGGAAAATGGATTGGAAACAGAATTGGATTTTGGACTGGATTCTACAGCCGTGGCCAAAAGTTTTGAGAATGACACAAATATTAATTTTCACAAAGTCTACTGCTTCAGTTTTTATGATGGCAATTTGAATATACTCCAGAATGTTATGAAGAGTGATCAGATGAATTGCAATTAATTCAAAGTCCCTCTTTGCCATGAAAATGAACTTAATCCCAAAAAAACATGTCCACTGCATTTCAGCCCTTCCACAAAAGGACCAGCTGACATCATGTCAGTGATTCTCTCATTAACACAGGTGAGAGTGTTAATGAGGACAAGGCTGGAGATCACTCTGTCATGCTGATTGAGTTAGAATAACAGACTGGAAGCTTTAAAAGGAGGGTGGTGCTTGAAATTATTGTTCTTCCTCTGTTAACTATGGTTACCTGCAAGGAAACACGTGCAGCCATCATTGCTTTGCACAAAAAGGGATTCACAGACAAGGATATTGCTGCTAGTAAGATTGCACCTAAATCAACCATTTATCGGATCATCAAGACCTTCAAGGAGAGAGGTTCAACTGTTGTGAAGAAGGCTTCAGGGTGCCCAAGAAAGTTCAGCAAGCACCAGAACCGTCTCCTAAAGTTGATTCAGCTGCAGGATCGGGGCACCACCAGTGCAGAGCTTGCTCAGGAATGGCAGCAGGCAGGTGTGAGTGCGTCTGCACGCACAGTAAGGCGAAGACTTTTGGAGGATGGCCTGGTGTCCAGAAGGGCAGCAAAGAAGCCACTTCTCTCCAGGAAAAACATCAGGGACAGACTGCTATTCTGCAAAAAGTACAGGGATTGGACTGCTGAGGACTGGGGTAATGTCATTTTCTCTGATGAATCCCCTTTCCGATTGTTTGGGGCATCTGGAAAAAAGCTTGTATGGAGAAGAAAAGGTGAGTGCTACCATCAGTCCTGTGTCATGCCAACAGTAAAGCATCCTGAGACCACTCATGTGTGGGGTTGCTTCTCAGCCAAGGGAGAGGGCTCACTCACAATTTTGCCTAAGAACACAGCCATGAATAAAGAATGGTGCAAAAACATCCTCAGAGAGCAACTTCTCCCAACCATCCAAGAACAGTTTGGTGACGATCAATGCCTTTTCCAGCATGATGGGGCACCTTTGCCACAAGGCAAAAGTGATAACGAAGTGGCTCGGGGAACAAAACATCGATATTTTGGGTCCATGGCCAGGAAGCTCCCCAGACCTTAATCCCATTGAGAATTTGTGGTCAAGCCTCAAGAGGCGGGTGGACAAACAAAAACCCACAAACTCTGACAAACTCCAAGCATTGATTATGCAAGAATGGGCTGCCATCAGTCAGGATGTGGCCCAGAAGTTGATTGACAGCATGCCATGGTGAATTGCAGAAGTCTTGAAAAAGAAGGGTCAACACTGCAAATGTTGACTCTTTGCATAAACTTCATGTAATTGTCAATAAAAGCCATTGACACTTATGAAATGCTTGTGATTATACTTCAGTAACAGTTAGTAACATCTGACAAAAAGATCTAAAAACACTGAAGCAGTAGACTTTGTGAAAATTAATATTTGTGTCATTCTCAAAACTTTTGGCCACGGCTATAATATTGAAATGTGTTTTTTGGGCAAGCCAATAAATAAGGCATTACAATAATCACGTGACGTGATTAGGGCATGAACTAAGATTTCAGCATCAGTCAGAGTGAGAGAGGATCGAAGACGGGCAATAATACGAAGGTGGTAAAAAGAGTTTTTAACTATAGCGAATCAAAAGAATCAAAAGAGAGAGTTGTGTCAAATAAAACAGTAAGATTATGGGTAGAATCTAGGTGTGAATATAGGGGTGTGATTATTGTGTGACTATTAGTAGTGTGTTAACAGTGGCCAACATATGTCTTGTTTGGTATGTGTGTTCGTTCAGTGATTTCCTTAAACATGAGAGTAAGGAAATTCAGGTAGAATGTTGTTGTGTACAGGTATTAACAGTTGAGACTAAAAGTTTGATCCACACTTTGTAAATGATGAAAAGAGAAGGCGTGAAATTATGTGAACACAAAGACAATGGACTGAGTAAAGTCATGGGCAGAGACATAGTTACCTCCACCAAGCTCATCAAGCAACCCACATACGAGACTCCACTGCATTCATCTGATGTTGAGTTTAGAAGGCAAAGTTCATATTTGGCACATAGTTAAACAGCTGCCAGCAGTATAATACACAAAACTCAGCTTAAGGCACAATGTAGCAAATGAAGCAGTAGGACATTAGGAATAAGATGCAAATAAGTAGTTAAAGTATCATGACACAAATAAATACCAAGAGGCAAGTGTGAGGAAAACAAACATGTTTTATTCAAGAAAAAGGACAGCGCAGATTAGTCTGGAAAAAGGAGAGCCCGCCTCGCACTGGGAACAACTGAAGTAGAAGGCGGAGACAGAGGAATAATGAAAGAAGGGACAACTGGACTTGTCGGGCTATAGTCCGTGGGTGAGACAGGATTAGACAGAGTTGACTCATCCATATCCTGAAAAACACTGGGAGACAGGGGAGCCTCAGAGCTCCATGGACAATGGCCCACGTGAGGACAGCAGTCAGTCTGAGTAGACTGAGATGAGGTCATCACCAAGAACATTGGGGTTTGAGTAAAACAGGAATTGGTGAATGACACAGGTGTCTGTGTAGATACGGACTCCATTTTGATCCTTTGAGAAATTTGGAGCAGAAGCAGAGGATGAGTAGGGACAGACGTACTGTAGAGCTGCTCCAGGTATTCAGAGACACTTGTGGCCAAGTGGGTCAGCTGATAGCGATGATAGAGAGCGAGTTCAGATGTCCCAGAGGAAGTTGGGAAGGAACCACATGGGCGGGCTAGAAGAAAACACACAGACAATGCGCATCAGACAAGCGTGGGTGTTCCTTTCCTTTTGGGAAAGGAACACCCACGCTTGCCAGAAATTAAACAAGCTAAGTAGCCGGACAATAACAGAGATAGTAATAGTCATGCTTAAGGAATGTATTGCATAAACAGCTTGCTAAAAATCTAGAGACACAGCTTACAAGAATATATCCAGGGCATTACTTAAACCATACAAAAATAGCATTTTTATATTATAGGAGTAGAAAGCATAACAAAAGTAAGTGCTTAGAGTAAAAATAATAAAATGAGAAGAGTAAAATGAAACTTACACATTTTAGGCATCTTGAAAAGAGAATAACGGCGAGGCGTCTGGTAGCACGGTAATCTACTACGGAATGTGCCAAAAACTAGGAAGTTTAGTTTAAATACAGACAGTTTTTTTAATAACAAATGACGCCAAAGGCCGAAAATAAGGGGAAATCTAGAAGACAGGAACATCCAAAAAAGGACATAAGGAAATGAGTAAAACCGGGAAATAAGGGGAAATTCAGAGAACAGAATATGAGTCAAAAATGACGCATAAAGAGGAGTTTCCCAGAAAAGTGGAAAATAAGGGGAATTCGGCAAAGGATGCAAATTAGAATAGGAGGGGCCAGAAGGGCCATAGTAGAAAATAAGGGGAATTTGCCAGGGCATATGCAAACTAAGAAAGGAGGCGCTTCACAGCGCCCAAGGATAAATAGAGGGGATTTTCTGGGGAGTTTTTGAGAACACAGAGGACACTGAGGATGCAGTGGATGCTGATATGCACTTGCTTACAATAACATAGAAATGTGTTTTGTATTGTGAGTGTTGTTCTCCTTGAGCTCAATGGATTTTTATGTTTTTGGATTTGCATTAAAACAACATTTGCTCTTTCTCATCAAAATCTGAAGAGTCTTGATTTATTGGTAGATGTTTAAGAAAAATAAGAGTTGGAAAAGACTAAAACAGCCGAGAAGGACTTCAACTCCACTCTGGATGTCGGAGCTCGGAGGGTGGCTCTGAGGTCTAACTTTTTCCGACACATCATCCTGATTGGTCTTCCCAAGACGCCACTCAAAAGCAACCAGACACAGTGACATAACGAGGCAATCCCCATCTAGAGCAACTTAAAATGCAAATACAGTACCTCCAGATTCTAGTTGAAGCTGGTGTATTTAATTGAGCCCTTCTAAATGAAATGAAGATTGACTTAATTGGTGGTTCATTCAGGTCAGCTTCAGGACCATGGGCAGCTCCAGTCATGATTGTTAAGAAGCCTTGTGGGGGTTTTGTGTTGACTACCAGGGTCTAAATCAACTCACCTTGGAAGATTCTTATCCTTTACCACGAGCTGATGAAGCCTTGGATTTCCTGGCTTGGTGGAAATTCCTTACCACTCTTGACCTTGCCCAAGAGTACTGGCAAGTACAGTGAGGGAAAAAAGTATTTGATCCCCTGCTGATTTTGTATGTTTGCCCGCTGACAAAGAAATGATCAGTCTATAATTTTAATGGTAGGTGTATTTAACAGTGAGAGACAGAATTACAACAAAAAAAAATCCAGAAAAACGTATTTCAAAAAAGTTATAAATTGATTTGCATTTTAATGAATGAAATAAATATTTGATCCCCTATCAATCAGCAAGATTTCTGTCTCCCAGGTGTCTTTTACACAGGTAACAAGCTGAGATTAGGATCTTAAAGGGAATGCTCCTAATCTAAGCTTGTTACCTGTATAAAAGACACCTGTCCACAGAAGCAATCAATCAATCAGATTCCAAACTCTCCACCATGGCCAAGACCAAAGAGCTGTCCAAGGATGTCAGGGACAAGATTGTAAACCTACACAAGGCTGGAATGGGCTACAAGACCATCGCCAAACAGCTTGGTGAGAAGGTGACAGCAGTTGCTGCGATTATTCGCAAATGGAAGAAACACAAAATAACTGTCAGTCTCCCTCGGTCTGGGGCTCCATGCAAGATCTCACCTCGTGCCTCGTACCTGAAAGCACAACTGACAGTACTGGTATTGTTGAAGATTCCGACTACTGGTAAACTTGGTCCTTAGTTGTGTATGGCTGAGCTCAGCCTTTATTTAGCAGGGGGAATTCTGTAACAGGTGAACTTTAAGGGCAGCATGTTTTTTTCTATCTATGGGGGATGATTTTTTTTGGTGGACAAGGTATGGACGCGTCTGTAGAAGGCTTCTGGCCATATTTTCTTTTCCTTTTGCTTATGGCTCTGATACAGCTCTGCCTATAATTGGTGCATTCCGGTGCAATGTTCAAGCATCATACAATGCTATAAATTGGCTAAGTTCTATTTTCTTCAGAATAATGGGCACACTCTCCAAAGTTATGGAACGGCACAAAAACATGGACTGATAAACCTCTTCAGTGCTGTCAATTCTACAAAGGACAGCCACACAGTAGCAGATGAACTTGTTGACAGCCATCCAGAACTGTCTGAGGGAATAGGAAAACTGAAAAATTTCAAAGTAAAGCTGCATATCAATTATGATGTACAACCTACATGTCAGCCACATAGACAAGTGCCATTTCATATTTGACAGGAAGTGGAAGCTGAGTTACAAAAGTTGGCAGATGACGACATTATAGAAATAGTAACAGGTCCAACACCATGGGTATCTCCAATCATAATTCCACCAAAACCAAAAGATCCTCATAATGTCAGGATATGTGTTGACATGCACCAGGCCAATACAGCCATACAACGTAAGCGTCATATAACACCCACTATTGATGACGTTATACAAGAGCTAAATGGCTCAATGGTATCTTCTCAAAGCTTGATCTCAGAGCAGTTTACCATCAGCTAGAACTTCACCCAGACAGCCAATACATTCACCACACATTTGAGACTAAGGAGATACAAATGCCTAAATTGTGGCATATCTTCCTCAGCTGAGGTATTCCAGAATGCCATGCTCAAACACTGCATTTTCCCATCAGGCCTTCCCCAATCTGTTTGCCATGAAGCTAGAAGCATACAATTGTACAGGATATCTCTGCGAATGTAGCGTTACAATTTCTCTTCACTGGAACTAAGGGACCAAGGTTGTTCTCAAAACATTTTTGCACTCACTCATATACAGTATCTCACAAAAGTGAGTACACCACTCACATTTTTGTAAATATTTTATTATATCTTTTCATGGGACAACACTGAAGAAATGACACTTTGCTGCAATGTAAAGGAGTGAGTGTACAGCTTGTATAACAGTGTAAATTTGCTGTCCCCTCAAAATAACTCAACACACAGCCATTAATGTGTAAACCATTGGCAACAAATGTGAGTACACCCCTAAGTGAAAATGTCCAAATTGGGCCCAATTAGCGTAGTGTCAATATTTTGTGTGGCCACCATTATTTTCCAGCACTGCCTTAACCCTGTTGGGCATGGAGTTCACCAGAGCTTCATAGGTTGCCACTGGAGTCCTCTTCCACTCCTCCATGATGACATCACAGAGCTGGTGGATGTTAGAGACCTTGCGCCTTCTGTTTGAGGATGCCCCACAGATGACATGCACCAGGCCAATACAGCCATACAAAGTAAGCGTCATATAACAATAGGGTTTAGGTCTGGAGACATGCTTGGCCAGTCCATCACCTTTACCCTCAGCTTCTTTAGCAAGGCAGTGGTCGTCTTGGAGGTGTGTTTGGGGTCATTATCAGGTTGGAATACTGCCCTGCAGCCCAGTTTCCGAAGGGAGGGGATCATGCTCTGCTTCAGTATGTCAGAGTACATGTTGAACTGTAGCTCCCCAGTGCCCGCAGCACTCATGCAGCCCCAGACCATGACACTCCCACCACCATGTTTGACTGTAGGCAAGACACACTTGTCTTTGTACTCCTCACCTGGTTGCCGCCACACACGCTTGACACCATCTAAACCAAATAAGCTTATCTTGGTCTCATCAGACCACAGGACATGGTTCCAGTAATCCATGTCCTTAGTCTGCTTGTCTTCAGCAAACTGTTTGCGGGCTTTCTTGTGCATCATCTTTAGAAGAGGCTTCCTTCTGGGATGACAGCCATGCAGACCAATTTGATGCAGTTTGCGGCATATGGTGAACACTGACAGGCTGACCCCCCACCCCTTCAACCTCTGCAGCAATGTTGGCAGCACTCATACATCTATTCTGCAAAGCCAACCTCTGGATATGATGCTGAGCATGTGCACTCAACTTCTTTGGTCGACCATGGCGAGGCCTGTTCTGAGTGGAACCTGTCCTGTTAAACCGCTGTATGGTCTTGGCCACTGTGCTGCAGCTCAGTTTCAGGGTGTTGGCAATCTTTTTATAGCCTAGGCAATCTTCATGTAGAGCAACAATTCTTTTTTTTAAGATCCTCAGAGAGTTCTGTGCCATGAGGTGCCATGTTGAACTTCCAGTGACCAGTATGACAGTGTGTGAGACCGATAACACCAAACTTAACACACCTGCTCCCCATTCACACCTGAGACCTTGTAACACTAACGAGTCACATGACACCGGGGAGGGAAAATGGCTAATTGGGCCCAATTTGGACATTTTCTTTTAGGGGTGTACTCACTTTTGTTGCCAGAGGTTTAGACATTAATGGCTGTGTGTTGAGTTATTTTGAGGTGACAGCAAATTTACACTGCTATACAAGCTGTACACTCATTACTTTACATTGTAGCAAAGTGTCATGTCTTCACTGTTGTCCCATGAAAAGATATAATAAAATATTTACAAAAATGTGAGTGGTGTACTCACTTTTGTGAGATACTGTACATGTACCAACACACACACACACACACACACACACACACACACACACACACACACACACACACACACAGCCCTATTATATAGTTCTCATCAAAATATCTACTCATTCAAAACATTTAGTACCATATCTATTATGCATTACTACTGATTAATTTTTGCTGGTTTATGTGCTCAATAAATGTTTTTACTGAAACAATTTTGTGTTCAATACTGAAGCCAATCTACTACTGAAGAGCTCTGAACCTTCCAATAATTTTTCTGAAACGTCAAATAATAAAAAAAAAAGTCACTAAAAATATTCTTAATTAAGAATTCATTTATAATAGTTCATTTATGGCAATTGATATTGGTAATAATAATTAATAATAATTTTTATTATTGTTAATTATGCCCATTTTTTGACTCATAAAGCCCTAAATATAAAACATGTAAGTAATTTTATAGAACTTAATACTTGAAACAATATATGGCTGTCACCATTATTATTATTATATACTGTACCTACAGAAGCAGCAAAGAGGCCAAGGGTAACTCTCAACATGTCATGGTGTTCTCAGCGTGATATACAATGTTGGGTTTCCACCAAATTCAATTCAATTTTGGTCTCAACAGACTGTAGCACTCCATCTGTGTGCGTGGAGAAAGACTTGGAAAGCAGAAGGGTTTTTAAGAGGGCTTCAGCTCCCTTTTATTTTATCCATGCTCTGTGCATGTGTGTGTGTGTTGTAGGCTCAACCAACACTGGCACTCACTCTCTGGCTTATGTCAGTTACTGAAAGCACAAAAAAGCACCCATAAGAAGGCTGGTGGTAATAAGACACAGGGAAGATTCATCACGTTACATCCCAGTTCAATCTGCCTCCTGTCCATCCACAGCCAGTGCTCAACCACACCCCTGCTGCCATATACCCCCACCTAACAAACTTAGCCCCAGCCCCCACTCTGAGCCAGGAAATTTGCTACAGCCATCTGTGCTCCCAGCCTTGAACTTGAATGGCTGAAGTGCCAGATACCAATGAGTGATCCACGTGTTGGTGGGTCATTCCACCTCAAGTGGTCCAATAATTGCAAAGTTGGTTGCTTGACCATTTTTAATTTTTCAATTTTTTTTTTGAGTGATTACTAATTGGCATTGCAAAACCACCAGTTTGTGGTATGTGTATAAACATTTTGCACATATGTATAAACATTTTGCACATGCGTTTTCCTTAGACTTAGAACTTAAGTCCAAATGTAATGTTCAAGATTGCTCACAGTTCCACATTTAGGGCCAAGGAAAAATAGCTTTTTCAATCATTTATTCAACAGAAATATCAATAGATGTGATATTATTCAGTGGAAAAAGTAAGTACACCCTAAGTATTGCTCCCTTTAGCAGAAATAACTTCTTGTAGACGTTTTGCATAATTGTCCACCAGTCTCTGACATCGGCTTGATGGAATATTTGACCACTCTTCCATGCAATATTTTTAAAGTTGCAAAATGTTTGAAGGTTTTCTTGCATGTACTGTCCATTTCAAATCCCCCCACAACATTACAATGGTATTCAAATCCGGGCTTTGACCAGGTCATTCCATAACCCTCAATTTCTTCTGCTTGAGCCATTCATTCCTGCATTTGCTAGTATGAACAGGATCATTATCCTGTTGAAAGATCCACTCTCGGTTCAATTTAAACTTTTGGACAGATGGCCTCACAATATCTTCAAGCAACCCCAAACCATAAGATTTTCACCACTGTGTCTCACAGTTGGTATGAGGTGCTTCTCCTGAAAAGCTGTCTTTGGTCTGCCCCAAACATGTCTACTATTACTGTAAAAGCATACATATTGACATCAATAGTTGCAAGACTTACTAGTGAATCCTGTGATGAAATTTTGGGGATCTTGGAGAAGACTTCTTTTTGTGTCAGACAATCTGTTCTTGGACTGAATTTGCCTGAATGGTCAGTCCTGGACAAATTGGCAGTTCTTCGAAATCTGCACCATTTGTAGATGATTTTCCTTACAGTAGAATGATGTATTCCAAATAATTTGGAGATCTTTTTAAATCCCTTGCCAGACTAATAGGCATCCACAATCTTTTTTCTGAAGGCCAGAACACTTTAGATCTTGACACCACACACCTCAATAGCAAAGGGAATATATCTATGAGAGGGGTATAAATAAGACAGGTTCCACTCCTGCAGGTTTGAATCACTGGCACCCAATCTTGAACACCTGAGTCTAATTTTATGGATTTGAAGTTATGATAAATGTACTTACTTTTTCCATGTGACTGATCTGTTTTTTTGTTTTGTTTTGTTTTGATTTTTCGTTAATTTAAATTGTGAAAATTACTGCAAAATGTAAATTTCATGTGTCATTTGATAGTGTATCAACTTTATTAATAGGCACTGTTTCAAAGAGGATCAAATCTTTGCTTGTACAAATATGTCAAAAAAGCCAATAATTCCCATGGGGCGTACTTATTTTTTCACATGACTTTATGTACCTTGTAATGTGCTCTAGAGATCAGTTTTTGTTCCAAGGAGGTAGGCCCATCCGGAGCTGAGATATTGAGTTTTCTGTAAACAGTTGTATAACCAAAATTTGTTGTGTGCCATGACACAAAGATGGCCATTATAGTTAAACCTAGTAAAATAAAAAATAAAATAAAATATATATTTTTTTTTTAAATGGTGGTTTTGCAATGCCAATAATTAAAGGTAATCACTCAAAAAAACATTAGGAAAATTAAAAATTAAAATGAGCATCACCACCCCTGGGGGAATCTCTGGTCTCAGCTCCTTTCTCATGAACCACCATCATCAGAGCCACAGAAACCACCTCTCTCCATGGTTTAAGGAGATTTAGGTGGTACATTTCTAGTGTGTCACCTCAATCCATTTGCCAAAACAAAATAAACACAACTTAAAATGGGTTGACACATGGCCGATCAATATATTGCTGAGGCCGAAATATTGGCCGATAATTGGCATTTTTTAATTACTTGATTATTTGGCAATTATTAATTATTTAAATTCCTAGATTTTAAATCCATGTGTACTGTATTTAATTGTCCATGATTAATGTAATCGTTAATCAACGGCAGCACGCAAACCCAATAATATTACTGAGCTTGAGGCCATTGCTCATATGTGCAGTGTACCTTTTCATGTGTTTTGGTCTTTTTTGATGCTAAGCTACATACTGCTAACTAAGTATGTAATGGTAAAAAATATACGCCTTTTGTCATGCAGGCTTGTTTTATTTTTCCAAAGAGACAGACAAGCAAAACCCAACAGACATAAATCTTTATTATTCAAATAATATCCTGTACTGTGACTTAAGTAAAACAACCTGTTACTGGCTAAGGTAACTATATGAGATTTATGAGTAACTACAGTGGGGGAAAAAAGTATTTGAATCCCTGATGATTTTGTACATTTGCCCAATGACAAAGAAATGATCAGTCTATAATTTTAATGGTAGGTGTATTTTAACAGTGAGAGACAGAGTAACAACAAAAAAATCCAGAAAAACGCATTTCAAAAAAGTTATGAATTGATTTGCATTTTAATGAGGGAAATAAGTATTTGACCCCTTAGTACTTGGTGGCAAAACCCTTGTTGGCAATTACAGAGGTCAGACGTTTCTTGTAGTTGGCCACCAGGTTTGCACACATCTCAGGAGGGATTTTGTCCCACTCTTCTTTGCAGATCCTCTCCAAGTCATTAAGGTCATTTTCAATGCCCTGGCTGAGGGAAGGAGGTTCTCACCCAAGATTTGATGGTACATGGCCCCGTCTATCGTCCCTTTGATGCGGTGCAGTTGTCCTGTCTGCTTAGCAGAAAAACACCCACAAAGCATAATGTTCCCACCTCCATGTTTGACGGTGTGGATGGTGTTATGACTTGGGGTCATAGGCAGCATTCCTCCTCCGCCAAACACGGCGAGTTGAGTTGATGCCAAAGAGATCTGACCACACCTGACCACAACACTTTCACCCAGTTCTCCTCTGAATCATTCAGGCAAACTTCAGACGGGCCTGTACATGTGCTTTCTTGAGCAGGGGGACCTGCCCGGATGGGTACTGCAGGATTTCAGTCCCTCACGGCGTAGTGTGTTACCAATTGTTTTCTTGGTGGATATGGTCCCAGCTGCCTTGAGATCATTAACAAGATCATCCCATGTAGTTCTGGGCTGATTCCTCACCGTTCTCTTGATCATTGAAACTCCACGAGGTGAGATCTTGCATGGAGCCCCAGACCGAGGGAGACTGACAGTTTCTTCCATTTGCAAATAACCGCACCAGCTGTTGTCACCTTCTCACAAAGCTGCTTGGCGATGGTCTTGTAGCCCATTCCAGCCTTGGATTGAAACAGCACTAAGTATTTATGTGATTGGAAAACCAAATTATACAATCTTGTCCCCGAAATCCTTGGACAGCTCTTTGGTCTTGGCCATGGTGGAGAGTTTGGAATCTGATTGATTGATTGCTTCTGTGGACAGGTGTCTTTTTACAGGTAACAAACTGAGATTAGGAGCACTCCCTTTAAGAGAGTGCTCCTAATCTCAGCTCATTACCTGTGTAAAAGACACCTGGGAGACAGAAATCTTGCTGATTGATAGGGGATCAAATACTTATTTCCCCCACTGTATATATTGTATATTAATCATATGGAATTACACATACTATTTTGTCTCATTAAAATGCAAATCAATTTATAATTTTTTTGAAATGCATTTTTCTGGATTTTTTTGTTGTTATTCTGTCTCTCATTGTTAAAATACACCTACCATTAAAATTATAGACTGATCATTTCTTTGTCAATGGGCAAACATACAAAATCAGCAGGGGATCAAATACTTTTTCCCCCACTGTATATATTGTATATTAAACATATGGAATTACAAATACTATTTTGTATCTTTAATGAATGAATATTGGTCAGATTTGTTCAGTAAAGTAATTATAAATGTTATCTATAACCTGCTACTGGATTGAAACAGCACTAAGTATTTATGTGATTGGAAAACCAAATTATACACAAGTTTTAACTAAAATGTATTTTCTTTTTTTTATTCTAAATTTAAATTTCTTTATTCTGCTAGACAGCAAGACACAAGGAAAAGCTACACTAAAACTTATTTATTTTTATTTGTACAAATTTCTTAAGTGAATATTTTTGAAGTTCTTCAGAGAGTATTACATAAATATTATGCACAATAAATGTTCATTTAGTTTCACCAATTTTCTGTATGTCTCATTTACTGTAATTAAATTTGTGTTATATAGGCCAATCTACCATACTGCTTTCTAGATATCGGCATCGGCCATTAAAAAACCCATGTCAGTCGGCCACTAGTCGGCAACCATTCATGGCATTTGTCTCATTCAACCTGAATTTAAGTTCAGGGTCAATTTGTTTTTATCCGAAACCATTCAACGACAGTTAGCACTAGCTAGCACTTTCATCCTTATAATACAAACAAAGTTTACAACATCAACAAAATTGAACAGGACAATGATCCCAAGCATACCTCAAATTCCACAAAGGCTTGGTTGCAGAAGAAGTCCCGGAAGATTCTACAGTGGCCATCACAGTCACCTGACTTTTTGGTTTGAAGAAAGCAGTTGCAGCACGCTAACCCAAGAATATTACTGAACTTGATGCCATTGCTCGTGAGGAATGGGCTAAGATTCCTCAGGAACGCTGCCAGAAGGTCATAACAGCAGGTCATAACAGCAAAAGGGTGCTCTACTAAGTACTAAAGATGCTTGCCATGAAGAGGTTGAATAATTTTGAAACTGGAGAAGTCATTATAAGTTGCATTTTCAGTTGAATTTGGGGAAACCACTTGAAGCATTCTTTGTGTTGAATTATTTCAATTGCTTTTGTTTGATTTGTTCATTGCAATCAGCTGAAAGTCTGTAAAAAACTTGATTTGCAATGGGGGTTATATAATTTTGATTGCAACAGTATCTATCTACCTATCTATCTATCTATCTATATATATAGTATCTCAGTGAGTACACCCCTCACATTTTTGTAAATATTTTATTATATCTTTTCATGGGACAACACCGATGAAATGACACTTTGCTACAATGTAAAGTAGTGAGTGTACAGCTTGTATAACAGTGTAAATTTGCTGTCCCCTCAAAATAACTCAACACACAGCCATTAATGGGCCCAATTAGCCATTTTCCCTCCCTGGTGTCATGTGACTCGTTAGTGTTACAAGGTCTCAGGTGTGAATGGGGAGCAGGTGTGTTAAGTTTGGTGTTATCGCTCTCACACTCTCTCATACTGGTCACTGGAAGTTCAACATGGCAACTCATGGCAAAGAACTCTCCGAGGATCTGAAAGAAACAATTGTTGCTCTACATAAAGATGGCCTAGGCTATAAGAAGATTGCCAACACCCTGAAACTGAGCTGCAGCACGGTGGCCAAGACCATACAGCGGTTTAACAGGACAGGTTCCACTCAGAACAGGCCTCGCCATGGTCGACCAAAGAAGTTGAGTGCACATGCTCAGCATCATATCCAGAGGTTGGCTTTGCAGAATAGATGTATGAGTGCTGCCAGCATTGCTGCAGAGGTTGAAGGGGTGGGGGGTCAGCCTGTCAGTGCTCAGACCATATGCTGCACACTGCATCAAATTGGTCTGCATGGCTGTCGTCCCAGAAGGAAACAATTTCTAAAGATGATGCACAAGAAAGCCCACAAACAGTTTGCTGAAGACAAGCAGACTAAGGACATGGATTACTGGAACCATGTCCTGTGGTCTGATGTGACCAAGATAAACTTATTTGGTTTAGATGGTGTCAAGCGTGTGTGGCGGCAACCAGGTGAGGAGTACAAAGACAAGTGTGTCTTGCCTACAGTCAAACATGGTGGTGGAGGTGTCATGGTCTGGGGCTGCATGAGTGCTGCTGGCACTGGGGAGTGTATTGTGACATGTACTGTGAAGCATACTGAGGCAGAGCATGTGTAACAGGGTCAAAAATGTGTTTCCACTTCCTACACTCATTTTCATGTATGGTCCCTTTAATTGCACTCTACCTGCACACCCCACCCAGATAATGAACTAGTTCAGGCAGGGTCATTTAGATTCGCGCCAGCCGAGAGAGTGAACGCCTGCGGTGAGTGAGTGCTCCGTGATAAAAGGATATTGTATTAACTGTATAACCATCTTACAGACTAATATTGATATATACATGTGTTTCAATGAATATTGTATGATTTGTGATCATGCTACATTATATTTGTGGTAACATCAAGGTTGTTCACCTTATTATAGAACATGCACAAGGGTGATTTGTGAATCTGATCACCGCTGTTTAATATTTTGTCAACAGAATAAAAGTCTGTCTTCAAGCGCGAATTGGTGTCCATCCTGAGTTTACACAACACAACGCAGAGACCACCCTGTTACACATGATCCCCTCCCTTCGGAAACTGGGCCACAGGGCAGTATTCCAACATGATAACGACCCCAAACACACCTCCAAGATGACCACTGCCTTGCTAAAGAAGCTGAGGGTAAAGGTGATGGACTGGCCAAGCATGTCTCCAGACCTAAACCCTATTGAGCATCTGTGGGGCATCCTCAAACAGAAGGTGGAGGAGCGCAAGGTCTCTAACATCCACCAGCTCTGTGATGTCGTCATGGAGGAGTGGAAGAGGATTTCAGTGGCAACCTGTGAAGCTCTGATTAACTCCATGCCCAACAGGGTTAAGGCAGTGCTGGAAAATAATGGTGGCCACACAAAATATTGACACTTTGGGCCCAATTTGGACATTTTCACTTAGGGGTGTACTCATTTTTGTTGCCAGTGGTTTAGACATTAATGGCTGTATGTTGAGTTATTTTGAGGGGACAGCAAATTGTTACTATATAAATTACAATAATATAAATTACACTGTTATACAAGCTGTGCACACACTACTTTACATTACAGCAAAGTGTCATTTCGTCAGCGTTGTCCCATGAAAAGATATAATATATTTACAAAAATGTGAGGGCTCAATTTTGTGAGATACTGTATATATATATATATATATATATATATATATATATATATATATATATATATATATATATATATATATATATATATATATATATATATATATATATATATATATATATATACTGCCCCAGCGGAGGTCATGACCGCTGCTTATTAGTACACTTTGTGTGGACAGGTGGACTTCATTCAACTAAGTATGTGACTTTTGATGGCAACTGGTTGCACCACAACTAATTTAGGGGTTTCACAGCAACAGGGGTAAATGCTTATATAATCACACCTTTTAAATGTTTTATTTGTAAATAGTTTTGAAAACTGTATTGTTTTTTCCCCATTTCAATACTACAGGCTATTTTAGATTGCTTCATGACATACTATATGGCACAAACAAATGTTTGTGGACACCTGACCATGACACCCAGATAAATATAGCTTTAGACCCCAGTTGCTGTTATAATAACCCTTACTCTTCTGTGAAGACTTTTCTCTAGATTTTGGAGCATGGCTGTGGGAATTTGCCCAATCAGCCACAAGAGCATTACTGAGGTCAGTCACTGATGTCAGGCAAGGAGGCCTGGGGTGCAATTGGCATTCCAATTCATCCCAAAGATGTTCAGTGGGGTTAAGCTCTGTGCAGACTTTGTGCCTTTTGTTCCAGTGAACAGAAATTGTAATGCTACAATAAAAAAAAGACATTCTGTGCTTCCAAATTTGTGGCAACAGTTTGGGGAAGGCCCAAATATGGGTGTGATGGTCAGATGTCCACAAACCTTTGGCCACATAGTGTATAATCCCAATTAATTCCATTTCAGGTCAGGTTTGTAACATTGCGCATTGTGAAAAAAGTCCAAGGGAGGTGAATACATCACTGTATGTAAACATTATAAATTATAGATTTATAAGCTTTTTCTTATATAGATTCATCATAAACTGAAGTACACAAAGAAGTCATTATTGCTTATTTGTACTCAGTGACCTTCTTGTAGTCCTTGCTGGCATAATCAGTTGTCTTGTTTAGAGAATCCAGTTCTCTCCGTGTGTAGTAGCTGGTATGGCCAAGTGTTTCTGAAGTGCTTTCCACTTCACTGGCATCACCCCTGTCACAGTTAAGGGTAATTTTTTAGTGGTTTTTTTATTATTATTTTTTTTAGTAACAGCAAAGTATACAAAATAATTGCAAATACATACTTCAGTACTTACCTAGATAATCTGTCATGCTGCAAAAGAAAGTTAGGTACATAAGTTAGTAAGACAGCTACATGTTATAGTAATTTCAACATGGTTTTATTTTAAACATAAATATGTAAATTCTAATTGAACATAAATTAATATCGCAAACTAAAACTAGATAGGTAAATGTCGTTATGACAAACTTTGATGTTGGCTTGACAAAGCCAGTCTGAGAGCTTAAAATAGTTATCAGTTTGAAATCTGAAGGTAATATGCAGTTTTAAGAAAGAAAGAGAGACAGATAGATAGGGTGCCAATACTTGAGTTACTAGAGTTGATAGATAGACAGATAGATAGATAAATAATACTTGTAGAGTTGATAAGATATATAGGTTGCCAGTACTCGTAGAGTTAGATAGATAAATAGGGTGCCAATACTTCTAGAGTTCATTGGCTAGATAGGGTGCCAATTCTTGTAGAGTTAGATAGATTGCTAGGGTGCCAATACTTCTGGAGTTGGATGGATAAGGTGCCAATACTTGTAGAGTTAGATAAATACATAGCTAGGGTGCCAATACTTCTAGAGCTGGATAGATAGATATGGTGCAAATACTTGTAGAGTTAGCTAGATACATAGGGTGCCAATATTTGTTGTGTTGATTAGATAGATAGATAGATCTAGATAGACAGAGTTACAAAAGTCAATATGTTTGTGATGCCACTTGTTTTGGGGGTTCGTTTGTATGTGACATCACGTGACATCATTAGAAAACACAATTCTGCACACTGAGCCGAGTGTTTTGATATGTTGCATCCCAGATAGCAAAATTTGTGTGGCCCACTTGTGGGCCACATACTTGCTTTAGTCCTGGCTCTGTAGTGCATTAGAATATTCAGACCAAACTTAGTACCTGCCATTGGCATCATAACTTGAGGGTACCTGCATTGTTTTTGGAACAAAAATTGTAATACAATTTTAAAAAATGCTAATATATTTGATTAATTTTGCCTATTGTAATGAAACTGGTCTTGATAGATTCCATGACTTATCTTGAGAACAATGGTACCAATTATGCCATAGTTGATTGTACTTGCTGTCTGCCATTTTGAATTACGTTTAAAACCTACTTTTTTGAACTCCTCCTAGACTGTTGGCCCGATTTTCACTAAATTTGATTCAGATCATCTTCAGACCATGCCGGCAAAATGTTATGGAATTTGTGTTGATATACCGAACTGTTATCATTTAACACATCAACAAATTTGATGGCATGCTGCCAAAACAATTCTGGGGCTGTATTTCTGCAAGGCTTGAGTCTATGGCATCTCATAGAACCGCTTGCAAGAAAGTTATGAAATTTGGCACAGATAGAGGACAATGTCACCATTAATCAGAGCAATGTTGGAGTCTCTATCTCAAACCCTCTAGGGGGTTAGCTCCACCAACAGCTCAAATTTGCACTCAAGTTTATGCTAATAACTTTTGAACCGTAAGTGCTAGAAACAAAATCCTTTCCCAGCCGATTCCTTGGCACATGCCAAGTCCCATGGTCCTATGTATCCCATGGTTTTAATTTGTTCTGCCATTTTGAACCTTCCAAAAATCCTACTTTTTTAATCTCCTCTGAGACCATTCATTCGATTTTCACAAAATTCGAAAGAAATCATCTTCAGCCTATGCTGGCAAAAAATTATCAAAAGCTTTTTGATAGACCAAACCTTTCTCAAACAACATGCAAAGGAATCTGATGACGAGCACGCCAAAATGGACATGAGGCTATATCTCTGAAACGCTTTAGCGTATTCATACCAAACTGTATATGTCATAGCCATCATGACTTGAGGGTACCTGTACAGTTTCAGAACAGCACCACCTAATGGTCATGAGATATGCAAAAAAGCACATTTTTTGCCTATAACTTATGAATGGTTTGTCCTAAAATCATGAAACCTGTATGCTATTTTGAATTTTCAAACCAATTTTGACAAAATTCGTAAGAGATGCCATCAAAAACTGTCAAAAGCTTTCTCCAAGCCATTCTCAAATAACGTGCAGACAACTTTGATGGCGATCATGCCGAAACAGATGTGAGGCTATATCTCCATAGTGCATTAGCATATTCAGACCAAACTTAGTACCTGTCATTGACATCATGACTGGAGGATACCTGAAATCTTTTGGAACAACACCTCCTAGTGTTCATGAGATATGAAAAAAGCACATTTTTGCTTATAACTTCTATAGGTTTGTCAAACAGGTTTGTCATAAAATCATGACCAAGCTAAAATCATGCTTGCTTATCTCTTCACTTTGCCTCTGTATTGCTTGGCTCTGGAATTGCTGCTTCCAGCTATATTTCTTCTTCTTCTGCTGTTGAGATTATAGAAGCCATAGAACCACTTGCAGGAAAGTTATGAAATTTGGTACACTGATAGAGGTCAGTCTGTTACCCCAGCAAATTTGGAGTCTCTAACTCAAACTCTAGGGCCACCAACTGTCTAAATTTGCACTCATGTTTATGCTAATAATTTTTGACCTGTGAGAGCTAGAAACAAATTTATTTTTTCCTCTGATTCCTCCTCTGATTCTTTGGCTCAAGATAATTCAACCCTGTAATGTCATTTTTCGTCATGAAATTTTTCTGCCATTTTGAATTTTGAAAAATCGAATCAGATCATCTTCAGACCCTGCGGACAAAAAGTTATGGAATTCAAGTTCTTGAATAACGTGTGAACGAATTTGACAAAGAGCACGCCAAAGTGGACATGAGGCTATATCTCCACAACGCTTTAGCGTTAATGTTACTCTAGCAAATTTGGAGTTGCTACCTTAAACCCCCTAGCACCATCAACAGGTCAAAATTTCACTCAGGTTTACGCTAATAATTTTGGACTGTAATGGTTAGAAACAAAATAATTTTTTCCTGTGATTTCTTGACTCGTGCCATTTTGAATTTTCGAATTTTACACCATTTTGAATTCTCTGAAAATCCTACTTTTTCGAACTCCTCCTAGACTTTCATCCAATTTCCACCAAAATCACGAGATAATCATCAGACCATGCCAACAAAATTTATTGAATTCAAGTTGATTAGTCAAATCATTCTCGAATAATGCAAATTCATGCAAATTCATTGCCATCATGAGATGGCTATGACATGTACTAAGTTCGCTCTTTGTTGAGAGCACAAGCACAGTTCGGGAACAGCACCGGTGGCGCTGATAATGGTGACATGCAGCAGCAGCAGCGTGTAATACAGTATGTGGTGTTTTTTGTTTTTACCATTGCTATCTTAAGATACTAACTTATTGTTTAACTGACCTGCGGGTGATAAAACAACTCATCTCAATTTGACAGGCTTCTTCCTCCTTGTGATGTTTCTATGTCACATTTGGAGTGGACTTTATGGGTACCGGGGGCCTATTCAGTATAGTAATGAGCTTCTCCTGTTACTATGCAACTTTGGTGTGGGCATAGTGCACCCAGCAGCTTTCCCCATGGAGATTATCCAGTCGGGTCTTTCTGAGGGGAACCAGAGCTGGACATCCAAGCCGACAGATGGGAGGAAAAGGGGGAGACATGGAGGTGTGTGTCAGAGGTAGTGTTCGGTCCGAGTCCACCTTTGTCGAGTTTGAGTCGAGACCAAGTCCTTAAGCAATCGAGTCTGAGTCCAAAAGGGGCCGAGTTGGACTCAAGTCCGAGTCCTTAATAGCCGAGTCCGAGTTGAGTCCGGCCGAGTCCAGAAAGTAATTAAACAGAAAAAAGATTTGAAATTGCAATTGTACACTCAACACTGAGCTGTTAAATTAATATTTTAACCTTCACAAACCAATGGCAACATAAATGGAACAAATAATACCACTATTACATCTTGCCATTGGCATTAAATATTTTTATTTCATGTCATCAGCACCTCAACTAGTTTCCTATCAAAAAATGGTTTCTAAGAAAAACGGGATATAGAGGTATATGTAGAACTTTTATTATATTACAAGTGTATGAAAATACAAATTAACTTTTTTTGTTATTGTATCACACTCCAGTTCGAGTTGACATTTCATTTTTTTTGATGCCTCTCCACCACAGTCATACAGGCTGAGAGAGAGAGTACAGAGTAGAGTTACATTTAGCAGCATGTCATAACAACAAGCTTCATGCTTTATTATTGCTTTTAATCTGTAATGAATGACAACAAACTCACTTCTGAACACAGCTCTGTTGTTGTAGCTTTTTTTCATTTTAATTCCTAAAATGAAAAAAATATATATATATATAAGAAGTACATTTAACATTTTACGTAAATTCGAGACTGGAATCTCCAATGCTGACGTTTAGGGGTGGGCGATATGACTACAGTCGTATTTCACGATAACGATACGTTTGCTCAGGTAGGTCTATCAGGAGTATTCAAGTAAGAAATAATACGGAAATTGAATAAAGCAATTAAATGTAAAATAAAATAGACTGCACTCTATCACATATACAGTGATTTTTATAAAATTTACTGAAGTTATTCAGTCAAATGAGTGAGTGATTTTCTCTTTGTCTTCTGTTGTTTGATTAACATTAATGACACAGACAGCAGCAGGTTTATTAGACTGCCTTCACTTTAAGACCTAATGCACAGATCCAATATACTGTATTGACATCTCCGATTTTTTCCCAACTGTTTACATTTACTTAAGACATAACCAACTTACATGAATACTCGGCCAGACCTGCATTTTGACATGATGTGTGTGTATTTATTTGACCATCCAAGTGGAATAAGCCATTAAAGAGAATGCAATTCAGCACTCGCAGGATGGGGTGGCTTTCTGTGCACGTGGTTCAAGTGTGTGCGCACAGAAAGCCCCTGGCCAGGCAGGGAGACATTCATAAATTTTTTATCATCTTAATCTTATGTTGCTATTTATTTTTTTATCTTTCTTTTCATGTTACACATGACGCGGACTCAACTATACTCAGAAAAATTTCCGAGCCCAAAATGTCAGAGTCCATGTCAAGTTCGAGTACAAATTTACCCAAGTGCGTGACAAGTCCGAGTTCGTTCAAAATTGGACTCGAGTCCGAGTCCGGGATTGAGTACCACAACTCTAGTCAGAGGCTCAAGAAACAGGGCTTCCATCAGTTAGCCCTTCCTACAGTTAATCTGGCTGATGTCCAGTCACTCCAAAATAAAGTGAAGGAGCTCCAGTGAAGGAAGTCACTTGGTGGAGGTTTATGCCTCCATGTCAATAAAAAATGGTGTAAAATGGTGGTCGTTAGAGAGACATTATGTACACCTGACATTGGACTCATGTCTGTATCCCTACAACATTTATTTACCAAGGGAGTTTCCACAGTTGTTTTTTACGCTTGTTTATATTCACCCAAAGGCTAATGGTGACAAACTTTGTCATGGGTGATTTTAATCACTGTAGACTGGGAAAGTCCTTGTGTAATTTTTACCAATATGTGACTTATCCCACACGACTTACAAAATGCCTGGACCTCTGTTATGGATCCATCAAAGGTGCATATAAATCCTTTAGTAGAGCTACACTTGGCATGTCTGACCACAATGCTGTGTATTTGGTTCCGTCCTATAAATCGGTCCTGAAGAGGAACAAGCCGAAACAACGTTTAGTTCCGGTGTGGTCAAAGGAGTCTATTGGGACAAATTGGGATGTGTTTAAAAATGCCTGCATCGATCTAGATGAACTCACAGAGACTGTGTCAACATATATTACACTTTGTGAGGATTTGGTTATCCTCAGGAAAGCATTCTTCATCTACCCAATAAATAAACCATGGGTTTCCAAATCTGTCAAAGCCACTATTATTCCAAGAAATAATAGTTTTAATCAAGGGAATATGACTTTGTTCAGGGAATTAAAGAAACAAGTTATATAAGTATAACTTAAGCTTGCTAAGTGTAACTACAAGGATAAAGTTGAGTACATGCTCAGTACTGGTAACTCATGCCCTGCATGGGAGGGGGTGAAGTCATCCATGTCGGATCCGTCTAAAATAATATCAACTTATCTTCGACTAAGGGTACGTTAAACACTCAATATGGCAAATCTTCAGCTTGTTCAGTGTGTTGAGTGTAGGATGTTTAGTCATTCTTCCTCCGTCGTTAGTAATAGCTTTATTTGTGCTAAGTGTATGCTAGTTAGCTATCTGATGGAGAAGACTGCAGCATTAGAGGTGCGCATCCAGACTCTAGAGAGAGTTAGTGAGAGAGAGAGCAGTGTAGTTTCTGTAGGGGAAAGTCTGGGTGCCTCAGGCGGAGATAGCAATCCCCCAACTCCAGCATTAGAGCCCTCACAGCGGGGCGAATGGGTGACGACTCGGCGGCATAATTGCAAAGCCAAAGCTAACCCTAAGGCTCGCCCACGGGAGCATCCACTCTTCTCCGTGTCACGTGTCCAACAGGTTTGCTCTCCTTAGTGAAGCACCCGCTGATGAACCTGAAAGAGCTCTAGTTATAGGAGATTCTATCTTAAGGCATGTGAAATTAGCTAGGCCTTTAGGGGCTCCAGCAGCTTTAGTTAGGTATATACCGGGACCCAGGGTGCCGGACATAGCAGGTAAGCTTAGGGTCTTAGGCAAGCACAGGTTTTCAAAGATAGTTATTCATGTAGGAGCTAATGATATACGCCTTCGTCAGTCAGAGGTCACTAAGAGTAACATTGTAGAGGTGTATAAATTAGCGAAGGCGATGTCCGATGCAGTAATATGCCCTGGCCCCATCCCAATGCGGCGTGGCGATGTAGCTTACAGCAGGTTATGGTCGCTGAACTGTTGGATGTCCAGGTGGTGCTCCGAAAACTATGTGTGATTTATAGATTATTGGAGTAGTTTTGAGGGCAAGGCTGGCCTGTTAGGGCGGGACAGTATCCATCCCACTCGGGAAGGTGCTGCTCTCATTTCTTGCAGAATAGCACATAGTCTCAGAACAGGCCTAGTTAACTGTTGACTATCCAGAGCCAAGGCCAGGAAGCAGACAAGCTGGCTAAACCGACCATCTGCTAGCTGCACTGAGTCATCACCTAGGTTCCACAATATCGAGACTATGTCTGTTCCCCGAGCTGAACAAATATGTAGAAATTTCTGAAAGCTTGTTTGAGTAACCTAATTAATTCAGTAGGTCAATCAGAATGTAATAGGACCCACTCATAATGGTGGTCACAATCTTGACATTATACTAACATACGGATTAAATATAGAAAATATAGTCACATTGCCACAGCCTGAAGCTATCTCTGACCATTATCTCATCTTGTGTAAATTCCGCATTGATCATAATATATGCACTTTGCCACGCTACTGTGTCAAACGTACATTCACGTTAGCTACTGCACCGAGTTTTATGAGTAACCTCCCAGAGATATCAACTATGATTCGATCACTGTCTGATCCCATAGAACTTGATCAGGCGACAGAATGCTTAGAGTCAATGTTCCGCGACACCTTAGATAAGGTAGCTCCACTTAAAAGAAAAATAATTAGAGAGAAAAAGCTAGCACCCTGGTATAATGATCACACACGTACCTTAAAACAGATCACTCGATAATTAGAACATAAATGGTGTCAAACCAAATTGGTAGTATTTCAAACAGCATGGAAGGAGAGCCTCCTGAACTATAGGAAATCTCTTAGTGCTGCTAGATCAGTCTATCTATCTACCTTAATTGAAGATAAGAAAAATAATCCTAGATTCTTATTTAATACTATAGCAAAATTAACTAGGAATAAAACCGTCACAGACACATGCACACAATCATTAGATAGCAGCAATGATTTCATGAATTTTTTCATTGGTAAAATTGAAAATACTAGACAAAAAATTCGGACTATTAATTTAAAACCAGACAGTCTTCTAACTAACCCTGTAGATAATAATTTAGCAATATCAGATCAACGATTAGAGTGCTTTACTCCGCTTAGAGAGACCGAACTTATTTAATTAATTTCTTCATCAAAATCATCAACTTGTATACTAGATCCCTTACCTACATTTTTCTTCAAACAGATTATTCCAGAAATAATCAAACCCCTTCTAAAAATAATCAATTATTCCTTTAGCACTGGCTATGCACCTAAATCATTTAAACTAGCAGTTATCAAACCCCTGATTAAAAAACCTGACCTCGACCCCTGAAAATTGTCCAGCTATAGTCCAATATCAAATCTCCCCTTTATCTCCAAGATCTTATAAAAGGTTGGAGCACAGCAGCTATGCTCATACCTAAATAGGAATAACATTCATGAAATATATCAATCAGGATTTAGGCCTCATCATAGCACAGAGACAGCACTGGTTAAAGTGGTAAATGACCTACTGCTGGCCTCTGATCAGGGTTGTGTCTCCATCTTTGTGGTGCTTGACAAAAGTGCATCTTTTGATACAATTGATCATACTATTCTCCTTGATAGACCAGAAAACGTTGTTGGCATTAAGGGAACGGCTCTCTCCTGGCTCATGTCTTATTTGACTGATCGTTATCAGTTCGTAGATGATAACAAATAGATAAATAGTGAATTCTCCATGCATACTGAGGTAAAGTTTGGTGTTCCGCAAGGTTCTGTTTTAGGCCCAATGCTTTTTTCTTTATATATGCTACCTCTGGGTCAAATTATTCGTAAACATGGAATTAGCTTCCATTGTTATGCTGATGACACACAGTTGTATGTTTCAGCAAAGCCAGATGACAGACACCAGCTTAATAAAGTCGAGGAATGTGTAAAGGACATTAGACAGTGGATGCTTATTAACTTCCTCTTACTAAATTCTGACAAGACAGAAGTACTTGTACTAGGACCACATTCAGCTAGAAGTAAGTTTTCTGATTACATAGTAACTCTGGATGGCCTTTCTATTTCATCATGTGCAGCAGTAAAAGACCTTGGTGTGATTATTGACTCCAGTCTTTCATTTGACACCCATGTAGATAATATTACTAGGATAGCCTTCTTTCACCTCAGAAATATTGAGATAAGAAGTATAATGTCACTATTTGATGCAGAAAAATTAGTTTATGCTTTCGTCACCTCTAGGTTGGATTATTGTAATGCCTTACTTTCTGGATGTTCCAGTAGATAACATAAACAAACTCCAGTTAGTCCAGAATACAGCTGCAAGAATCCTTACTAGAACCAGAAGATATGACCACATCACCCCTATCTTATCCACACTGCACTGGCTCCCAGTGAAATTTCGCATTGATTATAAAATACCACTGTTGACTTATAAAGCGCTAAATGGCTTCGCGCCACAGTACTTAAGTGAACTTTTGGTCTTTTATCATCTGCTACGCCTACTTCGATCAAAAGGTGCAGGCTATTTATTGGTACCTCGAATAGTGAAGGCTACAGCAGTGGGAAGATCTTTCTCTTACAAAGCCCCACAGTTATGGAACAGCCTTCCAATTAGTTTAGTCAAGCCTTTTGTGAATTTTTTTTCTTAGGTAAAGGAGCAGATCTAGAGGTTTCACAGGAATAGAGTGTTGTTGTGAACTGGGATGTTTGGATGCTGTCGGCCCCCCACTTTCACGCGTTCACCCAGGTTTGTTGATGGTGGCGTGGCTGGACGCCTTATGTCCCAGGGAGCCCTCATGTCTGTGTTATCTTCTGGCTCTCCCTTTTAGTTATGCTGTCATAGCTAGTCTTGCCAGAGTCCCTGTTTTCACTCACACAAAGTACATTGTCCTTAACCATTATGGGACAATAAGCATACCTAATTATCTCTCTCGCTCTCTCTCCCTCTCCCTCTCTCTCTCTCTCTCTCTCTGCGCATGCGTGAGTGAGTGTGTGAGCGTGGACGGAGCGTGTGAGTGAAAACTCTATCTTTTGCTATCGTTTTGTGTTGTATAGTGTGCAAAGTGGGTGAGTGGTGAGTAGTGCGTTTTTCTGTGTGTGTGGGTGTGTGAGTGTGTGTGTGGGTGTGTGTTTGAGTGTGTGTAAGACGCCGGCGGCTTGCTGCCGGCGTCATTGCGTTTAAAAATTTAACCCGGAGGCACGGGTTTAAAGTGTTAGTGACGGCCGCGTGCTCGGTAGAGGAATGCGCTGCAGCGGTGGCTAAACTAATCGGGGCGAAGAGTATTATAACCGCCGCGCGGATGAATAAGGCGGTGGTCATGTTTGTGGATGAAGTTCACAAAGCCGAGGCTGTAGTTTCTAATGGCGTCGTCATCAAAGACACGTTGGTGAAAGTTTGCCCCCTTAGCACCCCCGCTAAGCGAGTGATCTTATCTAATGTGCCCCCCTTTATTGATGATGAAGATCTCTGTAAACAGTTGTCCAGATTCGGTAAAGTAATATCACCTATCAAAATGATACCTACAGGTTGTAAAGACCCAGAGCTGAAGCATATCTACTCCTATAGGAGACAGGCTTTCATGGTTCTCAACAACAGAGAAGAAGATCTAAATGTAACATTCAAATTAAAGCTGGATGGAGAGGAGTTCACTATTTTTGCAACTTCCGGAAGTTTAAAGTGTTTTGGGTGCGGCCAGGAGGGACACCTAGTTAGGAACTGTCCCAAGGGACAGGCAACAAGTGGAAAGGGGACAGGAACCATAAAAGAGAAAGGGAACAGGGTGAAGATAAACAGAACAGTGTAGAGGACAACACATACACAGAGGATCAGGAAGAAAATAAACAGCAGGAAACAAACACAGAAACTCAGGAAGGGAGAAAAAATACTGAACCAGAAATAAATCATATGGAGACAGAAAATAAAAAATCACAAGGTAATGTGAATAAAAACATTGAAATTAATACACAGCCAGCTGACAGCCAAAACACAGATGAGTGTACAGACATAGACGTGGCCATAGATGATAGTGGCTTTACTCTGGTCAGGTCAAAAAGAAAATTAAAAGAAGGAAACAGTGGCTCACAATCCAGAAAAAAAAGGTTTAACCGAAACAAAAAAAGAAAAGCAGATCAGAACTGGCAATGAAACGGAGACAGAACTGAGCAGCGACCAGGACACCAGTGTAGAAACAGACAGTGATGGGGACGGACAGAGCGGTAACGAACAAACAGGAACATACGAAGAAAAAGAAATTAAACAGTTTCTTCAAAAAACCAAAAATATGAAAGGAGTCAAAATAGAGCAATACTTCCCAAATAAACACAACTTCATGAAATCTATTACCACCGCAATAAAGAAAAAGAACAAGAACTTCACAAATCCGGAAAAAAGCAGACTAAGAAAGTTATTAACGAAAGCAAGGTGAGATCTGATTCAGGAAGACGAGGAGAGTGTATAAACTAAAACCTAAAAAACTCTAAAAAGAGTTTTATTTTTAAACAAACTAAGTGAACTTTTAACCAGCTGTGACCCCAACGATTATGTGTTTATTGGAGGAGATTTTAACTGCACACAAAATGACTCCATAGACAGGAACCACATAGAACCTCATGCAGCATCGAAAAATACATTAACACACCTCATAAAAACTCATGATCTGGTAGATGTATGGAGAAGACTACATGTAACCGAACGGCAGTACACATGGACACATTTTAGAGATGGTCTTATTTCTCTAGCTAGATTAGACAGATTCTACTGTTTAAAACATAATTTTAATGTTTTTAAATCTAGCTTAATAACACCAGTTTGCTTCTCTGATCATTCCCTAGTTACATGCAGAGTTTTTATTGCAAATCTGAAGCCCAAAAGTGTGTACTGGCATTTTAATGTGTCTTTATTAGACGATGCAAATTTTGCTGAGGCTTTTAGATCCTTTTGGACCTGTTTTAAAAATGAGAAGGGTCTATTCTCCTCCTGTAGACAATGGTGGGACCATGGTAAGGTTTTAATCCAGCAGCTTTGTCGTGAGTACACGGTCAACATCACACGGGACATTACCAAGTGAACACAGGGACAACAAGGAGCTGTTAGACACCTTCTACCAGGGACTTCCAAAAGTCTCCTCAGAGGACAATGCAGCACTAGAAGGCCCGCTGGTTCTGGAGGAGCTGCAGGCTGCATTGAACACCATGCCAGGAGGAAAAGCACCTGGAATCGATGGCCTGCCAGTGGAATTCTACAGGTTCTTCTGGAAAGAACTGGGAGAAGATCTGCTGGTGGTCCTTCAGGAAAGCTGCAGAAAAATGTGTCTACCCCTGAGCAGCCAGAGAGCAGTGATTATACTTCTCCCCAAAAAAGGAGATCTCCAGGACATTAGGAAATGGTGTCCAGTGTCACTGCTATGCACAGACTATAAAATTATGTCAAAAGCGCTGGCTAACCGTCTCAGAGACATCATGGACTCCATAATCCAAAAAGACCAAACATACTGTGTGCCCAATAGGTCCATCATTGACAATATTTCATTAATTACGGACATTTTGTACATCTCTAGGTCATTGGCAGTCGATCTTGGTCTGATTTCACTGGACCAAGAAAAAGCTTTTGACAGGGTACCTCTGGAAAACTCTGGTGGCGTTTGGTCTCAGCCCCAGTCGTATAGTGATGATGAAGGTGATGTACCAGGATGTTGAAAGTGTACTCAAGATCAACGGAGGGTTAAGTGCACCTTTTAAAGTACAGAGGGGAATAAGACAAGGATTTTCATTATCAGGTGTGTTATACACTCTAGCGATTGAACCTTTTTTACATCGACTACGAGTCTCTTTAAATGGTTTTATTGTACCTGGTTTTAACGTTCCACATGTTTTATCTGCTTATGCTGATGATGTCATGATTTTACTACAAAACCAAACCAAGATCAAGATTTTAGAAAAGGTGGTTTTTGATTTTGGCTTAGTTTCTTCCTCCAAAACCAACTGGAAAAAGAGCGAAGCAATCGCAATAGGAAGTTGGTCACAAGGTTTGCCAAAATTACCAGGTGGGCTAGAATGGAAAAAAGGAGAATTTAAATACCTGGGAATTTACTTAAATGAAGAAAAGAAAAACTGGGAAGGAGTTAAGGAAAAAATAGAAGGCAAACTAAAAAAATGGGAATGGCTCAAACCAAATATGTCACTCAAGGGGAGGGTACTAGTGGCTAATAACTTAGTAGCCTCAATGCTATGGCATCGCTTAGCTTGCCTGGAGCCCCCTACTGGGTTAATTGAGAAGGTACAAGCTCTACTAGTTAGTTTTGTGTGGGACAAACTACACTGGGTTCCGCAGAGCGTTCTCTTTCTCCCCAAAGAAGAAGGAGGTCAGGGACTGGTAGACATCAAAAGCAGAACCACAGCCTTCCGGTTTCAAACCATACAAAAGTACCTGATCAGTTCTGATTCCCTGGTTTGGGGAGATGTTGCAAGTTTTATATTGAAGAAAGTTAATGGTTTTGATTGCGATCGCACCTTATTTTTAATGAACCCTACTGTTTTAAATGTTTCCAACATGTCTAACTTTTATCGCAGTGTTTTTAAAACATGGTCTCTGTTTGAATGTGGATCTCAAGGCCCTGCTGTCTCACTGTACTAGCCAGTACAAGAAGAAGAGCCTTTAGTGGGAGGAGGACGAATGGACATTAAGGACAGTTCTCCAGGTATTGATCGAATCACACAACCAAATAAGTTCACAACACACAGGAGACTAGTGGACACCGCAGGACCGGAGTTTAAGGATGTAAAAGCGGTGGCAGAGGAACTCGGCCTGAGGTCACTACGGCATACAGAAAACATCATAGAAAGATGGATCAACAGACTGTCAGTGGAGGAGCTGAACCTGATTAAGGAATATCAGCAAGGAACAGAAACACCAGACAAAGGTGACCCCTTTCCAGAACTTGAACTTTTACCCAAACTAAATGGATATGAGGGCATTTATCTTGACACAGAAAAAGGACATGTTTTACCAATTTACGAAGCAAACAGGAAAGAAATTTATAAATGCTGTGTGAAAGTGATAAATAAAAGGATACTTAACGGATGGGTGGACACAGTGTGGAGAAAGAAACTCAGGATTTCAGAGGACGTTAAGCCGGTATGGAGGGTGTTTTATAAAATGCCACTTAGGAAAAGAGCCGGTGCCCTACAGTGGAGAATTTTACATGGTGCTGTGGGAGTCAATGTTTTAATCTCTAAACTAAATCCTGATGTTTTAAACACATGTCCCTTCTGTAATGAAACAGAAACTGTTTTTCATTGTTACACAGAATGTAAAAGACTTAACCCTCTGTTTGAGCTGCTGAAAACTATTTTTAATTTGTTTGGTGAAAAATGGTCCCAGATACGTTTTATTTTTGGTGCAGGATACCAACAAGCAAAAAAACAAAAATGGGAACTGATCAATTTTGTTGTAGGAGAAGCAAAAATAGCAATCTACATAACTCGTAAAAACCAAGTGGAGAAGAGACAAGCAATCAGTCCCACTTCTGTATTCAGAGCTTTAGTGAAAGCTCGGGTTAAGGTAGATTTTAACTTCTTTAAATCAATGAATGACCTGAACACTTTTACACTGAAATGGTGCTACGAGAGTATTATCTGTTTTATTGATGAAGGAGAACTGGTTTTTAATACTCTTTTACACTGAAAACATTTCAAAGTGCTGCTCAACCGGCTCAAAGCCGGTTTTTAAAATCATATAGGTATTAATATTATTTACATATTTATTCATCTACCCATTAATTTATTTTCGAAGTCATTTGCACTGTATTGTATAATGTGACTGGTGTAAATAAAGGATTGTAAAAGTCAAAAAGTCTCTCTCTCTCTCTCTCTCTCTCTCTCTCTCTCTCTCTCTCTCTCTCTCTCTCTCTCTCTCTCTCTCTCTCCCCTTCTGTCAAGCTACACATGATACTCCTGAGATGCCAGTGATCCCGACCCCTTCTGCTCTCTGGACCTGCCTGATCCATCCTTATGCCCTACTTCTGGTTGGAGATCTCATCAATTGGAAGTCACATGCTGCTGCTGAGGATGGCCCCACATGGTGCAGCCTAAAGATCATTGAGATTACTGAGGATGGTACCACTTAAAAACCATAAAGATGGCTTTGGACCTCAATTCATATGAACAGTTATGCTATGATGGCTAGGACTGCAATTGCCACAAACAGTTTGGCACTCAAGTCTGCATCAGTGAGCAGTGATGAAATTCAACATAACAGACTTCATATAAAAACTGTAATGAATTTTCCTGGTTACACAACTGCTATTTGACCATCTAGTATTGGTACATTTATAGAATGGATTTATTTATTTATAATCGTGCTATCCGGTGTCACCCAGATGTCACCCTTTTGAGTCTGGTTCCTCTCAAGGTTTCTTCCTCATATCGTCTCAGGGAGTTTTTCCTTGCCACGGTCGCCTCTGGCTTGCTCATTGGGGATAAATTCATAAATTTAAAATCTATGTCCTGAATTTATATATTTCTGTAAAGCTGCTTTGGGACAATGTCCATTGTTAAAAGCACTATACAATGTAGCGAATCTAGCTCAAATGGGTGAAATATATCTATAGCTCTAATCGAAGCGTGTTCTGATTAAGTATGGATATAAATCGACCATGAAAGGGAATGTTATATTAATTACTGTAACCTAGCTTTAGAATTAAATGCGAAGCAGCTTGATCTGTTTGTCCACCAAACTTACCAGGGCAGTCTTCGTATTACTCTAAAGGAATAAATTATCCTTCTGGCCACGAAGCATAGTTTATTCTACGTTAACAGAAATCCAGCGCGTAGCGAGGAGCAACGTTAAAAGTGAACCTTGTCATAAGTAAAAACAGACGATCCAGCGTGATAACCATGGATTTTAATAACTACGTGAAAACTACCGATATACACAACTAGGTACAAACAAATAATACATATATATACAGGGTAAGTGAAAGGAACAGAAGGAAAAGTAATGGAAGTAACAATGGCAGAACACAGTTTAACCTCGAGAATCAGCAAAGGAATTCGAATTCAACTTTTTCAACAAAAGTGGCTCTGACTTAAAGGACACCTCTATAGGTCAATTGGAATTATACTTGCGTTAATTTTATGCAGTTCACGAGGGTCCTTGATTTGCAGATTGAGCGAGGAATTTGCTGGTTCTTCGGCGTCGGTAGAGTAGGGGTGAACGGAGTTGAGTCTCGCCCGAGGATGAAGAATATGGTGATTGCCACGTGGTTTCACGAGACAAAGGAGAGTCCGGAGGAATGCCGGAAACGGAAGGCGGCAAGGTGAGAAGTAGGAAGAGGGTGAGAAAAAGCGAAGGAGCGAGCCAGCGGGGGACGCGTGTCACGGTCTTTTATGGACAATGCCAATGTACACGCCTCTCTGAGCTGCTGGCGAATCCAAAGAGAGATGAGAAAGTTCTGGGGGAAAACTTCTTTGGTCTGTCCCAGAACGGGTCGCATGTCAGGGCGGGGTTTGTGTTAAGTTTGGATCAATATGGTATTTGATAAAACATGGAAAAGTATAGAATGATACATCCTATCGTCCTGTAGTATGCATCATTAATTGGCATATTATGAGACAATGATTTTGGTACCAAACTTCAAGGAGATTATGATATCTTGGACAGTGTAGGATCATTAGACATAGTTACAGACAACTTAAAAATTAGCTTTTCGCTCACACTATATAAAATTGCTACAACTAGGTTATCTAGACATACAACACATGCATATACGAATACATCATAACTATCTAGGGATATGATTACAGGTTACATTCAAGAGACATGTTCACTGTGTGTGTGCGTGAGTGTGTGCATGTCCAGAAGAGGGGGCTGGCGTTCTTCTAAAGTTACAACGGTCCTTTGGTCACCTCAGGGTGACCTTCTAGGGAGGAGGTTCTTTGCTAGACCGGTTGGCTCCGATGTTAATCTCTGAGGTCGTAAACTGAGATTAGATCGAAGATTTACGGGCCCTGGGGTCGGGAAATGGTGGATCCTTGTTGACGAACTAATCCTGAAGTTTCCCAGACGTTCAGGCATCAAAGGTTTCTTTTATTGCGGGAGTAGGTCCTGTGTGGGTTCCCAAAGAGTCTCCTGAATTCCAGAGTTGCATCTGGTCAAAGAAGGCCTCTCGGGTTATTCTGGGTCACTTAAAGGAATGAAACTTTATATGTTTCACTTGGGTTAATGTAGAAATCAGTTTGGGCACCCCGATACGTTACAACAAATAAACTGAACTTGAACTTGAACTTGAAGTCGATGATGGGAATGCAGTCTCAGAAAAGTGAAATTTCCATTGATGGTAAGCGGGATCTTGAACTGAACATGTTTTACAATCATTTTAATGCTCATAATTTTAGTAAGGAACTGTCCGCCTTTAAAAATGTTGTTACTGGGCACAATAGGGGCAAGGTTTTGAAACTTTTTTGTGGTGTAAAGGAAAGGAAGAGACCAGGTTCTGATGGTATCGGAGGTCGCATTCTTAAATATTGTGCTGAATAATTAACATATATATTTTGTTTTATCTTTAAATTGTCACTCGACCTCTATAGGGTCCCTTGCCTCTGGAAGGATTCCGTCATCATACCTGTGTCAAAAACTAAAGTCATTAAATGATTACAGGCCTGTAGCGCTTACCTCCTTGGTTATGAAATCATTTGAGAAGATTGTGAAGGACGCGCTTATGAATACCGTGTCATCTCCCCTATTGTGATCAATGACCAGGCAATTGAGGTTGTGAGGCAATATAAATATCCTGGCATTGAAATTGATGATAAGTTGACCTTTGAGTCTCAGGTGGATGCTGTGTGTAGGAAAGCCCACCAGCGCATGTACTTTTATCACAAGCTTCAAAGTTTTAATGTTGATATTACTTTTATGAAAATGTTTTAGTCTTGTTTTATTGATTCTGTTCTCATGTTCTCCTTTATTAGTTGCTTCAGGTCACTCAATTTCAAAAACAAAAATAGATTGCAGAGTATTGTTAAGGTGTGCAGCAAGATTGCACGTACGACCTTCAATGATTTAACTCATTTGTACAAGGTCAGGACATTGAAGAAGGTCCAGTCAATTCTGGCGCATTCCAGCCATCCCCTGTCTCAGGATTTTAAGTTGCTTCCGTCAGACTGCAGATACAATCTCCCAACATGTAGGACAAATAGGTTTTCTTGTGGTAAAAAATTATAATGCAATTTCAAAAAATGCCAATAACAATACATTTTATGCCATGGTCGTCTGAACTTCCTGTCCGCCATTTTGCATTTCTTTTTTAAAAAACAAATTTTTTTCTAACTCTTCCTAGACCCTTTGTCCGATTTTCACCAAATATGAATCTGATCATCTTAAGATCATATCAACAAAAAGTTATGGAACTGAAGTTGAAGTTGTCAAATCATTCTTGTTCTGAGTCGAATGGATATCATGGCAATTTCCACCCGTGCAAACTCGTGCATTGGATCTTCATCAGATTTTAAAGTGAACATCTTCAGACCATGGTGGCAAAAATTATCAAAAGTTTTTTGATACACCAAACCATTTTCGAATAAGCCGCAAGTGAATTTGACGGCTAGCATGCCAAAATGGACGTGAGGCTATATCTCCATAACGCTTTCGCGTAATATATATATATATATATATATATATATATATATATATATATATATATATATATATATATATATATATATATATATATATATATATATATATATATATATATATATATATATATATATATATAGGGTAGAATAAGATATTTTTCTGTTAAGTGGACCGTGAAGATATGTGAGAAGCACGCAAAAAGCCTGATAAGAGAGCAGGTCACTCGGTGGAGTGTTACACAGCAAGAAGCATAAATACACCCTAGCGATGCACGCAGAAGGTGTGGATTTTCAAAAGGCATAGAAACATTAAAAAGGAGAAAAAGACCAAAAAAAAATAGAGAGTGACATGCTTGGATAATTGCCTATTTTCTGATTTCTTAAAAATTCTGATTACTTAAAAATTACACCCGTGCAGAATCAAAGTGGTGAGAGCTATGGTGCACATAATAGTTGAAGATAGGGGAAACTGGTTCACAGTTCACTATAAAGTAATTGAGTTTCATTTGGGAGATCACATTATTTGGACAAACCGTAGGAGTACAAGTCCGGTTTGAATTAATGCTCCCAAAAAGAACGGAACTGGGTGATAGGAATCAATCCTTTTGGATGAGTTTTGTTCCAACAATCCCCTAGTGTATTCTTTTAGACAACCTACAGTTGCAATCAAAATTATTCAATCCCCATTGCAAATCAGGTTTATTGTCAAAATTTACAGACTTTCAGCTGTTTGCAATGAACAAATCGAACAAAATCAATTGAAATAGTTCGACACAACAAATGCTTCAAGTGGTTTCCCCAAATTCAACTGAAAATGCAACTTATAATGACTTCTCCAGTCTCAAAATTATTCAACCCCCTGAATACAATCCCTCACAACAGCACAAATATGCAAAACAGATGTTGTCTCAAACACACTTGATGCAACTAATCAAGGGCTTCATTAGTTGCACCAGGTGTGCTTGAGCTGGAACACATGAAATACTAGGGCTAGGGGCAGAAAATACATGAAATACCTGGACAGGGCAGAAAAAGGAAGCCATCAATGGCTGCAACCAGATTTCTGAGAAGGCATGTGAAAAACCCTCGAGTGACTGCAAAAGATGCCGTGTTTCACTCCTGGCTTATTTCCTACTATGCCCAGCCTCACCTTGCCTTCCCAGTGGCTCTCCAGCTCAGCACTCGGCTAAGCACTCAGTTCAAGCCCCATTCTGGATAACACCCAAGCCCGCTCACGCTCGGCCTCACCCTCCCCGTCACACGCCCGACTTTCCCGCGGCAGACCAGATTTCAAATCCTGTCCTTGACCACACTATTTTTTCACCTTCCTCACACACTCCAGCTCCCCTTATTCCTAAATAAAACCCATTTAACCTCATACCCCGTGTCTGTGTTCTGTGTTTGGGTCCTCTTTGGCACAACAGAACAATCTGGCCACCATAGACCCAGCAGAACCAGCCCAACCCCCTGGTCTACTGTTTGTACCCAAGAAATTTGTCGGACAAATCATATCAAACATTGCATCATTACCACAGATGAAGTACTGGTAAAGAAACGTGCGTACAGGGTCTCCATTGAAAAACAGCAATTCATTGAAACACAAATACAGGACCTATTGGAAAAAAGGAATCATACAATCATCTACTTCTCCTTGGGCTTCCCCGGAGGAGGATCCAGACTTTGCATTGATTACCGTGGACTGAATGCCAAGACCTAGGGTAGGCCTACCAGATAAAAGACATCCTAGAGTCACTACACGAAGCCACTGTGTTTAGTTAGTACTCTTGACCTAAAAAATGGCTACTGGCAGTTGGAGATGGAGTCTGACAGCATTCAGAGGACAGCTTTTGTAATGTTCACAGGGCTGTATGAATTTGTTTGTCTTCCTTTTGACCTGAAAAATTCCTCTTTTCAGAAGCTGATGGAATATGTACTCTGAGAAGTAAAGGGTAAGTGTTGCATGGTATACACTGATGACATCATCGTGTATTCCGGAGCCATGATAGAACATCTCCAACATCTCCACAAAGTCTTCACATGTCTCCATAAAGCCAGACTTACACTTAACCTCAAAAATTGTAACTTCATCCAGAGATCACTTGCATTCCTTGGTCACATAGTTTCAAGCTATCAGGAAATGTCAGGAGATTAAGGAAATTAAGGTTAGGAGAACTGGAAGAAGAGTTCTGAGAGTACTGAAGAGTTCGTCGTGCTGTTTAAAGTGAAGGGAACTAATCAAGGAGATGCAGGATTTAGAGCAGTAAACCCATTAAAGGTTACCAATGCTTTAGAGAGTCAGATAAGCAAGGATTTTCAGGCCAAGATATTGTATAATGCAATGTTAAGAGTTTGTTGCAAAAATAGGAAACAGTATGATGATGCTAGAGGCGTGGGGAAGTTGGTGGTCAAGGTGGAGACTTTGGTCCCTAGAGGAAGCCCGCAGGGAGTCAAGGGAGTGGTGTATAGAGTGTTTGCTGGCTTGCGTGAGAAGGAAATCTTGGAAAACATTAAGGGGGCCCAAGTAACTGATGTGGTGAGATTTAAGCATAGGGATGGAGCCAGGGATCCGCCGGTCCTGTTAACGTTGAAAAATTGTGTACTACCACATAGAGTGTTTCTTGGGAGTATGGCATATCATGTGAGGGAATAGATTAAACCACTGTTTCACTGCTATAATTGTCAGATGGTTTCAGGCTTTCAAGGGGTGCACATGTAAAGCCTACAAAATCTTATCAATTGACAAACTGTAAAATATAACAAGTTGAGAGAGCCCTCTTATATGAACACTAAAATGTTGATCAAAATCATTCTAGATGCTGGCAGTGTGCAAAACTACATCTGAAAATACAAAAATCTTTCTGTAGGCCTGTGCCCTCTCCTTTGTGTCAGTATGAAATATAGGAATGATGTAACCATTAAAGGAGAGAATATAAATACAAAATATTAAGAGTAGAACAGTCTTTTTATTAGTAAAATTAAACTGGAATTGAGTTATATCCTACAGCATTACAATACACAAATTGAACAGATTGAAAATATGCTGAGGAACAATAAACCGAAATTAGCTCATCTATTCAGTTTGGCACTTTTATATCAAGACGTAAAATTTTATCGGATATAAGAAAAATATCCGTCAAAAAAATGATAAATCGTTTGAATACACCATACGGGGCGGACTGGGACTAAAAAGTGGTCCTGGACTTTTTAGCACAGAGCAGCCCACGGTACCCGGTACTTATTTATTTATTATACCATTGGATAAAGTATACAATAGTGATGATCTTAAAAGGAGGCTATGCTGGTAGACTGACGTGGTATTTTAAAACCGGACTGTCCGACCTAAAATCGGACAGATGGCCACCCTATTTAGCATTTTTATTTTAAACAGTTGGCAAATATTGCTGTATGTCGGCCTCGTCAACGTCATTCAGCTCCTTACATCTTACCTCACATTATTCAAGCATTAAAAAGTGCCGCGCTGAATTACTGCTTGGGCTCGACTTCTGTGAAATGACTTCTCCAAACAGGTAGTCTACTGTACATGTTAAGTAGTGACTCAGTAGTGACTAACGCAGACTTAGCCTACCTTTTGAAGTAGTCTGTAAGCTTCCTGAGATCGGATCATCGGTAGGAAACAAACTTGCAGTCTTGTATAACACGAGTGCAAAAAACCATGAATTGAATGAAACCTTATGTACACTTCATGCCAAAGTGGCAGGAGCATAAACCATCACTCTGATTGCTCTGTGAATGAAGCTGTTGAAGATTTTTTGAATCTCTGATGTAATCTTGTAAACTTTAGGGGCGGACCTCATTTATTGTATTTATGTGCTACAAAGGCAATGCTTTTGAATCATTATGTCATATCATTTGAATAAAAAAAAATATATATATATATATATATATATATATATATATATATATATATATATATATATATATATATATATATATATATATATATATATATAGAGAGAGAGAGAGAGAGAGAGAGAGAGAGAGATAGCCTATATTATTGAAAATGTACGAGGAAAGTCATAAGCCTATGTGCTGGGGCTCAGACCCGGATGGCCCTGGCCCAATTTAACCCCTGATTATAACCCCTGTCAAACTTTGGTATTGTCAGATTGAGATAATGGAGAAGATAAGGTGTCCTGTTATATGGATTGGAGATTTTAATGTGCATAATCCAATATGGGGTAGTGATCACAGGGATAAAAATGGTGTTGTAGTAGAAGAGTTTTTAGATAAGTATGAGTTGGTAGTGTCACATAATGCGTGTGATGGAGGCGAAGACGGATGCAAGTGCAAGTAAAAGTCAATATATTAGGAACAGTCAGTTTATTAGGAATGGTCATGGTCATGGTCAATAAACAGGTGAGGGTCAGACGATCAACAAACAACATGAACTGGGCTAGGCAAAATTCGAAAACACAAGGACAGAAACAGGGATCAAAAACCATGAAAACAACACAATGAACAAAGGCTTGGTAGACAGACCGCTAAGGAAACTGCGCTAATACTTCACAATGATAGAGAGAAACACGGGGTCCCCCCAGGTCCAGAGGCAGGCATTGTCCATGGTCATGAGGCGGGAACAATGCTTGGAAGGCCACATCATCAGCCTCTGACATGAGCATAGCGTGGTGGGCCGTCTCGTCGGCCTCAAATGTGAGCATAGCGTGGTGAGCCATCTCGTCGGCCTCAGACGTTAGCAGAGCGTGGAACTTGGCTTTGGAGGCTGCCTGGTTGGCCTCGGACAAGAATTTGGCTTTGGAGGCCGCCTGGTCGGCCTCGGACAGGAACTTGGCTTTGGAGGCCGCCTGGTCGGGCTCAGGCATGAGCAGAGAGAGGTGGGCTGTCTCGTCGGCCTCAGGCATGGAGCAGTGGCTACTGCGCAGCCAGCGGGGGGAATGAAGCTGAAGGCGGAGCCCAAGGGGGAAGCGATGCCATCCATGGAGCCAGAGGGGGGAGCGATGCTCTCCACGAGGTCAGAGGGGAGTGCGATGTTCTCCACGAAGCATGCAGGGGGAGTGATGTCCGACGTGGAGTGAAAAGGGGGAGCGACATGCGGCACGAAGCAGAGAACAGGAGCGACATCTTCAGCGGAGCATGCAGGCAGAACGACATCCTCAGCGGAGCAGGATGGCAGAGCGACGTCCTCAACCGAGCGGGAATGCGGAGTGACGTCCTCAGTGGAGTGGAAAGGTGGAGTGACGTCCGAAGCAGAGCCTGGCGTAGTGGTGTCCGCGGTGGAGCAGGATGGTGAAGCGAAACTTTTGTCCGCACCGGACGGTGGAGCAATGTCCTCAGCCAAACAGGGAGGCTGAGTGGCATCCTCAGCCGAGCAGGGAGGCTGAGCGGCGTCCTCAGTCGAGCAGGGAGGCTGAGCGCCGTCCTCAATCGAGCAGGGAGGCTGAGCGGCGTTCTTCATTGCCTTGGCAGATGGTGCGAATTTCGCAGTAGGGGAGGGAGAGTGGGGAAAGATCTTATGCATGGCTTCTAGCCATACTTCTGTGGACCTGATCCACGACTCCCTCCCCCGTGGCTCCTTCTTCAGGGCTTCCAAGATTTTCTCCTGTTTAGAGAAAAAATCTGCTGCATCCATATTAGAGGTGAAGTATTCTGTCACGTAATGCAGGTGATGGAGGCGAAGACGGATGTAAGTGCAGATAAAAGTCAATATATACATACACAGGGATATAATAATATACAGACACAGGGATTAAAAACCATGAAAACAACACGATGAACAAAGGCTTGGTAGTAGACAGACTGCTAAGGAAACTGCACTAATACTTTGCAATGATACAGAGAAACACTGGGTTTAAATACACACAGTAATCAGGGTGATTAATACAAAACAGCTGAGACACATTAGGACACAACCAATGACAATACAGGGGCAGAGACAAGACATGAACCAAAACAAAACACATGTGGAGTATCATATTGTGAGAAATACCTGCAGCCATATAGATTTATCAGTTGCTTCAGCAAAATGAGCTAGATTTGGTGAATAGGATGTCATAGATTCATATACACTGGGTAGTGATCATTATCCAATTTTATGCAGGTTTGGTAGGGATTTGAGAAGAGAAGTGGAAAAGAATGTCCCTAGATATAACTTTTCTCAGGATAAATGGGATAAATTCCAGGAGAAAGCTCAGAGCTTAGTATGAGAGGTTGAAAGTGAGGGTTTTGTAGATAATTGGAATACTACCATTAGTCTCATGATACATGAGGCCGCTTGCTATACCATTCCTGTGAAGCAGAAACCTAGGTCCTGTATGCTGGTTCCTTGGTGGTATAAAGAATGTGATGAAGCTGTAAGTAGGAATAAAGCATATAGAAGATAAAGAAAGTATCCAATGTTGGTTAATGCAATAGAGTACAAGCGTCTAAGGGCAGTAGCAAGAAGAATTATAAATGATTCGTCGGTTAACAACCGACGCCTGGTAGTGCCTACTCAGCAAGGCACTAGGTCCCTTTCCAGAACCTTCAAACTGACTGTCCGTCAGTGGTGGAATGAACTTCCAACCTCAATCCGGACAGCAGAATCTGTCACTAACTTCAAAAAACGGCTAAAGACCAACCTCTTCCGTGAACACTTAACTAACCCCTAACTACCCCCCTTCCCCCCATTATTAAAAATTAAAAAAAAAACCTGCACCTACACCTCTACTCTGCGCACATTGCTTCTCTAGAACTCAATTAAAAGTCTTGTATGGTAGCACTACTTGTATTGTTCTCCGCTTGATATATCACTTTGCCTGTATTTCCTCATTTGTAAGTTGCTTTGGATAAAAGCGTCTGCTAACTGAATAAATGTAATGTAAAAGTAAATGATGCAAAGAGGAATAGTTGGAGGAAGTTTTGTGGTACACTAGGCCCTGAGAATCCAGTAAGGTATTTGTGGTCAGATGTACGTAGAATGTCAGGGGTATATAAAAGAAGATCGATACCAGTGTTACAGAAGGGTGGGGTGGTAGCAGTTTCCTATAAGGAAAAAGCAGGCATGTGTGTTGATAGTTTTCAAGCAGTGCATAGATCAGAGAGAATGGGGGTTGAAAGGTGTAGGAAGAGGTATGAGTTCATGGCAGTTAATCAGTGGAAGCAGGAGATGAGCTTAGAAAATGATAATCCTATTAATCTTTTTTTTTTTACTATAAAAGAGTTGAAGGAGGCAATTATGTCTGGGGCAAATACTACCCCAGGGAGAGAGAGGCTGTCCTACAAGTTATTTAAATATTTGGATGATACTGTACTTGACGAAATCTGGGCTTTAATACTGTGTGGGCAAAGGGTTATTTGCCCAAGGAGTGGAAACATGCAGTTGTGATCCCTATCTTGAAGCCAGGCAAAGAGGCATTTTTCTGTTGCGTCTTTGTTTGGACACAGTGACAAGCTCTGATCAATCAGACAAGACTGATCTCCAAGGCAGTTCTTCAGTTCTTGCATGACACAGGACTGTATGTAAGAATTTAGCTCAAACTTTGTCTACACTGCCAGAATTCTACAACAAGAAAAAGAAGAGGAAGAGAGGATTGTTTGGATAAAAGGAAACATGGCTTTCTAGACACGGTATCACCAAAGCAGAGTGTCCAAATTGAGAAACTTTGCATTTCAAGCTCAATCAATAAGGACCCTTTAATATTGACAGTGTTAATATGCTTGTTGTGTGGATATTAGAAGCATTTTGAGAATATTGCACTGCATCTTTTTGTGGGATCAATCGCTCAAAGATTAAAACATTTGTTTGTTTGGGAGCACTACAGTGTTGGATTCAAGTCCAGTTGAGTTCGAGTTGAGACCAAGTCCTTAACCAATCGAGTCCGGGTCCAAAAGGGGCCAAGTTGGACTCAAGTCCGAGTCCTTAATGGCTGAGTACAGAAAGTAATTACATTGAAAAAGGATTTGAAATTGCAATTGTAAACTCAACACTGAGCTGTTAAATTAATATTTTAACCTTCAACAACCAATGGCAACATAAATGTAACAAAAAATACCACTATTATATCTTCTCATTGCCATTTTTAATTTATATAATATACATATAATATAACTAGTTTCCTATCAAAGAATGGTTTAAAAAAAGGGATATAGAGGTATATGTAGAACTTTATTTAATTTTATTACAAGTATATGAATATACAAATTAATCTGTTTTGGTATTGTATCACACTATATTGTGTCCTCCAGTTCAATTATTTGATGCCTCTCCCCCACAGATATATAAGCTGAGAGAGAGTACAGAGTTACATTTATGTCATAATATGTCATAACAACAAGCTTCATGCTTTATTACTGCTTTTAATCTATCTATGAATGACACCAAACTCATTTCTGAACACAGCTCTGTTCTTGTAACGTTTTTGTCATTTTAATTATGAAAATGAAAAAAAAAATCCCTATCAGCAGAGTTTATGATATTTACTACATTAAGAAGTACATTTCACATTTTACGTGAAATTCAAGACTGGAATCACCAAATGCTTATGTTTAGGGGTGGGCGAAATGACTACAATCTTATTTCACGATAATGATAGGTTTTCTCAGGTAGGTCTATCAGTAGTATTCAAGTAAGAAATACTATGGAAATTGAATAAAGCAATTAAATGTAAAATAAAATAGACTTCACTGTATGACATATACACTGATTCTTATTAAATTTACTGAAGTTATTCAGTCAAATGAGTGAGTGAATTATTTTCTCTTTATCTTTTGTTATTTGATTAACAGTAATGACAGACAGCAGCAGGTTTATTAGACTGCTGTCACTTTAAAACATAATACACAGATCCAATATACTGTATTGACACACCTCCGATTTTCCCCCCAACTGTTTACATTCACTTAAAACATAACCGACTGTGTTTACATGAATACTCGGCCAGACCTGCATTTTGACATGATGTGTATGTTAGCTCTCCCTCTCGCTGCGCTGCTAGCGGAGCAGCGCCCTTCCACATTCCACGGAGCGCATTCCAGCGCGATTCATAAAAACTCTCCGGACAAAGTCATGAACTCTGCTTTTGTTTACTTTGCCATGTGCGTGTTTGTTTTTGGTTACGTCATGTCTCTGCCCCCGATTCCTTATTGGTCCGTTTGTTTTTGATTCATGTTTTGTCATTGGTTCTCCTTTTAAGATGTCATTATCGTTTCCAGATGTCGCTGATTTGCTCTTGTTTGCGTTTGAATGAACTGTGGTACTTAAACTCCTGTCTGTGTCCGCTTGAGCTCGGAGTATTAGTTTAGTTTAGTTTCAAATTAGAATAGCGAAATGTTTCAAGCTCGATGTCCGTAGTTCCTAGTTCTTTGTTCGTGGTTCCCAAACCACCTCCTTGCCTCGTGTGTTTTCCCTTTGTTTTGGATTGCTTCCTTTGTTTTCTACCATTTGGATTACTACCTTTTGGATTACTGCCTGGATTATGGTTTTTCATTGTTTTTGTGGATTCCTATGTTTTTTAATAAACTTTTCATTATCAACTGATGTTTCCCCTGCGCATGCATCCTGACTCCCTCTTCCCTCCTACACGTTACGCAACAGTGTATGCATTTATTTGACCGTCCAAGCAGAATAAGCCACTAAAGAGAACTCAATTTGGTACTCACACAATGAGGCGGCTATCTGTGCACGCGCTTCAAGTCTGTGTGCACAGAAAGCCCCTCGTTAACTGTTAATCATCCGGGGCTGAGCCCAGATTCTGTTCCATAAATTTAAAAAAAAAAACTTTTTAAAAAGTACTTCTAAGTAGACTGTTTGCATGCATTTTTTTTCTTGCTTGTAAGAGCTAATTAAAAATTGGGCAAAAAGTTGGATTTATCATAAAATGTGCCTCGGGTGTTATCACTATTTGCAGGACTACCAGACCGATAAAATATAAAATTTTTTGGGTATCTAACACAAGACTAGGCTAGTTTGGTGTCGCTAGCCAAGGGGAGGCAAAACTAAGCTATCACTGTAGTTTAGCTGCTACAGAGCCATGTAAAGTACATTATCTGTCCTTATGCTCTGCTCATATCATGTAGTTTAGGTGCTACAGAGCCATGTAAAGTACATTATCTGTCCTTATGCTCTGCTCATATCATGTTCACGTAACATACCTATTCACGAACTCATATAGACATTTACACACCTTGTTTTCCTGCTCAGCATGAGATGATGTTACTGTTTCAGTTTTAATCCCTTTACTGGTTTAAAAAATAAAATAAAATCAGTGTATCCACTTTATCCATTTTTCCTCACACTGACTGTGAGCTATAGCATTTGGCAAAATCGAGACTGTCAGCCAATAAGACACAAGCATTTCCATGTATTTTATTTTAAAATTACAGGCTGTCTTCTTTTACTGACATTCAGTTGTGTAGTGACAAACTGCTCCAAGTGCATAATTATTTAGGGCTAAAGAAAAAATATTTTGTTACATCAATTACCTGCTATTCAATTTACAAAAACTAAATGTTTTAAAAATGTATGTTATACGTATAAGAACCTGAAAACTGTAATGGATTCTGTCTCTTCCTGAAAATCTGTAGCATGTTATAGAGATCCTTTCACAAACGAGGGACAAGCTCCATGAAAAAAATTGAAGGAATCATAATTCCTAACTCTGATTGGATAGGAGACACACTAGGATTTATACACACTCAGTGATGCTAGCTTCAACTTAATCTGCACCAGAGCAGGTTAGCCATGTAGAGTCAATTGCCACAGTGATCTATCTTTGTGGTATGGATAAGTGATAGTTTTACCCAAAGTTAGCTTGCAATCCTGCTTTGTGATACACTTCTCAGATCAGCAGTTTGTCATAACATGTTATTATAAAGGACTAAACAGGACAAAACTATTGGCTTAGATGAGGTCAGGGCACTGTGAAGGCCACTGAATTTCCAAAGCATACAACTGTCTGAAATGTCAAGAGCAGAGGCAATACCACATGATGCAAACCACTCATCAGCAGCGAGAACTGGAAAGCCAGATTGGAATTCACAAAGGAATATAAAATGAACTCAAGTGGTGGAGTTTGGTAGAGTAATTGGTGGATGGTGGAGGTAGTGTCATGGCTTGGGCTTGCATGGCTTCTTCTGGAACGAAAGAATGAATCAAGAAGTCAACAGAAACTGCCAATTTACAGTGAAATGCATCCAATCTAAATGGGAGGAAAACACACTGTGGGTAAAAAAAGTGGAATGTTTTTGACTGGCCAAGTCAATCACCAGACCTTAACCCAATTGAGCATTCATTTCACCTCCTGAAGAGGAGACTGAAGGGAGAAAAAAAAACTGAAAGAAGCAAAAGGTACAAGCCCGCAAAAGCATCACAAAAGAAGAATGCAGCAGTTTGATAATGTCAATGGGTAGCTGACTTGATGCAGTTATTGCAAGCAAGGGATACGCAACCAAATATTAAGTGTTAAAGTTACTTACTTTAAGACTGTTCTGTTCCTATACTTTTGCTCACCTAAACATTGGGTGGTCTGCCACCAAAGGTGCCATGTTGTTTTAACACATCTGGATGTAAATATCAGGAAATGAACACTGAAACTCTGATCTGTCATCTAATAATCTTTTGATCTCAAATCCAATTGTCTTCAGTGTACAGCAAAAACAAAAGCATTAGCCTTGCTGTTCCAATACTTCCTGAGGGGGGGACTGTAGGTACTTCACTCTAAATTTAATTAATCAGTCTCATTAAGTGATCAGTCTCAAAATATCCCCCTTCTATGTTTAGAATTTTAATTAGAAATTTAAATTACGAACATGCAAATAAGTCAATATTAGTAAAATCTTAATTTTAGTTGATAGCAATAATAATCAGTGACTTCATTTCTGAAGGCGTAGCTTTGAATAGTTTGGCTTCTTGCAATATCAAAGTAATAACTACAACAAGGCAATAAAATGATCAATAAAATTGAATTTATTGAAATACATAGTAAAGAAGAACCACCAATCAACTACCTACTTATACACTTTTAATCCTAAGACAGACAAATGAGAGTTGACAAAGGAGAGTTTTGCGAGAGCGGGAGTGAGTGGAGAAAAGGAAGAGGACATAAGACAGAGCACTCTGCTCTAAAGCTCACGTGTTCACACTGAGCTTATGAAAAGCAATAGCTAATCATGTGAGATATATGGGCACACCTACTGGTATGTAGAGCAGGAGAACAATAAGGAGAAGTATGGTGGGGATTTGAAGGACTCCATGTGGTGAATGGCCAGCAATAAAATTATTTCTGATGACAAAAGTTCAAAGTGCTGTAACATTAATGAGAATAAAGTTACAGAGTTTGGAGACATAACAAAGATGTCACTGACTGAGCGACTGTGTTAATAAGAACAGCATGAGACTGCATACAAAGATTAGAACAAATAAAGAGAAATTTGCAGCGGTGTGTGCAGTTACTATAAACCACCATAGTAAAACCATGGCAATATCATAGTATAAATATAGTTACCATGTGGCACCATAGTATCTCATGGAAGAATAATGGTTAATGGTACAGTAGTAACTATAGTTACTACACTGAAAATAATTACATATAGAATTTACAAAAAAAAAAAATAGGCAGCAATTTGTAGCCACTTTTTTGGCTGAGGATATTGGAGTGCCCAAGTGTCAAAGTTGATGGGTGCTTGGTTGATGAAATTGCAAGCTGCACCAGAGTCAATCAATTCTGCAACAAGAAATAGGCATTCTGAGTGTCTCATCTGAACTGGGATGGAAAATGCTTGAGGAGATAAGAACCGAGAAGGACTAACCTTGGGAGAGTGAGTAGAGGGAATGACTTGCTTGGTTGGCTGCTGTGGAGACATAGACCACTTGCACCACTTGGTGATGAGAATCCCCCACAGTAAAAACAAAGTCCCTCGCTCTCCTCAACTTTGGTGTTCCACACAACAGCTTGGCTTGGCCTATTTGCATTAGTTCTGTTGCGCTTGATTCAGTGACAGGTCTACACTCAGTAATATAATTTTTAACTTGTCTGTAACCATGTTTTACTTTTAAAATTTTTAATCACATCAAATTTGGTATCTAATTAATCGTCTCTTGATGCTTTAATTGATGATGCATAGTACGATGGGATACATTATTTCATGCTTTTTCCTATATTTCATAAATAATACAGTTTAAACCGGCTCCTCCCCGAACATGCAAATCCGCTGGAGGATTTGAGGAGTCAAAGGAAGTTCATCCCGCCAACAAATCCAGCTTCCGGATTTGCCAATCGCCCAGACAGGGGCGTGGATTGACATTGTCCAAAACACACCGACCCACGCTCTCCAAGTTGTGGTTAATTCGCACTTCGGAGTTCTGTTCTGAGTTCTTCTTCCTGTTCTGTTTCTCCGGCTTCCTCCCAGTGGCCACGTGGCCCGGGAAGGTTGGCCACGTCTCTCCTGGACAAGATGCAGCTGCCTCATGGCTCACACTTTCTTAGACAGCACGAAGAAACCCATGGACTCCAGCTCGACCTCGCTGAATCTCGCGCGCATCTTGAAACCAACACCTAAACAAAAGTATAGTTTTAATCGATCTATAGATGCGTTTTAAGTTGTGCCCCTATTAATTTAGGATATTCTAACTTCGTTGCTGGTTCTTAGAGAGTAAACCATTGTGTTTTGTCTGCCATCCTTTTAATTTCATTACTTTCTCTACTTTCTCCTTTCTTGCATATATATATATATATATATATGTATATATGTATTGTTTGCTTAGAGTTAGTTGTGTGTATCCGTAGCTTCGTTCATTTATTAAAATCTATTATCATCACGCTTGATTGTCTCTGTTTTTGCTCATGAATTAAGTAACTTTAACGCTGCGCCCTTGCTACATGCTTTATTTTAATAACAAAACCGGAGAATTATCCTTCTCGGTCAGAAGAATAATCTCCCTCTTTTAGAATAATACGAAGATTAGTTTGGTGGACGCACAAACCGATCAGCCTCTTCAAATTAATTCTAAAACTAGACTACAGCTAATTCTATAAGCTGATCTAGACCACATGTATAGTCATAATTAATTATAATCCACTGTAGTTAATTATCTATATGTATATGTATACATATGTTAATTCCCTTTCATGGCTGATGTATATTATTACTGATCATAACACGCTTTGATTAGATATATAAATATATTTCACGCCATTTGAGCTAATTCGCTACATAAATTGGTGGAGAGAATATATTTCAATGTTTTACACGATTAAATTCGTTACACTAGAAACACCTGATCATTGCTTTGTGAGAATGTCGCCTTGCTGGTAGGCATCTTTGAGCGCTGTCTTGTTCCATTCACTGCTAGCAACAAGTGTTCTGAACTCAAGTGTGAACTCAGTGGCACTACAACTGCCCTGTTTGACACACAGTTGTTCTATTTCTTTGTCGTCAGGAATGTGACCAAAAACACAACAGAAAAACTCAATGAACTGGTCATATGACATTGTGTGTTGCCCTCCTTGTGACCAGACCGATGTTGCCTAGGTTAGTGCTTTGTCTGTAAGCAGGTTGATAAACTATGCTACTTGTGGCATTCAGATACTCCATCTTGGCCAGAAAAATACAGGGAGCATTGGAGTAAGAAACCCTTACATGGGGCAGGATCCCCAGAGTATTTGTCTGGGCATGCAATGAGCAGAGGAGCAGGATATGAGGTTGCTGCCAATGCAGCTAATGGTAGTTTCAGCATGTTGGTTAGCTGCACAAATTTAATGTTGAGCATGGCTAGCAGCTGTTGCTGCTCCTCTAATACCTAGCCTTGAGCTGTAATCACTTAGTGTCAGTCCAGCACTTCTACTGCATCCATGCTGATGACAAAGTGTACTGTCAGGTTGCAGAAATAGTTTCATTTGCAAAAGTGCTTTAATCATAAAAACAGGAGAGGCAAACAAATCCAAAACATGAGACAAAAATCATGGTCAAAAGAGCCAAGAGTTCAGGCATTTAGCAGACAGGATAACCAGGGCATAAAACAGAATTAGAAACCCAGAGACACAGAACTAGATCAAAACCAGGTAAGCATACACATGGAAGCCAAAGGCTTAGTATATCAAGTGAATACACAACATTGAGCAATGTATGAAATGCCAGAGTCTGTTATTTATGAGGTGGGTAGAGTAAGCAAAAACTGTACTCAAGTAAAAGTATTGTTACTTTTAATAATAACGACTCAAGTAGATGTGAAAGTACTCACAAAATAATGGGGGGGGAAACCCTCATAAAATGACTACTCAAGTAGTGAGTAACTTCATATTCAAATTTATTACAAACTTCAAATTTATTACATCTATGATGTACTGTGTTACAGTACATTCAAATGTATCAGAACATCAGTTATGCACAGAAGTGCTTTTCTAATAAACACAACATAAATTCTGCTAATTCAAATACTAAATCATATCCAGAATTTAAAAAATAAAATTAAAAAAATATTATGTATTTACCAAATAACATAAATTATTTGGTAAATTTTGCCACAGGTTAGTTTCATAAATCTTCCAAACTATCTTAATGGTAATAACATTTCATCAAAACATTTTTTCTTAAGATAAATAATCAATGCCAAAACCACAACAGTTAGTGTTTACTCTCTTAAAACGTAACAGTCCTGGTGTTTATTTATGTTTGTCCATTTGTGTGTCTGGACCTTGTGTGCATGTGCGTGCATGTGTTTGACAGGGTAAATATTGATCCTGTCTTATAGATAACGTTAGGTACCTAGGTAGGTAATGCACCTAATAGTAGCTTTATAAATTAGTGTTAAGATAGATACATACTGCCACGTTTTTTTTTAGGTTGGATGTGGAGTCCTGGAATGCTGAAATTAGTTTTTCGGCTGACAAAGCGGGCAGCACACAATGTAACTATTATTCTTAATAGTTTGGTAAGAGAATAGCAACCAAAGGTAAGGCCAGGGATGTAGGGGTACTGCTGTATCTGCCTCAAGAGCTGTTTCATTAGCCGTTTCATTAGCCATCTTGTGAAAACTAGTCATAGATCCTGTGTGGTTTATTTAAAACGCTGAGCCAAACATAGTAATACACGTTTATATCAAAGCAGTTGACGTCGTAGAAGCTGTGTGTGTGTGTGAGAGAGAATTAGGCTTGTCACGGTACCAAAATTTCAGTAGTCAGTACCAATACCAGTAAAATTCCACGATACCCGGTACCAATTTCAGTACCAAAGCAAAACACAAAAACATGCTAATTGAACAACACACTATTTTATTAATAAAGTTAAATATCAATATAAAATGTTGTTTTTTTTTTAAATGCCAATTTGTATACTTCAAAAGTGTTTCAAGTTTTTTTTTCCCCACAAGTAATTAAAGGTATAAAAATAAATAAACAACAAAATTACAAGCATGCAAAACACAAAAATATGCCATAATTGAACAACACACTTCTTATTTATAAAGTTAAATATTAAAATAAATATTAATATAATAATATAATAAAAAAAAATAATAATAAATTAAACAAATGTATATGTATATTTCAAGTATTTCTGAAAAATGCTTTAAGTTTTGGCCTTAGGTTTTTTCCCTTTAAGTAAATAATAACTAAATAAGTTACAAGCAAAAAATACAAACTATGTAAAAAAATTTCTGAAACAAAACACTTGCCACTCATTATGCATCTTTACACAGGGACTTTTAAAGTGAAGTGCTGAAAGTGAACTGGAGTTATAACAGAGAAAACGTGAAAGATTCGGCACATCTGCCTATAATTTGAAATGACTCAGCAATAATCCATGGGTATTTATTGATGTAATAATGTGTTTGGACGAAATATTTTTACTTAATTGGATCATTTGGACCTTTGCCAGTGTAACACTGTTTTTGTGGGGATTTTATGGATCAGTGGACTACTATGAGGCTTCATAGGTGAGTTGCCTCAATTTTGTGAGTTGGTTTATATGAGTCGAAGCACAAGAATCTTATCTTTCCAAAGATATATTGCATGAGTACCTACGTAAACACAGCAGCTGTGTACATAGCATAGTTTTATACTTATAAACGCGGTGGTCCACCGGTGGGTCCGTGGATGTTTTTAAAAGAATTAAATGGTTAATAAGGACATTACACGCGCGTATGCTAACCATTAAGTAAACAAAAACAAGGATGTTTTTTGTAATCCTACAGTTGAATTAAACTATGCTACAACATCCATAATGCAACCGCTACCATAATTGCACGGTGCACCTATGAAGAGTTCCCGAATGACTACCTGTCAGACAGCACATCAGTACTGGGTTGACCCGGTAGTCTGTACTACCGGTACTTGTGAAAATCTGGTACTGTCAACTTTTTGTTTTTTTTAGTACCGACTTGTTACCAAAGTACCGGTACTTTTGACAACCCTAGTGTGAATACAAATAATTGAATAAATTCAATAAAAGTAGCGAGAAGCATGGGATGAAATTAGTCTCAATTATTAACAAATGCATGTACAGTTATCCATGAACTTGATAAATGTTGCAAGTGCATTCAACAAAAAAATGCCTTACAATTTGTGTCTGTGAAATTCAGAAATAAAATGAATGTGCAGCGATTTGTACAAATAGAGACATATTTGTAATACAAATGCTCTATTTTGTATGGATGTATCATAATTTGTGCTTGAAATAAGTAAGATGTGCATTTGTGGATCAGGTGACACACATGCATTCATTAGCATCTTTTCTGAGTCAATTCTATTCAGTTCATTTGCATTTTGAGACTTTCTTTCCGCGATTTGCCTTGTACAATCCACACACAAATAAGAATAAATAGAAAATTTATTTATATAGTGCCTTTCCAAAGCTCAAGGTCGCTTTACACAGTATATATCAAATACATAAAATATGAACAAATATATACAGTATCTCACAAAAGTGAGTACACCCCTCACATTTTTGTAAATATTTTATTATATCTTTTCATGGGACAACACTGACAAAATGACACTTTGCTACAATGTAAAGTAGTGAGTGTACAGCTTGTATAACAGTGTTAATTTGCTGTCCCCTCAAAATAACTCAACACACAGCCATTAATGTCTAAACCGCTGGCAATAAAAGTGAGTACACCCCTAAGTGAAAATGTCCAAATTGGGCCCAATTAGCCATTTTCCCTCTCCGGTGTCATGTGACTCATCAGTGTTACAAGGTCTCAGGTGTGAATGGGGAGCAGGTGTGTTAAGTTTGGTGTTATCGCTCTCACACTCTCTCATACTGGTCACTGGAAATTCAACATGGCACCTCATGGCAAAGAACTCTCTGAGGATCTGAAAAAAAGAATTGTTGCTCTACATAAAGATGGCCTAGGCTATAAGAAGATTGCCAACACCCAGAAACTGAGCTGCAGCACAGTGGCCAAGACCATACAGCGGTTTAACAGGACAGGTTCCACTCAGAAGAGGCCTCGCCATGGTCGACCAAAGAAGTTGAGTGCACGTGCTCAGCATTATATCCAGAGGTTGGCTTTGCAGAATAGACATATGAGTGCTACCAGCATTGCTGCAGAGGTTGAAGGGGTGGGGGGTCAGCCTGTCAGTGCTCAGACCATACGCCGCACACTGCATCAAATTGGTCTGCATGGCTGTCGTCCCAGAAGGAAGCCTCCTCTAAAGATGATGCACAAGAAAGCCCACAAACAGTTTGCTGAAGACAAGCAGACCAAGGACATGGATTACTGGAACCATGTCCTATGGTCTGATGAAACCAAGATAAACTTATTTGGTTCAGATGGTGTCAAGCGTGTGTGCAGGCAACCAGGTGAGGAGTACAAAGACAAGTGTGTCTTGCCTACAGTCAAGCATGGTGGTGGGAGTGTCATGGTCTGGGGCTGCATGAGTGCTGCGGGCACTGGGGAGCTACAGTTCATTGAGGGAACCATGAATGCCAACATGTACTGTGACATACTGAAGCATTTCCCTTCAGAAACTGGGCCACAGGGCAGTATTCCAACATGATAACAACCCCAAACACACCTCCAAGATGACCACTGCCTTGCTAAAGAAGCTGTGGGTAAAGGTAATGGGGTTTAGGTCTGTCTCCAGACCTAAACCCTATTGAGCATCCTTGGGGCATCCTCAAACAGAAGGTGGAGGAACGCAAGGTCTCTAACATCCACCAGCTCTGTGATGTCATCATGGAGGAGTGGAAGAGGAAGAGTGGCAACCTGTGAAGCTCTGGTGAACTCCATGCCCAACAGGGTTAAGGCAGTGCTGGAAAATAATGGTGGCCACACAAAATATTGACACTTTGGGGCCAATTTGGACATTTTCACTTAGGGGTGTCACTTAGTTCCAAGGCTGTCATAGCCAAGGGGTGGCAATGGGGACAAGCTCCCATTGTCTACAAAATGCCCCTCATGGCGCGCGTCTCCAACAGCCTCTGACAACTAAGTCCAGCTCCTAGCCTGCTTGTGTGGCTTAGATATAAGCCCGGCAGAACTGCTACTACTGATAGGAGAAGGGGCGAAGGCGGGTTACATGGCGCCTGAAAACCAGTGCTTTGGGTAGATGGGGCTCATTAGTCTGGGAAGACAGCTCATCTAGGAGAAGGAAAACTCTGATTTCAAACCTCCGCTGCCTTGCGGCTATACCCACTCATAGGAAAGGCTTCGGAAGTCAACCCTGAGGAAAAATCCGGAGCCGGAGTCCCGAACTCAGTCCGAGGCTGTATACAGCAACGCTCTGGCAACTCCTGTGATGGCACTGGAACCACGTGTATTGGCACTTGCCTTTCCAATGGACCATTCCAGCGACGTGGAGAGGGGGGGGTCTGCTGTATGGGTAACAGCTTACCCTCCAAACTTACTTACCCAGGCTTTGCGCTCTGGAGAGGTCACTCCAGCTTCGCCTTGCAGCATCGACAAAACACGGGAAGTAGCAGTCTACCGGTTATAAGTCTGCATACTCAATTGGCGTGGAGTCAGACGCCAGGGGCTTCTTCCGATGGTGGGAGAGGTCATCGCATCCCACTGGGCAGCTACCACCCGCCTTAAGCTGGGCAGTCCCCAGACAGTAAGGTGCTGCCCCGCCACGGTCCGTTAGCCCCACTGGGTGTGTGGGGTTTAGGGGGAAAACCGACAAGTGGATCGACAACTGTGCAAAAAAGCAATAGAAAAATGAAAACTCCCGCCCTGAAATTGGGCACATGGAACTTAAGGACAATGACACCAGGCTTTTCTGACGACCTGCAGGAAGTAAATGATGCTCGCAAGACAGCTGTCATTGACAGAGAACTGAGCAGACTGCAGATGGACATCGTTGCCCTTCAAGAAACCAGGCTCCCAGAAACAGGATCTGTGAGGGAGAGAGACTTCACCCTATTCTGGCAGGGCAAACCATCAGACGAGGGCAGAGAACACGGCGTGGGCTTTGCGGTTAGAAACAGATTATTGGGGTCCATAACCCCACCAGCAGAAAGAACAGAGCGAATCCTGTCTCTCCGACTCCAAACATCCTCAGGACCAGTCAGTCTAATCAGTGCCTACGCACCAACTTTGGCATCCACAGCAGAAGCAAAAGACAAGTTTTATGATGACCTCAGTGCTGCTATAAGGAGAATTCCTGACAGAGAGCTACTGTTCATCACCGGCGATTTCAACGCCAGAGTAGGTGTCGATCACAACTCCTGGCCCACCTGCTTGGGTCAGTTCGGCACTGGGAAAGTAAACGAGAATGGCCAGCGCCTGCAAGAGCTCTGCTGCCATCATGGGTTGTGTGTCAGTAACACCTTCTTCAACACGAAGCCTCAATCAACACGAAGCCTCATCGAGTCTCCTGGAGACACCCGCGATCCAAACATTGGCATCAGCTCGACCTGATCTTCACCAGACGTGTCAACCTTTCCAGCATCAGGATCACTCGCAGCTACCAGAGCGCCGATTGTGACACTGACCACTCTTTGGTGCGCAGCAATATGAAGCTCCGCGCGAAGAGACTGCACCGTTCGAGAAAGGAGGGCCGACCTCGCATCGACACCAGCAAAACACGCGATCAAAGAAAAGTGGAGGAGTTTGCGCGTGTGCTGGAGGATTCTCTCCCTGGCCCACCCACTGCAAATGCCCAAGACTGATGGGAACACTTCAGAGATGCTGTATACAACGCCGCCATGTCCACCTTTGGCAAAAAGACCAGCAAGTCAGCTTATTGGTTTGCAGCCCACTCAGAAGAAATGACACCAGTCATCGAGGCCAAGAGAAACACCTTGACAGCATACAAAACCAATCCCAGTGAGCAGAACCTCCAGGTTCTCCATGCTGCTTGCAGCAAAGTCCAGCAGTGTGCCAGGCAATGCGCCAACGACTATTGGCTTCAGCTCTGCTCCCAGATTCAGATCGCAGCTGACACAGGCAACATCAAGGTGATGTATGATGGCATCAAGCAGGCATTGGGCCCAACGCAAAAGAAAACTGCCCCTTTGAAATCAGCTATAGGGGAGGTGATTCAAGACAGAGAACAACAGATGGAGCGCTGGGTAGAACACTACACTGAGCTATATGCAAGGGAAAATGTAGTCACAGAAGACGCCCTGAATGCCATAGAGTGCCTACCAGAGCTGGAAGAGCTTGACCGAGAACCAACCATAGATGAACTCAGCAAAGCCCTGGACTCTCTTGCCTCTGGCAAGGCACCAGGGAAAGACGGTATTCCTGCCAAAGTACTGAAGTGCTGCAAAGGGACACTCATCACCAAAGTTGCATGAAATCCTCTGCCTCTGTTGGAGTGAAGGTGAAGTACCACAAGACATGAGGGATGCTAACGTCGTCACACTGTACAAAAAACAAAGGTGACAGAAGCGATTGCAATAATTATTGTGGCATATCCCTCATCAGTATCGTTGGGAAAGTCTTTGCACGAGTAGTACTGAAGAGGCTCCAAGTACTTGCAGAGCAAGTCTACCCTGAATCGCAGTGCGGTTTCCATGCCAACAGATCCACTGTAGACTATCTTCTCCCTCAAACAACTTCAGGAGAAATGTATGGAGCAAAGGCACCCACTCTTGCCTTCATAGACCTCACAAAGGCTTTCAATCTGGTCAGTAGGGATGGCCTCTTCAAGATCCTTCCCAAGATTGGATGTCCACCCAAACTTCTCAGCATCATCAGATCCTTCCACGAAAACATGAAAGGCACTTTCGTCTTTGACGGCTCAACATCAGCTGCCTTCAACATACGGAGCATCTTGGCTCCCACTCTGTTTGGAATCTTCTTTGCTGTGATGCTGAAACACGCATTTGGTACTGCAGCTGAAGGTATATACCTCCGAACCAGGACAGACGGAAAGCTCTTCAACCTCTCCAGACTAAGAGCCAAGACTAAAGTCCAGCTGAGGTGCCTGCGTGACTTCCTATTTGCAGATGACGCAGCAGTAACCGCCCACTCAGCCGAGGACCTACAGCAGCTCATGACTCGCTTCAGCGATGCCTGCCAAGACTTCGGGCTTACCATTAGCTTGAAGAAAACACAGGTCATGGGACAGGATGTTGACTCTCCCCCAGCCATCAGCATCAATGACCATGAACTGGATGTCGTCCACAACTTCGTTTATCTGGGCTCAACTATCTCAGACACCCTCTCACTTGATGCAGAGCTCAACAAGCGCATCGGCATGGCAGCTACCACCATGACCAGACTGACAAAGAAAGCATGGAACAACAGCAAGCTGACTGAGCACACAAAGATCCAGATCTACAGAGCCTGTGTCATGAGCACCCTCCTGTATGGCAGCGAGTCCTGGACTTTGTGTGCCCAACAAGAGCGAAAGCTCAATGCTTTTCACATGCGTAGCCTCCGACACATTCTGAACATCAACTGGCAGGACAAGGTCCCAAACAACACTATCCTGGGAAGAGCTGGATGCACCAGCATGTACATGCTGCTGAAACAGAGACGTATGCGCTGGCTCAGCCATGTTGTGCACATGGACGATGGACAGATCCCTAAAGACCTGCTCTCCGGAGAACTTGTGCAGGGAAAACGTCCCATAGGCAGACCACAGCTGCGATTCAAAGACATGTGCAAGAGGGACCTAAAAGCCTTGAATATCGACCAAAACAACTGGGAAGCAATAGCCCTCGAACGGTCAGAATGGAGACAGACTGTGCAGAAAGGTCTCTCCAAGTTTGAAGAGACACTGGCTCAGCAGCACGAGGAAAAGAGAATGAGAAGAAAGGCTGCAGCCCAGGCAGACGGACCAGCGTCAGACTTCATCTGTGCCCTCTGCCACAGGGACTGTCATTCCCGCATCGGACTGGCCAGCCACACTCGACACTGTACCAGAATAAACATCTAGAGCGCAACTCCATAGTCTTCCGAGACTGAAGGATGCCAATGTACTCACTTTTGTTGCCAGCAGTTTAGACATTAATGGCTGTGTTGAGTTATTTTGAGGGGACAGCAAATTTACACTGTTATACAAGCTGTACACTCACTACTTTACATTGTAGCAAAGTGTCATTTCTTCAGTGTTGTCCCATGAAAAGATTTAATAAAATATTTACAAAAATGTGAGGGGTGTACTCACTTTTGTGAGATACTGTACATGTATATATTTGTTTGTATTTTATGTATTTGATATATCCTGTGTAAAGGAAGAAAAGAAAGAGAGAGAGGGAAAAAAAGTTTTTTTTTTTTTGTTTTTTTTTTTTACAAAAATCATAATTGAAAATAAATTCGTAACAGATACGTTTTTAGCTGGGTCTTGAAACTAGGCAGAGAAGTGATGTTACAGAGAGTAAAAGGTAGTGAGTTCCACAGTTTCGGAGCAGCAACACAGAATGACCTTCCACGTGCAGTGGACAGCCGAAATCTAGGTATGGACAAGAGGCCAAGTTCTGATAATCTAAGGGATCTAAGCAGATAGGGCAGTAAGTCAGACAAGTAAGAAGGGGCAAGACCATTTAGTGCCTTGAATGTTAGAAGTAGTATCTTAAATTGAATAAGTGATACCACAGGTAGCCAGTGGAGATCACGTGTGTGAATACTGTACATGTGTTAACTTATATATGTGAACAATCCACCAAATTATCATTTGATGTGTGCATTTGCTAATTTAAAAGTTACATCACAAACTAGTAAGTGGCTGAAAATAAATACTATGCCAATCAATCAATAATCTGTATCATTTCGCTTTGAAATATCTTGATACAGATGTATTTGGGGACACTTCCACAAGCAATGATAGAGTTTCTACCTCTAGGTTGCATTTTATACATTGATCAGGAATGTTGGGATTAAATTTATGTAGCATCTCTGGATTTACATGGGTTACTTTCATAACCCATGTGTACTGCAAGAGTTTAAACCTTGTGTTAGTGGTTTGAGTTTGGGCTTTTAAACAGATATTCTGCCATTCCTCCTCTGTTATATTATCGCCTACATCCTGAGACCATGCCAGGCGTTTATTTTCAGAAGTTTCTTTACTGTTAAGGGCGATTAGTCTATAAAAAAAGGATATTTGCCTCCTACCGTTAAGGTGATTTAAGGTGATTCTTTCTAGAGGTGACAAACCAGGTAAAAGAGGAGAATGTTGTTGTGTCTTATTAATAAAGTTCCTAATTTGAAGATACTTTAAAAATAGGTATTAGGTAAATCAAATTTTTGTCTGAGTTCCTGAAAACTGAGCATACTTTCATTGCTGAATAAATCTGCCACTTTACTCAAACCTTTTGATGCCCATGTTCTAAAACTGCTGTCTAGGACTGCAGAGTCCCTGTACGTTCCAAAAAGTCAATATAATGCTAGAATCTGTTGACATTCTCAACAAGCTTGAGTATTCTGAATGCTAGAGTTGAATCAAATATGTCAACCTGTTCTAATAAACACCCTGTAGTAGTATTGGAGGTTGCAAAGCTGTACCAAAAAGTTAAATTGTATGCATACATATAGAGAAATAATGAAAAAAGGGACACGTACCAAAACACGAACATCTAAACTAGGAATTAACCCCAGCACGTGCACCAGAACGAGTAAGTTCACCCCGCAAATCCCTCCTTCATCTTTGACTAAATCTCTAGTTATGTATACTAATGGTCCTCTGTGAGGAACGCTGTCCAGTTGCTGAATTAAAAGAAAAAACAATAATTGTATCAAAAACATAGAGGAGCAATATCCAAACAATTGCTCTCATTTATCTTAAGTGTTTGACTGTTTAACCACTGGAAGTAGAAAGATGACGACGAAGAGATGATGACAAAGATGAGATTAACTTTTCCTGTCTGACTTAAAATCAGCCCCGTACATGGACTGTGAACTGCAGAATGGCCTCCCAACAGGAAAGGTGGAGCAAAATCAATTCAGTTTCAGAGAGTTTATTCTTGAAAACTTAAAGAGCCGCTAACCTTAGGTATAGTGCATTCAAGAACAGCTACTTTATGATAGGTTGTTCTGCTTCCCGAGCATCCTTTGCAAGTCTGCAATGAATTTGTTTATTTCTTCGGGAGAGTTGAAGAAATGGCATCGGCCTCCATAGAGAACCAGGAGCCGGGAAAATCATCCTGTACTTGATGTCCCTCTTTTTAGTCCCCGCGTCACCTCCACAAATCGCTTCCATTGTTTCAATACCTCGGATGATAGATAAGGAAAAAACATAATATGGTGATTCTGGAACATCACTGTTCCTCTTTCCCGAGCTGCTCTCAGTACTCTTACTTTGTCAGCATAGTTAAGAAATTTAAGAATCACTGTTTTAGGTCTTGAAGTGTTTTTGGCTTGTTCACCACTGCCAGGTAGCCTGTGTGCCTGTTCAGTGGTCATCGGTGCCAGGAAAGTGTCCACACCCAGAGCCTGAGGTAGCCAGTTTTCCAAAAAAGAAACAGGATTATTTTCCTCAACTCCATTTGGAAGTCCCAGAATCTATATGTTCGAATGGCGGCTTCTACACTCAGCCAAGTCAAGAGCGGTGGCAAGATCCGATGCAGTTTTTTCAAGTTTAGCGATCCTTTTCTGGAGGCCACCAATGTCATCTTCAGCCTGGCTAATTCGGCTCTCAGCTTTGGTAAGTCTTTCAGTAAAGGTAGAGAGATCCTCTCTAACTTCTCTCACTGCTGCCAGAACCTCCTTGTAATGGGACAAAAACTCAGACTTCAGACCTTTTATAGCTGAGAGAATTGCGTTGTCTTCGGGTTGAATTTCAGCCTCTGTGTTAGCAGTGGCACCAGCCTGTACTATCTGCTTCAAGTCGTAGATGCTAGGTCATTAGCTTCCCTGACCGAGTCAGTATTATCTTTTTTAACTCTTTTCCTTTGCAGTCTGGAGGACATGGTGACTGTTTTATGGAGTACTGACCAAATGGTAAGCATATCTTTTGGTTATTGGGTCTAGCTAAAGATTTTAAAAAGACGAAGTTCAGAGAGTGTTGGGAAGCGTGTCTGTTCAGCATCCTGACATAACCGGAAGTGACAGCTGTTTTCTTCTTTAAAACTTCAACAAGTTAACAATTTATTCGAGTATTGTTAAGTCCTGTTTAACCAAGGTTTAATAGAAGAATGAGCCGACACGCTGTCTTCCACAATTTTTTTTTTCTGAGCTCGTCTGCACCAGTCCCATTGCATAGTGTCTGTCGGTTGCACTCTGCAAAATCTCGCCGGAAGCAGTACGCCATCCATGTATTTCTCGCGTACTGTTTCTTGCCTAATGAGAATTTGGACATACTACCCTTCTGGTGTACTGCTTTTCGCCTACTGTGTAGTAGGGTAGCACACGATTTCGGACACAGCCAGTGAGCATGGCTGCATCTGAAATCTCATACTGTGATAGTACCTATTGCATTCGATTCAGTACTTACTGCTCAGTGGTTGATACAGTATGTACTGATCAGCATAAGTGGTAAGCATGAATACAATCTGGACGTACTAAACGGCGCCGATTCTCCCCCTGTCCCAAATGGCACACTACGCCCTTGTGGCCCTCATCCAAGTCCACACTTTGGTGATGTCAGCTAATGCAGACCTATGGGACGCTAAGGCACGAGTCTACGAGGGCGATGGGGCTATTAATAGACAGCTTTCGGGACGGACTTGATGTCGTGATGCCAGAAAGAGGAAGATGTTGCCGGTTGTTGTTGTTTTCACTGTGGCGCTAGCCAGATGGCTTGCTATGCAGAGACATCAGCATCATTTTTATCAGATAACCATTGACAGCGGTTATAGCCTGAAGTTCCATTACATATTAATTGACTATAATTTCATGTTTTTTATCTTCAAACTATAAATATTACTAAAAGCTAGAGCTACAGTTCAATTACATTGTAAACCATTGTTAATTATAAAAATAAAAACTTACACTTAAAAATCCTCTTCTGTCATGTTTTCTAAAACCTGTAATCGAAACTCCTCCTCCGCTTCCCGCTTCAACGAAACTCCTCCTCTGCTTTCTGATTGGTCTGTCGCAAGGACTGTTGGGTAGTGGACCGCCGTGAGCCTTCTGCAATGCGGGCTTCGATGAAGACCGCATCGAGGGTGCAAAGGGGGCACTCATGAGAACCCTCATAAGCGCTAAAATCACAAATGGGACACACTATGGATTCATAGACTTCATGAGCACGCGCAACTGAAGGCCACAAGAACGCAAGCCTGAATTGCGCCATTTGGGACAGGAGGTCTAACAGCTCTTCCATGTCAATCCCAATGCATTATGGGATACTGCAGTATCCACAGTGTCCAGTGGTTCCATACTGCAGAATCAAGCATGTTGATTCTTTGTTTTTTGACAAAGACAAAAACAATAAGTATACATATATAGAACAAGAGTTTAGACTTTTTTGACTCATAAAATGAGTTTTAGCTTTAAATTTTACTCTCTTCAAAGCTTTGGCTCCTGATGTGAATAACAAGTCTTTTCTTTCAGCTGATGGAGAGTAAACGTTTGCCCTCCTCTTGTTAAACACTTTTCTTGATTACTACATAATTCCATTGTTAGTTTATAGAGTAAATGTCTTCATTAATATTCTATTAATGTATATATTAGGTCATACGGGTATTTCTCCCCTACTGTTTTATGAATACTGAAAATTCTGACATACTACTCCTTTGGCATACTGCTTTTCGCCTACTGTGTAGTAGGGTAGTAGGGATATTCAGATGCAGCCCATCCCTGCGTTCCATTCTGTTGAAAAAGCATGCTGAGCGGACTCCAATGTCTAAGATATATATTTATGTAAGCTGTACCTTTTGTGAAATGGCAGTTTATTTGTTTTGGTTTGTGCTCACATTTGTACCACTATGGCCAATGGATTTGACTTAATTTCTTAATTTTTAACTTTATAAGTAATTTGTTTTTGTTATGTAACACAGACGTGTTGGACAGAAGAGGGAGTCAGGATGCATGCGCTGGGGAGACGTCAGTAAATATAGAAGAGTTTATTCCAAAAAGAAGAATCCATACCATGAACAAAACAAACTATAATCCAGGCTGTACTAAACAAGAGTAGTGATCTGGGAATCACCAGAGCAAAGCGCACAGTTAAACACATCTAAACTATGATTAACTATACTAAACTAAACTATGATTAGCAATACTATGATAAACAAAACTATGATTAGCAATAATATGATAAACAAAACTAATGCTAAACTAATACTCTGCGCCGAAGCAGAAACGGAGCGGGGTATTTAAACAAACATCAATCAAATAAATCACATGTCCAAATAACTTACACCTGAAACTCGTCAATTACACATAAACATAAACCCATGAGAGTTACGGAGGCGGAGACATGACACAAACCAAAACATGAGCACATGGGGAAACACAGGAGGCGGAAACATGACGTGAACACGAAAACAAATGCACATGGCCGAGGTAAACAAAATGAGAGTCTTTATGAATGAAATGTCCATCGGAGAGTTTTTGAATAGCGCTGGAAAGCGCGCAGTGGAATGCGGAAGTATTCGAGTTCGCTGCTCGCCTAGCGAGCGACTCAGAGAACGAGAGGAAACAGTTTTTAATAGATACATAACTATTGACTATGGATGTGTCATGCCCAGATAAAGTATTTATTTGTTGTCAAGCATATATAATAAACTTTGTTCGTTTTACTGGCATAATGTTGTATTCATAAGAGTACATTGTCTGCCAAGAGTGGGCTACAGTTTTTACCTTGCTGTATGTTCATTTTTGTTGTTGTTATTATTATTATTATTATTATTATTATTATTATTATTATTATTATTATTATTAAGGTTATGCCACTTTGCCTCTTGTAAAGATAAAGTCTTGCATTGATATTTTCAAGCAAATCTGCCTTATTGTTCAATAATGGAAATTCATAAGAATTACATTTTATTAGTTATTTAAGCTCTTGCGCACTCCTGGCCATTTGTGCGCACAAAGACAAGTGTGATAGTGTCCTCATTCCTCTGCAAAGCAGAAAAAGAGGTCAGTTTGTAAATTGGTAGTCAGATAGAGATTCTGGTTGTACAATAGTTCATTAAAAGTAAAAACATAAAAGTGAACATACATTTACTGTAGTAACTTTATTAATGCAGGTAATTAAGTTTATTTCATATATATATATATATATATATATATATATATATATATATATATATATATATATATATATATATACAGGTGCATCTCAATAAATTAGAATGTCGTGAAAAAGTTCATTTATTTCAGTAAATCAACTCAAATTGTTAAACTCGTGTATTAAATAAATTCAGTGCACACAGACTGAAGTAGTTTAAGTCTTTGGTTCTTTTAATTGTGATGATTTTGGTTTACATTTAACAAAAACCCACCAATTCACTATCTCAACAAATTAGAATATGGTGACATGCCAATCAGCTAATCAACTCAAAACACCTGCAAAGGTTTCCTGATCCTTCAAAATGGTCTCTCAGTTTGGTTCACTAGATAAGCCACAAACATTCATTGCCAAAGAAGCTGGCTGTTCACAGAGTGCTGTATCCAAGCATGTTAACAGAAAGTTGAGTGGAAGGAAAAAGTGTGGAAGAAAAAGATGCACAACCAACCGAGAGAACCGCAGCCTTATGAGGATTGTCAAGCAAAATCGATTCAAGAATTTGAGTGAACTTCACAAGGAATGGACTGAGGCTGGGGTCAAGGCATCAAGAGCCACCACAAACAGACGTGTCAAGGAATTTGGCTACAGTTGTCGTATTTCTCTTGTTAAGCCACTCCTGAACCACAGACAACGTCAGTGGCATCTTACCTGGGCTAAGGAGAAGAAGAACTGGACTGTTGCCCAGTGGTCCAAAGTCCTCTTTTCAGATGAGAGCAAGTTTTGTATTTCATTTGGAAACCAAGGTCCTAGAGTCTGGAGGAAGGGTGGAGAAGCTCATAGCCCAAGTTGCTTGAAGTTCAGTGTTAAGTTTCCACAGTCTGTGATGATTTGGGGTGCAATGTCATCTGGTGGTGTTGGTCCATTGTGTTTTTTGAAAACCAAAGTCACTGCATCCATTTCGCAAGAAATTTTGGAGCACTTCATGCTTCCTTCTGCTGACCAGCTTTTTGAAGTTGCTGATTTCATTTTCCAGCAGGATTTGGCACCTGCCCACACTGCCAAAAGCACCAAAAGTTGATTAAATGACCATGGTGTTGGTGTGCTTGACTGGCCAGCAAACTCACCAGACCTGAACCCCATAGAGAATCTATGGGGTATTGTCAAGAGGAAAATGAGAAACAAGAGACCAAAAAATGCAGATGAGCTGAAGGCCACTGTCAAAGAAACCTGGGCTTCCATACCACCGTGCCACAAACTGATCACCTCCATGCCGCACTGAATTGAGGCAGTAATTAAAGCAAAAGGAGCCCCTACCAAGTATTGAGTACATGTACAGTAAATGAACATACTTTCCAGAAGGCCAACAATTCACTAAAAATTTTTTTTTTATTGGTCTTATGAAATATTCTAATTTGTTGAGATAGTGAATTGGTGGGTTTTTGTTAAATGTGAGCCAAAATCATCACAATTAAAAGAACCAAAGACTTAAACTACTTCAATCTGTGTGCATTGAATTTATTTAATACACGAGTTTAACAATTTGAGTTGAATTACTGAAATAAATTAACTTTTCCACGACATTGTAATTTATTGAGATGCACCTGTATATATATATATATATATATATATGTGTGTGAAAAATGTAAATGGACCGATAAATGTAGCTGTAAAGTGTAATTATTAAAGTACATACGCTTAACTTTTTTACTGTAAAAATCTACCAGGTTTATTCGTATGAATATTTAGCATACTCCCATTTATAGGTGAAGTCGAACTCTGAACCCGTCATGGCCATTCTTTTGTGCCGAACAAATTAAATCTATGCAAAGAATCATGGGAGATGGGAGCGAAGTGAGCATCAGATGTACCCTTCGAAATCCAACATTCCGAAGGGACCTTTGAAGTGGCCAGTTTTGAGCACTTCGGTTTGGAACGACCGTTCTTATATGTGTAGCGAATCTAGCTCAAATGGGTGAAATATATCTATAGCTCTAATCGAAGCGTGTTCTGATTAAGTATGGATATAAATCGACCATGAAAGGGAATGTTATATTAATTACTGTAACCTAGCTTTAGAATTAAATGCGAAGCAGCTTGATCTGTTTGTCCACCAAACTTACCAGGGCAGTCTTCGTATTACTCTAAAGGAATAAATTATCCTTCTGGCCACGAAGCATAGTTTATTCTACGTCACAGAAATCCAGCGCGTAGCGAGGAGCAACGTTAAAAGTGAACCTTGTCATAAGTAAAAACAGACGATCCAGCGTGATAACCATGGATTTTAATAACTACGTAAAAACTACAGATATACACAACTAGGTACAAACAAATAATACATATATATACAGGGTAAGTGAAAGGAACAGAAGGAAAAGTGATGGAAGTAACAATGGCAGAACACAGTTTAACCTCGAGAATCAGCAAAGGAATTTGAATTCAACTTTTTCAACAAAAGTGGCTCTGGCTTAATAGGACACCTCTAAAGGTCAATTGGAATTATACTTGCGTTAATTTAATGCAGTTCACGAGGGTCCTTGATTTGCAGATTGAGCGAGGAATTTGCTGGTTCTTCGGCGTCGGTAGAGTAGGGGTGAACGGAGTTGAGTCTCGCCCGAGGATGAAGAATATGGTGATTGCCACGTGGTTTCACGAGACAAAGGAGAGTCCGGAGGAATGCCGGAAACGGAAAGCGGCAAGGTGAGAAGTAGGAAGAGGGTGAGAAAAAGCGAAGGAGCGAGCCAGCGGGGGACGCGTGTCACGGTCTTTTATGGACAATGCCAATGTACACGCCTCTCTGAGCTGCTGGCGAATCCAAAGAGAGATGAGAAAGTTCTGGGGGCAAACTTCTTTTGTCTGTCCCAGAACGGGTCGCATGTCAGGGCGGGGTTTGTGTTAAGTTTGGATCAATATGGTATTTGATAAAACATGGAAAAGTATAGAATGATACATCCTATCGTCCTGTAGTATGCATCATTAATTGGCATATTGTGAGACAATGATTTTGGTACAAACTTCAAGGAGATTATGATATCTTGGACAGTGTAGGATCATTAGACATAGTTACAGACAACTTAAAAATTAGCTTTCGCTCAAACTATATAAAATTGCTACAACTAGGTTATCTAGACATACAACACATGCATATACGAATAAATCATAACTATCTAGGGATATGATTACAGGTTACATTCAAGAGACATGTTCACTGTGTGTGTGCGTGAGTGTGTGCATGTCCAGAAGAGGGGGCTGGCGTTCTTCTAAAGTTACAATGGTCCTTTGGTCACCTCAGGGTGACCTTCTAGGGAGGAGGTTCTTTGCTAGACCGGTTGGCTCCGATGTTAATCTCTGAGGTCGTAAACTGAGATTAGATCGAAGATTTACAGGCCGTGGGGTCGGGAAATGGTGGATCCTTGTTGACGAACTAATCCTGAAGTTTCCCAGAGTTCAGTCATCAAAGGTTTCTTTTATTGCGGGAGTAGGTCCTGTGTGGGTTCCCAAAGAGTCTCCTGAATTCCAGAGTTGCATCTGGTCAAAGAGGGCCTCTCGGGTTATTCTGGGTCACTTAAAGGAATGAAACTTTATATGTTTCACTTGGGTTAATGTAGAAATCAGTTTGGGCACCCCGATACGTTACAGCTCCCCCTCTTTCGGACAATGATGTCCCTGTGAGGACATCGTTGGGCGACAGTCGTCATGGTGATCGGGTGGCGAGTGTATCAAACTGGTTGATTGACGGGGGTTCCTAATTGTCCTCTGCTTGTTGATCTCCTGGCTGGGGATCCATCTCGATGAGGTTGGGTGTAGCCTCGGTTTGAATTTCCTCTCCCCGTGGTCTCCGTTTGAAACCTCGAGGAAGGGCGGCCACGCATCTGCTCATGGATTCTCGTGTTGCGTTGATCTGTTTTGACAGGGCGAAGGCCAGGCCTAGCGTCAGGGCGTAGCCTATGGCTGTAGAGAGGCAGAGTGCCGTGTCGGCGGTTGTCCAGGCTTGAACCACTGTTGAACTGGTCGGGCTGGGCGAACGGGATAGCGCTTGGAGGGTCGCCTCAAGGGGAGTGAGGTCGATTAACTGGGCCCCCTCTTGCTCAATCCTCAGTTCCAGTTCTGGATCCAGTGTGAGGTTGTGGTTTTTGAAGAAGGCCGGGATTTCCAGCTCTGACCAGTACTCTTCGCTTGGGAGGTGGTACAATGCCAGGTTATCGAGGTGGAGGATGGCACCTTTCGGTACTTGAATCCACAGGCTCTGGTTGGGCAGGCTGACACGGGTGGCGGTGTCATGCTGATCGTAGGTCAGGGTGGCCGTACGTGAGGGAGTATTGACCAGCCACCGATTGCCCACAATCTCGGCTTGCGTTTCGATGACTTGGGTGCGTGGCTTGGCCTCGGCGGGGCAGCGGGTGTCGCCTCTCATCGGCTGTAATCCACAGATCCCTTCGGTGTTATCCCTGAGGAAAGGCTTGCTGGGACAGAGATAGTGAATATCTTTCGTCAAAGTACACATGCGTAGGTTTGGGGTCAGATACAGCTGGGTATTGCTGTCATGGTAGGCCACCACATCTGGCGTGTGTATCTTAATGTGGGTGTTGCTTTGCCAAAACCCGACATTGACAACGTCTTTGAGTCTGTAAATGTTGTTCGATTCGATGATGGGTAGATTCAGGAGGAAGGCCACTTCGCCTTGTTCGGGATCGACGTGTAAGGGTATGGCACTACCCAGAGAGTAAGCGAGATGTGTTTGCAGAGGGTCGGTTAGGCCAGTAGTAGCGGAGGCCAGCACCGATTGCACGAGGCTCAGGGGTACCAGGTACGTTGGAATCCTGCCCATTGCTAAGCTGTCAATGGAGGAGCTCACCTCTCGTAGCATGTCTGTCATGAGGGACGTGACCAGTTGCGTTTGAGCAAAATCATTTTGGAAGATTGAAAATAACTGCTTCATTGAGTTTATAGTTTGGTTCAGTAGGACGCTGTGAGTATTGAGAACAACCACAGTGCCTTTTAATGTTTTGCCAATGGTCTGTAGGGTTTGGCTTTGGGTCGCGAGCTGCTCTCTAAGCTGTGGAATCTCGGTTTGAATTTCGGCCATGTGTCGTCTTACGGTGGCTAGGCTCACTGCATTGACACTAGACATGCCGATGTTGAACAGGGTTCCAACAGCAGCGGCGGCTCCGAGTAAAGCTCCCAAGAACCGCTTAGTACGGCGGTTGTGTCCGCTTAGTTCTGCTTGGGTGACAGTCATTTTCTCCAGTTGGGTGAGCATGTACTTGACGTCAGCCTCTGCGTGATTGAGGGCGTTCTCGGTCCATCGGGCGCCTGCCCAGCTGTATTGTGCCATGGTGCGTGGGTAGTGTGCTTGGTAGACGTTGCGAGGGTTGAGTCGGACGTACACTTTCTGGGTGTGGGTCCTGCAGTTGGTGATGAGGAGTCCAGGTTGTTCTCGCAGTACAATGCCTGATGCTGGACCCGGCGTGGCGATTTCTGGTTGCGGTTGTCCTCCGGTTGTCTGGAGGTACAGGATGGTGAGCCACAGCAGCATCCTAGTGTAGGAAAAGAGGGAGAGAGAGAAAGAGAGAGGCAGTAGGTAAGCGGTTGATGTCCCTGGTTGGTCAGGATGCTTTCCTTGCTCTGCAGACTGTGACTGGGTTAGTTTATATTAGTCCCCCCCCCCTTTCTTTTCCCTGCCAGCAGCCACGTGTCTCTTTATTTGGTTTCGATGGACCCATTTGAAAATCGGGTCTTTCTGTCCCTGCTTTAGTTGGATTCTGTACGCGACTGCGGAGAGTTTGTCCACGATCTCGTGCGGTCCTGTCCAGTGGGGGAGCAGCTTTTTCGACAGTCGTTTGGAGGCTGTCTGGAGTGGCTGTGTGAAGTTGTAGTACCAGACCTTATCACCCACATTCAGTTCCTGGTGTGATGCTTTCCGGTCATAATATGCTTTCTGGCCTTCAGCGCTCCTTTGCAGCTGTTGTTGGGCGAAAGCAAATGTCGTCCTTAGGTGCCGGTGTAGCTCATCCAGGTATTGGTGTGTGGTGTAGGCTGTGACGAGGTTGGAGTCTCCCGGTTGGTACAGCAGGTGCAGCGGTAGGGTCATTTGCCGCCCAGTCATCAATTCGAAGGGAGACACGCAAGTTGATTCCTGCGGGGTGGCTCTGATGGCCATGAGTACCAGGGGAAGTTTTACATCCCAGTCCTTTTGGTTGGCAGACACGTATTTCCTCAGCATGCTGACCACAGTCCGATTGGTTCGCTCCACTTGGCCTGAGGATCTGGGGTGGTGGCTGATGTGTAGTTGAGCCTGTACACCCAAGAGCTTCCAAGTCTGCTGCATGATCTCAGCTGTAAAGTGCGTGCCCCTGTCGGAGTTGACCCTTAGTGGCAGTCCGAATCTGGAGAAGATATGGTTCATCAGTAGGTATGCCGTGGTCTGGGCAGTGTCATTGGGTGCTGGAAGACACTCTACCCACTTGGTGAATTGGCATACTACTGTGAGGAAGTACTTGTTGCCCCTTGTTGACCTGGGCAGAGGTCCCACCCAGTCTATTTGGAGGTCTGACCATGGGAACGTGACTCCTCTGCGTTGCAGTGGGGCTCTGTGGTTTGGGTTTGCTGGTTCGAATTGGCAGCAAACCAGGCACCCTCTGACGTACTCTGCCACGTCTTGCTGCATACCGGGCCAGTATGCCACTTGCTTCAGTGTGTCGTAAGTGGCTCTGGTGCCGTGATGTCCAGCACATGGTGCGTCGTGGGCATACATTAACATGACCCCCCTTTGGCCCTGTGGCACCACGAGCCTTGGCGCTGTGAGGTCATCAGGGACATACCACAGAATGTTGTCCGTCACGCGCAGCATGTCTTTGATCTCATGCAGCCGTCTGAGGGAGGGGGCAGCCGTGAGGTCAGACGGTGTGATCGGGTGGTTGGAGGGGTCAGAGAGGTGGTGTAGCATAGCTTGGATGGAGGTGTCTGAGGCTTGAAGATCAGCTATGTCATTGTTAGAGATTTGTGGTGCCAGCGAAAGTGGCTGCGAGGCTTGTGGTGTTGCAGGAAGGGTTCGCTTGCTGCGGGTTATTGCTGCCACATTCAAGATGGGTGGCTGAGCTGGAGGTGACCATAGGTCTCCATGTAGTGCGCCCATTTTGGCAAGGGCATCAGTTTGGTCATTCAGGTCTTTATCCAGGCCTGGCTGTTTTGAGTGTCCTTTCACCTTTTTCCAATAGATGATCATGTCATGTGTTTTCGTGATGTCCTCACATGCTTGGAACAGGTGTTGGTGTTTGACCGGCTTGTTGTTTGCCGTCTTGAACCCGTTTTGTTTCCAGCCCGAAAGATGGCATGTGAAACTGAGTCTTGCGTAGTTAGAGTCTGTGCAGATGAGGAGTTCTCTGATGTTATGGGCTGCAGCGATCTGGAGGGTTATCAGGATGGCTGCTACCTCAGCATGTTGTGATGACTGAGGGCCCAGCTGGAAATGTTGTGGTGGGCAGGGGTGGTTGTTTAGCCATAGCACGCCTGCGCCGGCTTTTAAGGTGCCTTCGTGGTTGTAGGAGCACCCGTCGACGTAGGCAGTAGGCATCCCTTGGCACACCTTCTCCTCAAAGTATCTGTGACAGGTCGGTTGTTGTTGCTGGGGTCCCTCTGCGTCCAGTGTTGCAGCAGGTGTGTCATCAGAGCAGTTTTGACATGCAGCCAAGCCGTTGCCCAGCGCAGACTTGTGATTCTGGGCGTATCGTGCCTCAACGTTGCGCCCTTGGAGGGCCATCAACCACATGGCTATGCGTGAATTGGTGACCACGCCATCTCGGATGCGTTGGCTGTTGAGAAACATTACAGGCTGGTGGCAAGTTTCTATGATGACCTTTTGTGCTCCGATGTAGTTGGAGAAGCGTTGTATGGCCCATACAGTGCAAAGCAGCGCCTTTTCACAGTCCGAGTATTTAGTTTCCGGTGGAAGGAGAGTCTTGCTGGCATATGCAACCACTCTTTTGTCTTGGTCGTGCTTTTGGTAAAGACCCGCACTGAGACAGTGGTTGGAGAATCCAGCTTCCAAATAGAACTCTTTTTGTGGATCAGGGTAAGCCAGGCATGGAGCTGTGCACAAATGACCTTTAAGTTCTTTCATAGCGTTCGCTTGAGCCTCTGTCCAGGCGAATGGGCAGTCCTTTTTGAGAAGCGTAGTTAATGGTCGTGCAATGTCTGCGTAGTTCTCGATGAACTGTCGTGAGTAGTTGCACACGCCCAGAAAACTCCGCAGCTCTGTGACATTAGTGGGAGGCTTGATGTTCTGGATGGCCTGGATGCGGCTGGTCTGAGGTTCAATGCCCCGTGACCCGATGAGTAGGCCCACATAGTTGACTTTGGTTCGGCACCACTGTCCTTTGTGGAGGGCGATCTTGGCGCCGGCAGTAGTTAGTTGGTCCAGTACATAGTCTATTTCTCTCAGGTGATCAGTTACCGTTGTGCTTTTCATGAGAACATCGTCTACGTAGATGAGGTTGCCTCTCATTCTGGCGTCCGGGCATGCTTTGTTCAAGAAGATGTTGAACTCCGCTGGTGAGTTGGCGTAGCCGAATGGGCACCTTGTGAACGTGTACTGTCGGTTGCCGAAGGTAAAGGCCAGCTTGTGTTGGTCGTCCGGATGTACAGGTATAGTCCAGAATCCTGAGGCCACGTCAAGCGTAGAGAAAATGGTGGCTCCCTGTATTCTAGGTATTTCCTGCTCCAGCTGGGTCATGGGCCATCGTGACAGTGGCACCTGCTGGTTCAGTTTCCTGTAGTCAATGGTGGGTCGCCACTTCCCGTTTGGCTTAAGGACGGGCCAGATGGGAGCAGAATAGGTGCTGTTGCATGGGCGGATGACACCTTTCTCAAGCATGGAGTCGATAATCTCCTGCACGGGTTCGTGTGAGGCGATCGGAATCTTGTACTGCTTGACGAAAGTGGGAGGAGCATTTGGGTGCGTCGGGATGCGCACCGTGTGGAGGCCCGTGAGGCCACAGTCCAGAGAGTCTTTTGCGAATGACGCTTTAAACTTGTACAAGACCTGTCTGAGTTTTTGACGGTCTGTATCGTTTTGTATGGCGTCTGCATCCCTCAGGATTTGCTGGACTTGTGTCTCGAATTCAGGATAGGGCTTCTCTGTGCTAGTGTCTCTTGTCTTGTGAGCAGCCAGAGGGGCAGTATTCTCATCAGTCTCATAGGTCGGCTGGTTGGAGACTGTGTAGACTGCAAGGTATTGGTCCTTTGTTAGCTCCGTTCTGCATGCTACTCCTGTGGTTATTGGCATGACTGAAGTAATGGAGACAAGCTTAAAGGGGGCTGTCAATACTGTGTCATCCGAGCTCCCTTCTGGGACCATAGGAGCTGGAATTGGTCCAATGATTGGTAAACTCAGTTCAAAGTCATGAAAGTCTGTGCTCACTAGCCACCCCAGGCGGTAGGCCTTGGGAATTGTAATGTCCATTGCTGTGCAGTTGTTGAACAGGATGTAAACTGCACGGGATGACACTTCAGTGAGGGGTGTGGCTTCCAAAGTAAGTCCCAGTTCCAAGCATTCAGGTGAAGGCTGGAAGAAGCCCAGCGTGTGATTTAGTGTTTGACCCCATCGTAGGTTGAGCCGAACAGTGACCCCTTTGGTGTAAGCTGGGACTACGGTATCCTGTTCACTGACCAGGGTGCAGACTTCTGGAATGGTCTGCCCTGACATGAGGTTCTCGTGGTTGACAGGAACAACAGGGGGCTGTGAGATCATTGGTGCCCACACCACCTCATTTATAAAGTCCACATGAGCCCTAAGACGAATCAGGATGTCTGCTCCGAGGTAAACATCATGTGGTGGGTCTGGTAAGACCAGAAAGTAATGGGTGATGCGCCGATTATTCCATTTCACGTTCAATGCACAGATCCCCTTTGCAGTTGTCATTGTTGACAGACAGGGGTTCCAGGGAAAACGGGTGCGTTTGTTGACAAATGGAAGGTCGGGTATGCCTTTAAGGAGGGTGTTAAACAGCGTGAGGCTGATGGCTGAGTTGTCTGCCCATAATGCCAATACAATGTCTGTGGTTTTCACATCATTTAGTTGCAGGTCGGTCATGACCTTGGGGCAAAAGGGCTCGGAGTCTTTGTTGAGTCCAAGAGTGCAGAGTAGTGGACTTGAACTTTGTTCTGGTGCTAACCTCGTGTTCCCGCGGTTGCCCGTGGGATTTCCCGTGACCTCCGTGACCTCTGTGACCGTGGGATTTCCCGTGACCTCTGTTACCTGAGGATTTCCCGTGACCTCTGTTACCTGAGGATTTCCCGTGGCCTCTGTGGCATGGCAGTCTGGCTCATGTGACCTGTGTGACTGGAGAGGCAGAGGTTCTCGAACTTGAGCCCAGATTTTTAACTCCCTGAAGTCCAATAAGGGCTCAAAGCGGTCTAGGAGATCTTTTCCCACGAGAAGGGGATAAGTGTCCATTGGTGAGATGTACACGGGGTGCACCAGGCTCATAGGACCGATGGTTAGGTGAATAGGTGCTATCTGCTCAAGCTGTACCTCATTTTGGCTGTATGATTGTACATTCAGCTCGCACCTTTGTGATGTTACAGTCCGATTTTGTCTTTTAGTTTCAACTCTGAGTCTGTCGAAGAGTTTGGATGACATCAGAGTGAGGTCTGCTCCCGTATCCACCAGGGCTTCCAGTTCAACTGCATGTTCCAGCGTAATAGCTAGGTAGAGTTTCCGGGCCACTCCCTTTTCAATCAGATTTCCCAGGAGCTTTGGCACTGGGGCTTGTGTAGTGACTGATAGGCAGTTGGGGCTGGTGCCAGGTGATGCGTTGGAGAGGCAGACAACTAAAACAGCACTTTCTGGTACCTTGGAGTCTTTTTCGGCAGTGTGCAGCAGTGGGTCAGTTTGCTCTGGGTGCGCAGCTGTCAGCGGAGGTGAGTGGATTACGTTGTCACTTGGTGATGTCTCAGTTTCTTCTGTTTCTCGTGGCTGATCAGCAGGAGTCTGTGTAGTTGGCTCAGTCGGAGGCCCTCTAGAGAGGTTGGTTTCAGGCCTGGCTCTTAGTCATAAGGGGTCTGGCTTGTCTCTGTCATTATATTTGCGAGCTTTATTCCGGATGATCTCCTTCAGCATTCTCAGGATCTCTGCAGACTCAGACGTAGCCGTGTCGTCCTGTTTTAGTGAAGGTTCGGACTTAGGCTTGTCTGGGTTAGGTTCCCGGGCCGATGAGGGTCGGCTGTTTCTAAGCCATCGGCGGGGTTCCCATGTGACTCCGCCCTTTGGGTGGTTAGCTGGACGTGGCTGGTCCCGGAATTTTTCAGGGCGCCCAGTCTGGAGTTTGGGACGCGCACCACCTCGGTTGTAGTGCTCTCTGCTGGAAAAGGGTCGGTTACTGTAGTGTGTTTGTGCACCCTCTAGGGCCAGTTCTGAGCAGTGATCGGAGACAGGGTAAATAGTTGGGTTTTTCACAGGTTTTTCGGAGGCGGCCTTCTGCTTAGTGTAGGCCTTGTGGGCCAGGTCCCGCAGCTGTTGAGTGGACATGCTGCGTGGGCAGGCTAGGACTCCTAGGTGATGGTTCACTGTAGGATGCAGATTTCGGAGGAACAGAGTCCTGAAGTTGACATCTTCCTCCATTCCTGGCTCGTTCCGTGCCCCGAAGTAGGCCCGTCGGAGTCTGTGGTAATAGGCCTGTGGGGTTTCGAGCCGGCTCTGTTTTAAGTCCATAGCTGCAATAATCCCTTGATCTGATTCAGGGTCAGAGTACTCCTTAATCAGCGCCCGTCGTAGTTCTTGGTAATCCGATCTGACAGTCTCTGGTTGTCGATCTAAGAAGCTCCGCACATCACGACTGGACGTAATCCTGATCAAGTATAATCTGTCCCACATGGTCACATTGTTTAAAGTCTGTAAAAGAAAGTCTATGTCTTGTAGATAGGCATGAATGGTCATGGTCTCCCGCCAGGTTTGGAGTGAACGTAGGAACGTTCCTGGCCAGCTTGTCCAGTTCTTTGTGAGCTATGCCTTGACTGGGGGCAAGAATGCTCTGGAAAGGTTTCCACCCCCTTGTGGCTGACGGGGGTTCTTGATGGTCGCTTGGTGACCTCTTGAGCAGTGGGCTTTCAATCCCCTTTCGAGCTAGGAGCTCGTGGCCGGGAGGCCTCGGCTCACTGGTCGTGGGAAACTCCGTGGTGAGTGTTTCCCTTATCTGGTCATCCTGGAACGAGTAGGAATATTTCAATTCTCGGCGAACAGTGTCAAGTTCATCTTTGAGAGAGTCTTTTTCGTGTACTAAGGTCTCGATTTCAGTTCGGGCCCTCAGCAGGTGGTTCTCGCATGCCTTGAGCTTAGCGTTCCTTTCTTCCAGTTCTCTCCCTGCTTTGGTCAGGAGAGTGTCACCTTGTTGGATTTTGTTTTTCAGTTCATCCCTGTTTTTTTTCTCCAGCTTCTCCTTTCGCTCTGTTTCTGCTTGAAGGTCTTGCAGGGCTTTTTGGAGTTTCTCCACTTCCTCTTGTAGCTCGGAATCCGTGCTGTGCTGGTCCGTGGTCTCGGGTGATGACTGAGCCAGGCTGGTTTGAACGAGGGCCTGGCTGGCCCGGGCCTCTTCGACTTGAAACTGGAGCGTCGTTACAGTTTGCTCCAGGTCACTGTTGCTCTTTTCGCTGCGCCATGCCTGGGTGAGGAGGTTGTGAGCGAGGCTTCCGACGATCTTGGCCCAGTCCTTGTAGCTGTAGTTCTGGGTGGGATCATGCGCCATCAGCCTGTCTACTTCCTCGTCCAGCTGCTCTTTGCTTAAGCGCTGCCGGTCGGTAGCTGCTCCGGGCAGGAACGTAGTCGTCATGGTAGTCAGCCAGGTCTCAAGGTTGTACCAATGGGCAGTGGGGCTGCTTGCTCGGGACATGGCAACTGTTGACGAGAGAAGAACAACACAGACGCCAATGCAAGTCTACGCAAATTAGCTAGTCGCAATCGTACTTAATTAGGTACGCGGTGAGTCTCAATTTGGATAACTGGTACAGCCAGTTAGTGGTATGTAGGCCGGACACTTATTGTCTTTGGCCGTAGGTGGCCAGGAAGGGCCAAATGGTCTGGGTATGCGCCAGATCTGAATTAGAAGATTTGGACAGGCGGTAGCCTAGTGGGTCATCTAATGACACTGGCTGCCTGGGTCATACAATCTAGGGTTTTAGCTTTTCCTTGCTGGTTCCCGTAGGCTTATGCCTTTAGGTGAGCTTGCGGAGACAAGTCATAACCAAACAACAGCTAAGTAGAACAAATAAAATTGAACTAATTAATGAAAACAAAGAGAAGGGGGTAAGGAGAAAGCCTTCTCTATCTGTGGAAGTCCTATGAATAGGCAGATGCCAATGGCTACCACAACAGTTAGAATTCAAATCTTACTTTGGCTTGGTTTTAGTTCACACTAAGGGAGCATGCACAGTAAGGAATTCTTTAAGTGGAAGAGTGTTATCAATTGGGAGAGACGAGAAAGGGAGTCAAAATATAAGTAAAATGACAAAGTGAAAGAAGAGAGGGGAGAAGCGAAAAAAAATAAAAAAAATTAAAAAATTGAAAAATGAGTGAATAAAAATAAACAATAAACAAAAATTAAAAATAATAATGCGAAAAAGAAGGGAAAAAAAAGAAAGAAGAAAGAAAAAAAAATTAATAATAGTAATTAAAATGAAACTAATAGCGCCAATAAAGAAAAATAAAGTGGTGAGAGAAATAAATTGTAAACCAGCCCATAAAACAAAAGAGTAATAAAACAAACAAGCCGAAAAGAAAGAGAAAAGAAAAAAAAAATTGAGAACACTAATCCTGTTAGAGTAGGATAGCTAGAAAGGACCGAGAGGCTGAGACAGGGAACAGTGAATGCAGAAATGAGAATAGCATAGACCTAACAGAGAAGGTCCACAAGGTGGCGGCAGTGAGCCACCCAATAGTGAGTAAAAAGGGGGTGTTGGTTTTACCGCGGTTAGCCCTCAAGCTGGCGGCCCTCTGGTGTTCAGTCAGAGGTACTGCAACCTACCCTAACTCAGACGTGAAATGAAATCAGCGCGCGTTTCCTAGGGGACGGCTTTAATGGCGATTTCATGTGTTATCACGAGAATAGAGAAATTTTGAGATCTCAGGGATCCTTTGTGCTGTTCACGCACAAGAAATGTGGGCAGGATTTCTTCGCTGCCATGCACATAAAATCACAACGGGGTTTCTTCGCCGTTGTTTGAATTTACACTTGATCAGAGTGTCGGGCTCTTCATTTATATATCAATCACCGTTTGAGGCTGATTTCTACATGCAGTGCGTCTTACGGTTAGCTACGCCGGTTTAGCTCTGCCAGAAGAGACTTATTGCCTGTCGAATTAACATTGGTTCAACGCAATGCATCGAGTCTAGCAATATAATAAGGCCTTCTAGAAAGATAAGAGGAACATCGCTCAAATCAATCTTTACTGCGCTGGAAGAAGGTTTCTTCGTTCTTACCAGGCGATTACGCAATTAAAAATGTGCTGTGTGCTTAATAGGACACCTCTAAAGGTCAATTGGAATTATACTTGCGTTAATTTAATGCAGTTCACGAGGGTCCTTGATTTGCAGATTGAGCGAGGAATTTGCTGGTTCTTCGGCGTCGGTAGAGTAGGGGTGAACGGAGTTGAGTCTCGCCCGAGGATGAAGAATATGGTGATTGCCACGTGGTTTCACGAGACAAAGGAGAGTCCGGAGGAATGCCGGAAACGGAAAGCGGCAAGGTGAGAAGTAGGAAGAGGGTGAGAAAAAGCGAAGGAGCGAGCCAGCGGGGGACGCGTGTCACGGTCTTTTATGGACAATGCCAATGTACACGCCTCTCTGAGCTGCTGGCGAATCCAAAGAGAGATGAGAAAGTTCTGGGGGCAAACTTCTTTTGTCTGTCCCAGAACGGGTCGCATGTCAGGGCGGGGTTTGTGTTAAGTTTGGATCAATATGGTATTTGATAAAACATGGAAAAGTATAGAATGATACATCCTATCGTCCTGTAGTATGCATCATTAATTGGCATATTGTGAGACAATGATTTTGGTACCAAACTTCAAGGAGATTATGATATCTTGGACAGTGTAGGATCATTAGACATAGTTACAGACAACTTAAAAATTAGCTTTCGCTCAAACTATATAAAATTGCTACAACTAGGTTATCTAGACATACAACACATGCATATACGAATAAATCATAACTATCTAGGGATATGATTACAGGTTACATTCAAGAGACATGTTCACTGTGTGTGTGCGTGAGTGTGTGCATGTCCAGAAGAGGGGGCTGGCGTTCTTCTAAAGTTACAATGGTCCTTTGGTCACCTCAGGGTGACCTTCTAGGGAGGAGGTTCTTTGCTAGACCGGTTGGCTCCGATGTTAATCTCTGAGGTCGTAAACTGAGATTAGATCGAAGATTTACAGGCCCTGGGGTCGGGAAATGGTGGATCCTTGTTGACGAACTAATCCTGAAGTTTCCCAGAGTTCAGTCATCAAAGGTTTCTTTTATTGCGGGAGTAGGTCCTGTGTGGGTTCCCAAAGAGTCTCCTGAATTCCAGAGTTGCATCTGGTCAAAGAGGGCCTCTCGGGTTATTCTGGGTCACTTAAAGGAATGAAACTTTATATGTTTCACTTGGGTTAATGTAGAAATCAGTTTGGGCACCCCGATACGTTACATATGTAAATATAAATGTAGAACTTATGTGACCCATTCATATGATAATTGACCCCGCCCTCTTGGAGTGTGTGCCATGGGAGAACACAGTGCCAGTGGGGTTGCCAGGTTTACACCATACTGCACTAATTTTGGAACAAGGAAGTGGCTGTGAAAAGCTGGTGGCATTTTGTCAGTGCTATACAATTTCCAAATTAGTACACATCACTTGAGAAGGTGGCTCAGAAATCTGCAACTATACTGTCGTGGACACTATAGTTATCCTGAACAAACAGTTATTTCTGTTCTCAGGTGTATATTGCAATGGTTGATTCAGCTTTCTTGTTTAGGACCGCAAAGTCATCACTACAACAGTTAAACCTGAAAGTAGTCTTTGCAATGAAATTACACTGGGAAAAAAACACTGAACTTATTTCAACAAAGTGTCACTTTTTTGCGATCCTGCATAATTCGCCATTTTAACACAAAATTGGTGATTTAAATTCAAAATTATCACAAAATTCAAATTAAATTAATTCAAAATAGCTTCAAATTATCCTTTATTTAATTAGAATTAACCTTCTAAAATTTGATTTTCATGAGGCTACAGATGTCGCACATGTCGCATACTTCATGTCATCAGTCAGTGGTCTGTGTGAAACATGGCAAAAGCAAATCCTTCTCATCTGTCATCTCACATAAGTGCCAAGGACCAGGCGAAGCAATATCCAAATCTATTACACCAGAGTGGGGGTAAACTGTTTTGCAGTCCGTGTAATAAATAAATAATGTTGTTATATGCAAAGTTGTTTGTGTTGTGTTGTATGTGTGACAGAATTTGGTACGACACTAAAACAAGCTTTATGATTTTGTTTGTTTTTGTGTCATTTATAATTATTGTACATCTAATGTCATACATAATATGAATGATATTACAGTCCCCTCTGAAACTATTGGAACGGCAAGGCCAATTCATTCAATTTTGCTGTAGACTGAAGACATTTGTGTTTGAGATCAAAAGATGAATATGAGAAAAGCTGAAATTCTAAACTCTGAAATTTCTAGTTTCTTGGTATTTATATGGAGATAAATGACATAGAACAGCGCATTTCCTATCAGACCACCAATTTGTAGGTGAGCAAAAATATTGGACCAAGTGACTGACAGGTGTTTCTTGTTACTAAGGTGTGTTCTGTTAGATTGATTGTTTAAACAATAAATAGCTCTGAACATCTACTCTTGGTTTTAGCTTTCAGTTTCATCTGTGAAGACTGTATTTGTTGTTAGAAAGGATAAGCCAACATGAAGATCAGAAAGCTGTTTATGTGAGAAAAGCAAGCCATTTTGAAGCTGAGAAAAGAGAGAAAATCAGTCAGAGGCATTGCACAAACATTAGGCATAGCCAGTACAACAATTTGGAATGTCCTGAAAAAGAAAATAACCACTGGTGTACTGAGCAACAGACACCAAATGGGTTGGCCAAGGAAAACAACAGCAGCTGATGACAGAAACATTGTGAGAGCTGTGAAGAAAAACCCAAAAACAAGAGTCAATGACATCAACAACAACCTCTGCGGGGCAGGGGTGAAGGTACCACAATCCACCATTTGAAGAAAACTTCGAGAGCAGAAATATAGAGGCCATACCACATGATGCAAACCACTGATCAGCATTAAGAATCAGACAGCCAGATTGGAATTTGCAAAGAAATACAGAGATGAGCCACAAAAGTTCTGGAACCAAGATTAACCTCTAATAAAATTAATGGAGAGGCCAAAGTGTGGAGAAAGAAAGGATCTGCTCATGATCCAAAACATACAAGCTCATCTGTGAAACATGGTAGAGGTAGTGTCATGGCTTGGGCAGTAAGACAGTTATCCAAAACACACTGCCAACTCAACAAGGGACTTTATCGGTGGGAAAAGTGGAAGGTTTTAGACTGGTCAAGTGAATCACCAGATGTTGAGCATGCATTTCACCTCCTGAAGAGAAGACCGAGGGATGAAACCCCCCGAAACAAACAACAACTGAAAGAAGCTGCATTACAAGCCTGGAAAAGCAACACAAAAGAAAAATGCAACAGTTTGGTGATGTCAGTGGGTCACTGGCTTGATGCAGTTATTGCAAGCAAGGGATATGCAACCAAATATTAAGTGTTATTTACTTTAATACTATCTCTTTCATTACTTTTGCTTGCCCAAAAATTGGGTGGTCTGCCACAAAAGGTACCATGTTCTAAGCTGTTTAACACATCTAGATGTAAATATCAGGAAATGAAAGCTGAAATTCTGATCTATCATCTCATATTCATCTTTTGATCTCAAACCCAAGTTTTTACATATTTTTTGTGAATGCACAAAAAGCACAGATAATTAAACTACAGTCCTAAATTAATAATTTTAAAAACTCATTTTCACTGCATCTTACAGTTTCTGTTACTCACTGCCTTTAGGCATATTGTTTTACGTTCACTTTGATCATACCGTTTAAATTTGATATTACAGATCTTACTTGCACTACCACTGGTTATCACCACGTCAACATTGCGAGTGAGGAGTGAGCAGTGCGGGACTCGTTACAAATAGTTTGCTCCAGTTATAATAAAAGACAGAATTTACACTGCAAGCATGCAAATACATATAATGACAATAAACTTGAATTAAACTAAACCTTTTAAGCAATTTGCACCAATTTCCCCAGCCCCTTGCACACAGTGGAGCATATTTTTATTTTGGATATAAACATAAGTTTGTGCTTAACTACTATTCTGATGTTTTGCCTTCATCCGATCTATGACTCCCACGTGTTTCCTTTTCATGTGCTCGTGCATCACTGTCGTGCTTCCGTGCCACACAAGCTCCGCTTTGCAAAGTTTGCAGGTTACAATCTTCTTTGTGGCATTTAATATAAAATGCTCCCGTGCCTTAGAGGACTTGGGTCACACACTTTTTTCCGCTTGTAACTTGGTCTGTATTCTACCATTTTTCAGGTGCATGTTTTTGCAACAGAAGTAACGCAATGAGTGCCCTGTGCTGTGCACAGACCAACTAATCGATAATGAGATTAGTTGACAACGATTTTCATAATTGATTATTATCATTTTTATCGATTAGATGTTGCAGCACTACATAAAATGCTGTGCTATTCTGCACTAGAGTGCCACCATTAGGCTGACTGGTTCATCTCTATTGTCTCAATAGAGGGAGGGACTACTACATAATGGCAAAGATTCACATCTGTAGGATGTATTGTTTGGTTTGCATGACCTTCCAAAATAAAAAAAGCATTTTGAACGGCCGCCACATGAGAACCACATGACTAATCAAAAAGCTGAATACAATCTCACTTCTCAACACCAGGCCATACATGTTGCAGTTGGTTTGGTTTTGATATTGCAAAAACTGTAGAAGCTACGCATAGAATATCAGGTAGCATAATAATAAAATAAAATAGGAGAATAATTAGTGCTCTGAAACACACTAAATAACTTCAAAATCACAATAAAGAAAATCACAGAAAAATTACTGTGCTGCTTCACAATCACACTAAGTATTAAAATTTCATATAAATTGGATAATTGCGTATTGTGCAATCCTAGAAATTGGACAACAATAAAGTGCTCCGCAATATGCAATCACTAATGACTTTTATTATTAGACTATTTTCATACTTTTTGCTTTATTTGTTTCTTTTTCTGCATAAAAAGTTCTATTACTTCTATATGAAACAAACTAATCCCAAACTCTAATGTCTCAAGAGCAGCTGCAATTGTTGGTGGGTGATACTCTATTTAAATAATATAGTAAATACTAATAATATTACTAAACATATTATGACACATTATATTAACACAGCACACATAACTCATTATTTCTACATTTCTGGTAAAGGATGAAAAGCTGTAAACATGCACAATGCATTCTTACTCTGAAGCTTTTGTTGTCAGAGGATGGGGAGGAGGATGGCGACTCCAAAACAGATTTCCTGGTGCGAGATGACGGGTCCTTGTTGCGCAAGTAGGACGACATCTCTCTAAAATGATGACAAGGATAATCAGTGGCTCACATAGAGAGAACAGTTGCCAAAATGGCTATAACAGCTAAAGAAGGGGGTTCAGTCAACTGAGTGTCAGACAGAAACATAAGAAAGAAATCTAGATAGCAGTACAGTGGAATTGTTGCCTCTGTCTTGCCTATGCCTGAACTGTCCAGCATTTAGTGCTCCTTCTCATAACTGTGCAGTGGACATTATCTTCACTCCCATTCTTTTCTTCTGTTTATTGCTCGCTCTCTCTCTCTCTCTCTCTCTCTCTCTCTCTTTCTCTCTCTCTCTCTCTCTTTCTCTCTCTCTCTCACACACACACACACACACACACACACACACACACACACACACACACACACATACACATCTCTAAAAAAGGACAGGAATTCGTTTGCTTCACAAATGAGAAGGCTCTATCCTTCACTCTGGCAACACACTGTAATATCAAGACCAAAAACTAAACAAACTACCAAACTGTCCTCTTTTGGTATCTCTCTGAACATGTTATGCAGTCAGCTCTCTTCTCTATCTGGAATTCTGCCAGTTTGCTTTATTTTTATGCAAACATGTTAGGCTAGGAATTTTTACTGCACCATTATACACAAAAGATTATAGATAAAGCAAACTGAAGATTTTCCTATAGATTCTGAGAAATATTTTTAGAACACCCAAATTAAAATTAAGGAAGCTATTTTGCAATGTTGTGTGTTGACTGATGACTGTATAATTTGTAGTTTAATAATGCAGGGGGGTAAATACAAGTAATCAATGACAGTTACACATTACTGGCTAATAATTCAAATTGATGGTTAGCCATGCAGCATATTTTAAAGGCCACTACTGCCTTCCTTTTTTACGAACCTGCATAGCCAGACTGGTATACTGTAGATAGGTCTTCCTTTGTGGATTTTGGGCTTAAGTTCAGGATGGACACTGTCCTCCATATTATTACATTTCATATAGAAAGATCCCATCAGCACACAATCAATTTGCCAGTTTGTGATATGCCCTAAAATGTTTTCACACTGGTGTATTCCTGGTTTAATCATGTCAAACCCTTATGAGTGAAAATCATATTGCTAAAATCAGTCTGACAGAAACCAGCATAGGGAGGTGAGAAACCTAATGAATTCACTGTTGTTCTTTAGACATCAGCTAATCCTGATTTTATGGTGTTAGAATTGTTTCATAATTCCATATAAATAAATTATGATCCACAAATAAATGTAGTGTGATTCACAATAATTAAATAAATTCACAAATAAATAGAATAAGATCCATGAATATATGTTAGGAGTTTCACAAAAATGAATTAAATTCACAAATAAATAAAAAAATAATAAAAATAAATAAATAAATAAATAAAATTTAAAAAAATATATATATTTTTAATGTATATCTTTTATGTCACAAATACATCCCTGCATGGCATTAATTTGTGGATCACATCCTGTGCATTTGTGGATCGTGTCCTGTGCATTTGTGGATTGCTGCAGGCATTTGTAGGTTTTGAAACATTTCTAGCGTCAAGAGTGCACACAAATCCACAAATAGGTGGACTCCACCCACCGTCTATTCAAGCCAATCAGATAACGGCCACATCACACTGACCAATCATAGCATGTTCTCGTTCCAACCAATCACGTTTGGTTTTACAATCAGGGAACAGAGTCGTATTGCACTGAACTCGCATATTATAAAGGCTCTCCAAAATGGAGGAATCATGACAGGAGAGTGGTTCTAACCATCTAAAAGCATCATTGTAACAATATCTAAGCAACTTTATGGGTCATTTCGTTATTTTAAGAGAATATGTGTTTTCAGCAGTATTTCCTGCATCGCTGCCAAATCCAAGGCAAAACCCAAGTTGTGATTTTGCAGTAAATTATGTGTAGTGAAATTAAAAGACAGTGTATCTGAAAAACATGGCATTGGCAAGAAAGTATTGTCCTCGCTGGCTGCATGCCAAAACACAGCATGACCAGTGTCGTCCAATTCATGGGCTACTGACACTTACTTTCTGTAAACGAATCATGCTAAAAGACTTACGAACCTTTTTCGTAAGCAGTTACAGGTTTGAATCAGTGACTCAATCAGTTACTAATCCATCAGACCACTGACCTATAATTACAGTGCAGTTATGACCCGTTACGTTGCTGGTTTTCTTTTAGATGTTGTTACAATGATGCTGTTAGATGATATATGCAAATTCGGTGCAATGTTCCTGCCTTGATTGTAAAATAAAATGTGATTTGTCAGTTCAATGTGGCCGTCATCTGATTGGCTTGAGTAGATGGTGGGCATAGGAGTCCATCTATTTGTGGATTTTTGTGCACTCTTGTCGCTAGAAATATTTCAAAATCCATAAATGTTTGCAGCAATCCACAAATGCACAGGACGTGGTTCACAAATGAATGCCAGGCAGGGATGTATCTTTGACATAAAACATACTTGTAAAAAAATATATATATATTTGCTAATCTCATTTTATTTATTTGTGAATTAATTCATTTTTGTGAAACTCCTAGCATATAGCACTGTGTAAAATTTAGTACAAACTTTGTTACAGATTTTTTATTTTATGACCTCTACATAATCAAGTCAGTACAAAAAACATTTTAGATTCCCAAACATTAGTTTTCTAGCACAAAATTAAATGTTACAGAAAAATGTTTGTATGTCATTAAAGAAAGGAGCATATTATGTAAGAGACCACTTTTCAGACAAAAAAAAAAACACAATAAAGGCTGCTGGGTTTTGCTGCAAAAATAAGAAGCAAGTGTGAAAGTCAAAGTCTCCAGAAGAACTGTGGCTGGTTCTGCAAAATGCTCAATAAAACTTACCAGCAAATTTCCTTATAAAACTGTACAAAATGTACCAGAGTCCACTATTTTTATTTTTATTTTTTTGTCACACCAAATATTGACTTTGTTTCATTTGCTACTGTTTACTGGTCTTTACAGTATTTCTTTTATGTAGAAACATTTAATTCGATTATTTTGAAGGCATCTTTGCTCTACAGTATTTGTTTGCATGTTCCTAAAACGTTAGCACAGTACTGTATATTCATGGACCTTATTCTATTTATATATAAATTTGTTTACTTTTTGTGAATCTCTCTACATTTATTTGTGGGTCTCCAGTTAGAATGCTTTGTCTCATCAGCTTACTTCTTTGATGATGCACAAACTATTCAAACTGGTCTTCTCCAAGAGGCTCTCCAGCATCTGGATGCTCTTGAGTTAAAATACGAGCAGCACAGACTACAGGAAGCACCAAATGTTGTTAAAAGTATTAGAAGGGCGCATAACGTGAGCATTGCGGTAAGTTCAGTTTATCATGTATTAGCTAATGTTGTACAATGTGGTAGTAAATCATAGCTCGCTTACTAAGCTTTAGCCTGAGATGTTGCATTACTGTGAGTGGCCAGCTTATTAAAACAATTTATGGCCATGTCCACACTAACAGTTTTTAGGTTCTCGTTTTCTGTTTCCTACAGATGTGAAGCCATTAAACCATTTTTATTTTCAAACTTTACAGGAAGCTTTACCTGACATAAGCCTACACAAAGGTGTGAATTAAGGTAGAATGTATTAGAGGATAAACTTAGATACATTATAATGAACAAGGCAACAAAATTATTCTTAATTTTTTAATTTTTAAGTTTTTGGTCATTCAGATCATTGTTAAATGTTTAAGAAAGTTTAGATATTCTAAAACATTTACAAAGAAGTGTTAAAAACATTTAGAAGAAAACATTTAGATATCCAGTATCAGTAAAAATATTTTTAAACGTTTGTAGGGCTAAAATATATAAAAGGTTAATTACTTAGCCCACTGCTCTCCTATAACCAAAGATGGAAATAGATGTAGTCGAAGCATAATGTGTGTTTTAGTTTATGATTTAAATGTCTGTGTTAGGTTACGCCACGACTCCATTTCCCAGCATACCCAGCGGCCTACAAACATGGCCGCCATGGACTCCACTTTCCACAACTCACACACAGTCACACGCTCACAGTCACCGGACTTTTAATGACACTCACCTGTTCACAATCACACACCCATTACCATGGCCTATATTAACCTCATTTTGTGTTTGCTTCCTCGTGAAATATTTGCTCAGTTACCCTGTGTTCTGTCATTACCAAGCCATTGTTTACTGTGTTGTCTATTCTGGTTTTTGATCTTCTGCCTGCTTTATGATTCTGGATTACTGTCTTTGCCCCTGGGATATTGTTTGCTAATCACTCGACCTTGGATTGTCTATTCACACCGCCTCTTGCCTTACGTTTTGATTGGTGACTGTTCCAATAGTTTTGAAGTTTCTAATAAACTGATGTTTTCCTGCACATGCATCCTGCTCCGAGTCTGTATCATAACAATCTGACTCCATTTAATTAATATTCTCTTTAAGAGATATTAAAATTCCAATCTCTATCATTAAATTTATCTCAACATTTGATTATCCTATTTAACCCTTTACTTATATTGTGCTTGTTCATTCGGATTCAATGTTGCTTAGAGTCTCACGCCAGCCATGTACGTGGATCTCACGGACACAAACTCGCCGGTCTTGGTCACTAGACAGAGGTAATTGACTAATACTATTTAGATGGCCGCCCATGCTTGCCCTCATTCTAAAAAGTGCTTTCTTTAGTCCGGATAGAGCTGTACACATTTAATTAGAATAACATTATCTCTAGTCAGAGGTCATGATTACTACTATCAGAACAAGTCGACCAATTTTACTTCTCTATAATAGTAGCTTTGTATAATCATGCCATGTACACTTAACTAGAATAACATTAACTAGAATAATATTACAATAATCAGAGGTTAGGGCTCACCCTATTTAGATTGGTCAATCAACACTATGTTGTTCTAAATGGAAATTCCTTTTAGCCTTTACAGTCTAAGTAGACTTAACTAAAGCCAGTTGTTAGCCTGGACTCTAAAATCTCAGTTGGCGTGCCCCAGTGCTCCACCTAAACGTGGATTTTAGCCTGTACTAACTTGGTCGCAGATTTGCGGTAACATGGACTTGACTTAATCTACTAGAGACAATAATTTCAGGGTAGATCAGAAAAATTCAAACGTAACAATTATTAAGCAGGTAATTTCAATAATAATTATTAATCCAATTCAAAAGATAACAAGCAGTGGTAAATAATATAAAAACATCACATAAAAATACAAACAAGAGAATTAGAGATGTTTACCAGGCAATTGCTAAACACAGCAATTGTGCAGGAGATCTGTCTACAGATTCCCTGAATCTTTGGCCAGCTCTCCCTAAATACCCAGATACTCTGTAGGTCTACCAAATGGTGTTGTTTGTGATTATAATTGGAATTTGGGCTCAATATTCAGGGGGTCAGTTGGCATTTGCTTGGATGTCTGTGGAAGGATGTACCTTATTTACATACAGGAGGTGATTTGTGTGTGAGGGACCTGGGGAGGGTATGCTTTCAACAGCATGCAATATTTTTCTACATCTCTAGATCTTAATAGTGATTTGAACTGCTGCTGAGGGAATGAGACCATTTTCCCAGATGCACTGAGACCTTTTGAATGATACTAAACATATATAGTCAACTTCTTATTCACATTAAACATACTATCTAATGCATATAGACCTTAGGTGAGTTCAAGGTACTTCACCCAAGGTGAGTGTCTCAACACAGACAGAGAGAAGGGTGCAATGTAGAAGAACAACTGTGAGGTGTGATCTTCCAGTCTCCACTCAGTATGATGTGCTATCTTGGATGAAGATTCTAATTCTGTGGGAGAGAGTTCAAATGTTAATTTTCTTAAGAGTCCTTTGTCCTCAGACAGCAGTTCTCTCCAGGTTCAGACATCTTGGCACCAGCCTTACAAGTTTGTATGAATAATAAAAAATATATAATACAAAAAATATATTTAAAAAAATAAATATTCAAAGTGAGCTTCAGTCCCGATTGCAATTGCGAGTATCAACCAGCACCATCAGGAGACGCGTAAAGCAACTTGGATGGACAGAAAGCAAAGCCCTGTGAGAGGAACGTTACTGTGCAATGCAGCTTATAGATTTAATTTCCATGTTTACAGTTTTTACAAATAGGCTACTGTTATGACCCAGTCTAGGGTTAGGTCACACAGCGTAAATAAAGGCACGGGGTAATGAATGGTAGAGTGAAATGTATGTGGTGTTTGAAATAACAGGAATGAGACACTGCAGTATGATGATCCACAGATAAACCGGGGAAAACTTCAGGATGGACCAAGGCCAAAACAACAAACAAAAACCACTGTAAAGGGAAACTAAATTACCTACACAGAGAAACAAACAAAAGAATCTAGCCACAGGAGGTCACAAGCCAGTGTACTTTTTGTGGCGGTCCCAAGCCCGGATAAATAGAGAGGGTTGTGTCAGGAAGGGCATCTGACGTAAAACTTTTGCCAAATTCAATATGCGAATCACGAACATGACTTCCATACCGGATCGGGCGGGGCCCGGGTTAACAATGACCACCATCGGTGCCGTTGACCTACAGGGCACTGGTGGAAATTGGGCTACTGTTGGTCGAAGAAGGAGAGGAGGAAGGTGTGTTAGAGGAGGAAGGCGTGTCCGTAGGCAGAGAGAGAAGAGGAAAGGCAGGAGTTTAGGACTGAAAGTAGGGACTTTGAATGTTGGTACAATGACAGGTAAAGGCAGAGAGCTGGTAGATATGATGCAGAGGAGGAAAGTCGACATTCTGTGTGTCCAGGAGACCAGGTGGAAAGGGAGCAAGGCTAGAAGCATTGGAGCAGGGTTTAAACTGTTTTATCATGGGGTGGACAGGAAGAGAAATGGAGTAGGAGTGATCCTGAAGGAGGAGTTTGTGAAGAATGTTCTGGAGGTAAAGAGAGTGTCAGATAGGTTGATGAGTCTGAAGCTGGAAATTGAAGGTGTGATGTTGAATGTTGTTAGTGCTTATGCTCCACAAGTAGATTGTGAGCAAGAGGAGAAAGACAGATTCTGGAGCAAGCTTGAGGAAGTGATGCAGAGTGTTCCCAGATGTGAGAGAGTGGTAATAGGGGCAGACTTTAATGGACATGTTGGTGAAGGGAATAGTGGGGATGAGGAATTGATGGGCAGGTTTGGTCTTCAGGTAAGGAACCCAGAAGGACAGAGGTTGGTAGACTTTGCTAAAAGTATGGAGATGGCTGTGGTGAACACGTACTTTCAGAAGAGGCAGGGTGACATATAAGAGTGGTGGCAGGAGCACACAGGTGGACTATATCTTATGTAGACACTGTAATCTGATGGAGATTAGTCATTGCAAAGTAGTGGTAGGAGAGAGTGTAGCTAGACAGCATAGGATGGTGGTGTGTAAGATGACTCTGGTGGTGAGGAAGATGAAGAGAGCAAAGGCAGAGCAGAAGACAAAGTGGTGGAAGTTGGAAAAGGAAGAGTGCTGTGCGGTTTTCAGGGAGGAGTTGAGACAGGCTTTAGGTGGTCAGGAGGTGCTTCCAGATGACTGGACTACTACAGCCAAAGTGATCAGGGAGACAGGTAGGAAGGTGATAGGTGTGTCATCTGGAAGGAGGAAAGAAGACAAGGAGACTTGGTGGTGGAATGAGGAAGTTCAGAAGAGTATCCAGAAGAAGAGGTTAGCTAGGAAGAAGTGGGACAGTGAGACAACGGATGTAAGTAGACAGGAATATAGGGAGATGCAGCGTGAGGTTAAGATAGAGGTGGCAAAGGCCAAACAGAAAGCTTATGAGGACATGTATGCAAGGTTAGATAGTAAGGAAGGTGAGAGGGATCTGTATCGGTTGGCGAGGCAGAGGGATAGAGATGGTAAGGATGTGCAGCAGGTTAGAGTGATTAAAGATAGAGATGGAAATGTGTTGACAGGTGACAGGATGGTGAGGGAAAGATGGAAGGAGTACTTTGAGGAACTGATGAATGAGGAAAATGACAGAGAGAGAAGAGAAGTAGAGGCAAATATTGTTGAGCAGGAAGTAGAAAGGATTAGCAAGGGTGAAGTTAGGAGAGCTTTGAAGAGGATGCAGAGAGGAAAGGCGGTTGGTCCTGATGACATACCAGTGGAGGTATGGAAGTGTCTAGGAGAGATGGCAGTAGAGTTTTTAACTAGGTTGTTCAACGAGGTCTTAGAGAGTGAGAGGATGCCTGAGAAATGGAGGAGAAGTGTTTTGGTGCCGACTTTTAAGAACAAGGGAGATGTGCAGAGTTGTGGAAACTACAGAGGTATTAAGCTGATGAACCATACAATGAAGTTGTGGGAAAGAGTAGTGGAAGCAAGGCTAAGGGGAGAAGTGAGCATTTGTGAGCAGCAGTATGGTTTCATGCCAAGAAAGAGCACTACAGATGCAATATTTGCTTTGAGAATTTTGATGGAGAAGTACAGAGAGGGTCAGAAAGAGTTGCATTGTGTCTTTGTAGATTTAGAGAAAGTGTATGACAGGATGCCAAGAGAGGAGCTGTGGTATTGTATGAGGAGGTCTGGAGTGGCAGAGAAGTATGTTAGAGTGGTGCAGGATATGTATGAGAGCAGTAGGACTTACCCAACTTACCCAACTTACCATTGGGTAAGGTGTGCGGTAGGTGTGACAGAGGAGTTCACGGTGAAGGTGGGACTGCATCAAGGATCGGCTCTGAGCCCCTTCTTGTTTGCGGTGGTGATGGACAGGCTGACAGATGAGGTCAGACAGGAATCTCCATGGACTATGATGTTTGCGGATGACATTGTGATCTGTAGTGAGAGCAGGTGGAGGAAAGTCTAGAGAGGTGGAGGTTTGCTCTGGAGAGAAGAGGAATGAAGGTTAGTCACAGCAAGACAGAATACATGTGTGAATGAGAGGGATCCAAGTGGAACAGTGAGGTTACAGGGAGAAGAGATAAAGAAGGTGCAGGATTTTAAGTACTTAGGGTCAACAGTCCAGAGCAATGGGGAGTGTGGAAAAGAGGTGAAGAAGCATGTGCGGGCAGGTTGGAATGGGTGGAGAAAAGTGTCAGGTCTGTTGTGTGATAAAAGAGTACCAGCAAGAATGAAAGGAAAGGTGTACAGGACAGTAGTGAGACCAGCAATGTTGTATGTTTTGGAGACAGTTGCACTGAGGAAAAGACAGGAGGAAGAGTTAGAGGTATCAGAGCTGAAGATGTTGAGGTTCTCTTTTGGAGTGACGAGGATGGATAGGATCAGGAATGAGTACATCAGGGGGACAGCACATGTGAGATGTTTTGGAGACAAAGTTAGAGAGGCCAGGTTGAGATGGTTTGGACATGTTCAGAGGAGGGAGAGTGAATATATTGGTAAAAGGATGCTGAAGTTAGAGCTGCCAGGCAGGAGGCCGAGAGGAAGACCAAATAGGAGGTTTATGGATGTAGTGAAGGAGGACATGAAGGTAGTCGGTCTGAGAGAAGAGGATGCAGGGGATAGGGCTAGATGGAGGCAGATGATTCTCTGTGGCGACCCCTGAAGGGAACAGCTGAAAGGAAAAGAAGAAGTGTGTAGCATTAAATGAAGCCAGTCCTCCTGGATACAGTTATATACATCAGCCCCATCTAACTGGCAGAGGAGGAGGCGTTGCACTCATTTATAATGAAAATCTAGGCATCACACAAAAACCTAGCTATAAGTTCAACTCCTTTGAGGTTCTTCATACTAGTATAACATATGTAGCCACAAACAATAAGTCTACTGAGTCGATTTCACTAATGATTGTTTACAGACCCCCAGAGCCACACTCTGAATTTGCAGATTTAACTCAAACCTGCTTGTTTCTTTAGACAAAGACAAAAAAATTGTTGGCGACTTTAATATATTTAAAAAAAAAAAAATTTAATATGTTTTGATAACCCGGAAGACCCTCTGAGAACAGTGGTTGTGTCTATTCTAGATTTAGTAGGGGTCAGAATGTAATAGGACCCACTCATACTGGTGGTCTTGACCTTACGATACTAACATACGGATTCAACATGGAAAACATAGTCACATTTCCGCAGTCTGAAGCTATCTCAGCTCATTCTCATCTCATGTAAATTGCATATTGATCATGATATGTGCACCTTGCCACTCTACCGTGTCAAACATACATTCACATCAGCTACTGAGTTTTATCAATAACCTCCCAGAGATATCAGCTATGATTCGATCACTGTCTGATCCCAAAGAACTTGATCAGGTGACTGAATGCTTAGAGTCAGTGTTCCGCTACACGCTAGATAACGTAGCTCTACCTAAAAGAAAAATTATTAAGAGAGAAAAAGCTAGCACCCTGGTATAATGATCACACAAGCACCATAAAATCGACCCCTAGACAATTAGAATGTAAATGGTGTCATTTTGGTAGTATTTCAAACAGCATGGAAGGAGAGCCTCCTGAACTATAGGAAATCTCTTAGTGCTGCTAGATCAGTCTATCTCTCTACCTTAATTGAATATAACAAAAATAATCCTAGAGTCTTATTTAATACTGTAGAAAAATTAACTAGGAATATAACCGCCACAGAAACATGCACACAATCATTATATAGCAGCAATGATTTCATGAATTTTTTCATTGGTAAAATTGAAAATATTTACAAAAAATTCAGATTATTAATTTAAAACCAGACAGTCTAACCCTGTAGATAATAATATAGCAGTATCAGATCAACGATTAGAATGTTTTACTCCCCTTAGAGAGACCGAATTAATTTAATTAATTTCTTCATCAAAATCATCAACTTGTATACTAGATCCCTTACCTACATGTTTCTTCAAACAGATTATTCCAGAAATAATCAACCCCCCTCTAAAAATAATCAATTCTTCCCTTAGCACTGGATATGTACCTAAATCACTTAAACTAGCAGTTATCAAAGGCCGATTAAAAAACCTGACCTCGGCCCCTGTCAATTGTCCAGCTACAGGCCAATATCAAATCTCCCCTTTAGCTCCAAGATCTTAGAAAAAGTTGTAACACATCAGCTATGCTTGTACCTTCATGAAATGTATCCGTCAGGATTTAGGCCTCATCACTGCACAGAGACAGAGCTGGTTAAAGTGGTAAATGACCTACTACTGGCCTCTGATCAGGATTGTGTCTCCTAGCTTGTGTTGCTTGACCTTAGTGGAGCTTTTGATACAATTGATCATACTATTCTCCTTGGTAGACAAGAAAATGTTGTTGCCATTAAGGGAATGGCCCTCTCCTGGCTCAGGTCTTATTTGACTGATCACTATCAGTTCATATAAGTAAATGGTGACTTCTCTATGCATATTGAGGTAAAGTTTGGTGTCCCGCAAGGTTTTGTTTTAGGCCCACTGCTTTTTATTGATATATGCTACCTCTGGGTTAAATTATTTGTAACATGGAATTAGCTTCCACTGTTATGCTGATGACACACAGTTGTCGATTTCAGCAATGCCAGATGACAGACACCAGCTTAATAAAGTTGAGGAATGTGTAAACGACATTAGACACTGGATGGTTATTAACTTCCTCTTACTTAACTCTGACAAGACAGAAGTACTGATATTAGGACCACATGAAGCTACAGTGGGGGAAAAAGTATTTGATCCCCTGCTGATTTTGTACATTTTCCCACTGACAAAGAAATGATCAGTCTATAATTTTAATGGTAGGTGTATTTTAACAGTGAGAGACAGAATAACAACAAAAAATCCAGAAATACGCATTTCAAAAAAGTTACAAATTGATTTGCATTTTAATGAGTGAAATAAATATTTGACCCCTTCGACTTACTACTTGATGGCAAAACCCTTGTTGGCAATCACAGAGGTCAGACGTTTCTTGTAGTTGGCTGCCAGGTTTGCACACATCTCAGGAGGGATTTTGTCCCACTCCTCTTTGCAGATCCTCTCCAAGTCATTAAGTTCTCGAGGCTGACGTTTGGCAACTCGAACCTTCAGCTCCCTCCACAGATTTTCTGTGGGATTAAGGTCTGTGAAAGGTCTGTGAATTAAGTGGCTAGGCCACTCCAGGACCTTAATGTGCTTCTTCTTGAGCCACTACTTTGTTGTCCTTTGTTTGTTGTGTTTTGGGTCATTGTAGGAGTGCGGGTGTGGATTTGTGAAGTATGGAAGGGGAACAACACTGAAAAAGACTTGGGAAAGAGTGGCTTGGCCACAGCGAGTTCACCCCTCCATTCCACTCCTGGCAAGATGGCTGTCCCAGTGTGTCATAGGTGAACATCTCTCTTGACCTGGCTGTCCATTGGGATCGTGTGACTGCCTCCAGCTCCATTTGGTGTCCATCCTCCTGCTCTACCACATCCTCCAGTGATCTGTCCTGTGTCTCTTCCTCTGCTTGATGCTTATCCTCCACTACAACATCCTTGAGAGCTCAGTCCTGTGCCTCTGGTGCATTCTCCTGTTTCTTCTCTGACAGAGGGGTAGAATTCATGGGCTGCAGAACTTAGCCTTTGTTCAGTCTGAGAATGGTACTCTGTTTGATGGTGCTCTCTGCTGACACCACCCTTTAGCATGGGAGTTAGCCGTAAATGTACTCCTCATCAGAACTGTCTGCATTTGCTTCACAAGGACCATTAGCAACAGGGGTTGCTACACTTCCGGTTGAGTGAACGCTGGTGTGTCTGTCTGCTGCTTCTCTCCAGTTTTGATTTGGTGTTTACATTTTTACATTTTTCCCTTAGAACAACCTCCCGTGAAACTATTTTGCCATTTTTGCATTTTATGGATTACAGACTTTCCTATATGTGTTTTTGGGGCACCTGGGACTGATTTTCTGATTTCTTCATGCAAATGAAAATCTTTACAGGCCTAACTGCAAGGCCTCACAACATTAAATTGTACAATAGCCGGCACTCTCATGAGGAACACTTTCCCGCACATTGCTGGCATTTTAGATGGGCTTGTAAGGATGATTCATTTTTTTCTGTTCACTCTGTTTTTTTTAGTTTTATCATCGTTTTTCCCCACTGGCAGACAAATATCTGCTGGTCGATTACAGGCTTATGCTCTGATAATTTTCTGGACAAGGTGCTCAAATATTCATCTCTGAACTTACAACGTTTGAATGTTTCTTCTCGTTCTTCCCTGCTGGAATCTACAGTCAGTCTGCGGCCCTGGGAATTATACGGCATCCATGATATGTTCACCAAGGATCTTGTCATAATCATTTCAAGAGGCTGTCTCCCCAGAATCTCATCACATTCTGGCAATCTAGTCTTCATCTTGCCGTCTCCTGGCCTGTTCAGGTGAGATAAAGGGAGTAAATCCAGATAGTTTCAGTTTTCTTATGTATGCATCTTTAAGCACAGCAAAAAACACAGAGCCTTTGAAAATTAAATTGGCCTTAGTGAATGTGCGGTCGCTTTCGAACAAGTCCTTTATCTCAAATGACTTTTTTTTATTTCACAGTCATTAGACTTTTTATTTGTGACTAAGACTTGGCTCAACCCTGGCGACTTCACTTCTCTTGGCGAACTCTGTCCCCCGGACTGTGCATTTTCAGTAGCTCTGGACATTGTGGCAGTGTTGCCACAGTTTTTAGAAATAAATTCAAATGCAGAATCCTGCTCATAGACACGTTCTCACGTTTTGAGTTCCAATTATTAAAGATTGATATATTGTGTCCTGTTGTTTGTGCTCTAGTGTACAGGCCCCCCAAATCTCACAAGAACTTTTAAATTTTCTCACTTCCTCTCTGATTTAGTGTATTGCTATGATAGATTGCAGATTCTTGGGGATTTCAACATTCATCTCTGCTGTCCATCTAAACCTTTGGTAAAAGATTTTTATGTCTTCCAGAATCCCTGAATATTGTGCAGTTTGTCTCTGGTCCTACCCATAATTTAGGTCATACACTAGATCTTGTAATGTTTTCTGGTTTTTCTGTAACTAATCTTCTCGATTCTGGTATGTCTGATCATTAATCAGTTATGTTTGAATCTGTTTCTGTCCTCCACCTTCTGTCTTTCAGTCTCTGAATCTCTCGTGTCATCCATGCCTCTACTGCTAGCCCATTTTCAGATTATTACCTGGCTCACTTTATAGATGCTTTTAATAATGATATGGATACTGTGGCACTGGTTGAAGTTTTAATAATACATGCTCCCTTACTTTAAACTCTATCACTCCTCTCAAGTCCAGGAGAGTTAAAGGGAAAGATACTCTTCAGTTTTGGTTCAAAGATTGTACCTGAGCTCTTAGGCAAGAGTGCAGAAAAATGGAGCGACAGTGGAAGAAAGACAAACTCCAGGTCTTGAGGCCCAGTTAGGTCCTCTTTCCTCCAATACATATCAAAAAACTTGGAGTTATTTTTGATTCAAATTTACAGTTTGTTGAACAAATTAGTGATGTTGTTAAGGGAAGCCTCTTTCATTTAAGGTCTATTACAAAATTAAACAGTTTCTCTCTACAAAAGACCTGGAAACTGTGATTCATTCTCTTATTACATCACGCTTGGACTAATGTAATTCTCTGTATGTTGGCCTTCCTTAATCTGCCTTATCTCACCTGCAGCTTGTGCAAAATGCAGTTATTGGATGTTTAAGACGGACCAAAAAGAAGGATTTTTGGCATCTCTTCACTGGCTTCCTGTTAAATTCAGATCTGATTTTAAAATTCTTATTTATGTACTGTATACAAAGCTCTTTCTGGTCTTGCTCCACAGCACAGCCGTGGCCAAAAGTTTTGAGAATGACACAAATATTAATTTTTACAAAGTCTACTGCTTCAGTGTTTTTAGATCTTTTTGTCAGATGTTACTAACTGTTACTGAAGTATAATCACAAGCATTTCATAAGTGTCAATGGTTTTTATTGACAATTACATGAAGTTTATGCAAAGAGTCAATATTTTCAGTGTTGACCCTTCTTTTTCAAGACCTCTGCAATTCGCCCTGGCATGCTGTCAATCAACTTCTGGGCCACATCCTGACTGATACCAGCCCATTCTTGCATAATCAATGCTTGGAGTTTGTCAGAGTTTGTGGGTTTTTGTTTGTCCACCCGCCTCTTGAGGATTGACCACAAATTCTCAATGGGATTAAGGTCTGGGGAGTTTCCTGGCCATGGACCCAAAATGTCGAAGTTTTGTTCCCCGAGCCACTTCGTTATCATTTTTGCCTTGTGGCAAGGTGCCCCATCATGGTGGAAAAGGATGCTCAGGATGCTTTACTGTTGGCATGACACAGGACTGATGGTAGCGCTCACCTTTTCTTCTCCGGACAAGCTTTTTTCCAGATTCCCCAAACAATCGGAAAGGGGATTCATCAGAGAAAATGATATTACCCCAGTCCTCAGCAGTCCAATCCCTGTACTTTTTGCTGAGTAGCAGTCTGTCCCTGATGTTTTTCCTGGAGAGAAGTGGCTTCTTTGCTGCCCTTCTTGACACCAGGATATCTTCCAAAAGTCTTCACCTTACTGTGCATGCAGACGCACTCACACCTGCCTGCTGCCATTCCCGAGCAAGCTCTGCACTGGTGGTGCCCCGATCCCACAGCTGAATCAACTTTAGGAGATGGTCCTGGCGCTTGCTGGACTTTCTTGGGCGCCCTGAAGCCTTCTTCACAACAGTTGAACCTCTCTCCTTGAAGGTCTTGATGATCCGATAAATGGTTGATTTAGGTGCAATCTTACTAGCAGCAATATCCTTGCCTGTGAATCCCTTTTTGTGCAAAGCAATGATGGCTGCACGTGTTTCCTTGCAGGTAACCATAGTTAACAGAGGAAGAACAATAATTTCAAGCACCACCCTCCTTTTAAAGCTTCCAGTCTGTTATTCTAACTCAATCAGCATGACAGAGTGATCTCCAGCCTTGTCCTCATTAACACAGGTGAGAGTGTTAACGAGAGAATCACTGACCTGATGTCAGCTGTGCCTTTTGTGGAATCGCTGAAATGCAGTGGACATGTTTTTTGGGATTAAGTTCATTTTCATGGCAAAGAGGGACTTTGAAATTAATTGCAATTCATCTGATCACTCTTCATAACATTCTGGAGTATATGCAAATTGCCATCATAAAAACTGAGGCAGCAGACTTTGTAAAAATTAATATTTGTGTCATTCTCAAAACTTTTGGCCACGGCTGTACATTACTGACCTTCTTCACCCTTACTTCTCCTACCAGAACACTAAGATCCTGTAATCAACTACTTTTATCTGTCCCCTGTTGTCATACTAAGTCAAAGGGTAATCAAGCCTTTTCTGTGGTTGGTCCCAAACTCTCGAACAGTCTCCCCTTTCACATGAGGTCCGCTTTGTTTTTATCTATTTTTAAATCTTCTCTTAAAACTTATTTTTATTCTTTGTCTTATGATGTTATTTAATGTGATGTTATATGATGTTTTGTCCAGCACTTTGGATCAAATACTGTTGTCTTTAAATGTGCTTTATGAAAAAATTTTCCTGTGGCGCATACACAGTGCTTTGGGACCTTTCTCAGGCTGTGCCTTTGAAACTGATCCATTTTCAACTCTCTCCACAACACGGTGCTCCCTGTCGCCTAGCTATAGAACACCACCCATGACAGCTTGGTCATACTTCCTCTTAGCTAAATATTTCTCACAATTTCATATGCAGAATGCATCCTCTTTGCCCATTTCTGTGCATATGTCTGTTGATCCAATGTCTCGGGATCTCTTTTGAGTGGAAACAGTAAGTCAACAGGTAAGCGTGGCAGTCTTCCATATAAATGGAAAAATGGGGGAAAGCCAGTGGTTTCATGACTCTTGCAACTGTAGGCATGCATGACATGGGGAAGATGATGTTTCCACTGACTCTTTTTTTTCCTCTTCCAAGGTATGCAGCGTGCAGTTTAGTCTCTCCATTAGATTACCTTGTGGATTAACATCAATTCAGCGTTGATCGTGAATGACCAATACCATGCAGCTCCTGTAACCTAGAATATTGAACAAACCGTTTTTGAACTCCTTCATCTCCTTTCCTAGCTCTGCCTTTACTTTTACTTGTCTTGTTTTGGTTGTTACCTTTGTCAGGGTCGCCAGGTTTCTGAAGCAGTTTAAATAATGGCCTAGCCAGCTGAGAGAAGTCCTGGATGAAGGGGCGATAACATCCAAGACACCCCAGCAGGGACTTAACATCTCCAGCTGTGAGGTCATGTGTTTTTAGTGCCAAGACTGCTTCCAAAGTCCTGTGGATCGATCTGTGGAACTCCCTCTCCAGACCCCAAGGTAGCGGACCTCTTTTTTTTTTTTTTTTTTTTTTTTTTAACAACATACACTTTGTGGCCCTCAGTTTAATGCCATGTTCTCACATGCACCTGGCCTAAGATGTCATGGCCCCCAGAGGCTATTCCATCTTTGACCACTAGAAGGCACCCCTGTTCCCCATGCAGAACTTCTCCTTCTGTTGTCTCCCTCCATTTCCTGGTTCAACCATATTTGTGTTTTTTCATTTTTCCTGATTGATTAGTGCTCTATTTAAGTTCCCTGTTTTTTTTTCTTCAGCTGCTGGAGCATTAACTCATGTCAGGTTATGTTTGAGTTCTGGTTTCTTATATTTGTTATTTCTTGTGTTATTTGCACGGTGTTTTGATTATTTAGTACCTTTTCTTAGGGTTTATTTTCTAGTTTTACTTAGTTTCTGACAATGCTGGTTTCTAGTGTTTTTTTCGTTGTGTTTGTTTCCCTGAGCCTGTTTCCTTGAGTCTGTCTATAATAACAGAAGTTCTGCACCTGCATCTGCCTCCTTGGACTCTCCCTCATGACAGAATGCTCCAGCCACTAAAGGATGCAGCAGGACTTCAGCGTTGTTATGGAAGTGGGTTTTGGCTCTTGAAGGTGAGGCGGGGATACCCTTAAGAGCCTGTTCACCTACAGGAGGGTCATTTGGGCCAGTGGGACAGACTGAATTAGGGTAGAGTTTGAACTCAGAGCTGGAGGCTCTTTGCTGCCCTCCCACCACGCCCCACTGCATTAGTCGGCCCTCCCATTCCCCCCTGGCTGAGGATGCCACTTGGCTTCCGTGTTCCCCTAGGGATGTTGATTGGCTTCCTGGTACTGTTGAGAACGTCGCTCAGCTTCTGTGTTCTGCTGAAGACATCGCTCAGCCTCTGTGTATTACTGAGGTCATCACCTTGCTTTCCTGTCTTGCTGAGGATGTTGCTTCGCCTCTGCATTCTGCTAAGGACATTGCTCTGCTCCATAGTTCCGTTACGGCCGTCAGCTGAATGTGCATTGTGATGATGTCACATGAAATCTGTGGAAAATCTGCAGTAATTTTGAAAAATCACAAGCCCCTGCGAAAATCGCGGCATTTCCTTGATTTTGTGTTAATTTCTGAGATCACAAAATCTTGGAGGGACTGTTATACAAAGGCTTAGGAATGGAATTTTATGCACTTTTGTACAGGGTTGTTATCTACCACACTTATCTTCAGCTGTAAACTGGGTATGCAACCGATGTCTCCTTCCCTTCTTTCGAACACATCAGACTCCTCGAAGAGGATCTGGTGCACAACCGCCTGCTGCTGCTGATCATGGTGTTCTAAATTAACAGGAGGATGCCACTTTTCTGGTGTGAGAGACTCTTTGAGGCTACTCACTCAAGTTGTTGGCTTGGCTAACATGTGTGGCACAGATGTAGGTATCACTGTTTCACTTTCCTGGCTACTGGGAAGTGGAACTAAAATCTATGGTCCTGCTGTCAAAAATCTCTTCTATGCAGCCTATGACTGTTCTTGGTGGCAAGTTGATGTCATGTTTGGTGGAGTTGCAGACTGTGATTTTTACAACTTTAGAAGCACCAGTGGACATCAACTAAGGCAGGAAACAGTTCTAGCCCATCTGGTAAGTCTCCCTTTAAGGTTGGTTCACATAACATTGTCCCTCCAGTCAGGCCAGTGCCTGACATGACAGTTTACTTCACATATTTGACCACTAGGAACTGAGAGACCTCTCTGTCATTCACAGGCTTTTCTTGGGCTAGTGTCTCACTGATTACAGAGACAATGGTTTCTGCTGTATTTCGATGGAGTTTTAACACCTCTGCTAGTAAATCACTTAAGCTGACACTCACTGGCTTTTTAAGATTGTCTAGGATGTTCTCCTCCATCACGTTGAACCCTAGCAATAGACTACTTACACAGCTCTGGATCACTAGCATGGGTACATGTATGGCTACTTCACCATGCTTTGCACTTTTTATTTCCACTAGTATTTCAGCCCACACATCAAAAGGTACCCTTTAGCTGCTGTTATTCTGAGCAGATTATCTGGCACTAGGTCCTCAAATGAAGTCCTTCAATGGACATCCTTAGTGGGAGAGACTTGGATGACAGTGGAGTTGACAGTCTTGATGACTGGGTGAAAAACCATTACGACAGATTGAAGACAGCCGTTGAAGTGGCAAACAATGCAGCACAAGAGGCTTCAAAATGAAGAAAAAGAGCCTATGATCACAGATGCTACGGAGCACTCATAAGACCTGGTGACCGTGTTCTGCTACACAACCATTCCCATAGGGGAAGGAATAAGATACAAGACCACTGGGTATCCCTACCTTACATTGTGGTGAAACAGAATCAACAGGATCAACTCAGGCATTGCACTTTTCAGTCATTGCTGCCACCTTGCACATCTAGACATAAATCTAGAAAACATGCAGGACAGGAACACACTGACTCAGAAGACTCTGATGTTCTTGCCATCCCTTTTGTTTCACTTGCACCCACCACCCACATAAATACAGGGTGTAGAGGGGAATATGCGGATGAATTAGACATAGGCATTAGGAACCATGACAACGAGATGTCAGCTGATGATTCAGTAGGACAATCTGTACTTGAGTCAGTAAATTCAGGTGGATCTGATGCAGAAAGTGATAATAAAAGTATTCCTGAACCTAGATGTTCCCAATGTCGGAACAGAGGGACTGATTTGCTGAAAGGAAGACCGATGGAATGGCAGGTTTTAGCAGTGGGGACTGTAAGGGGTCTACAAATTCTATTCAGCAAAGGCTTTTATTTTGATACTGCACGGACACAAGCGCCACCATTATGTGCAACGAGTAGCATGGTGATATCGGGAAGAAGAGCAGCAGTGAGAGTTGAACTGAAGAGGAATGTGTTATCCTCGAGTATCTTATAACACGAAAAAGTTAAGTTTAGACCCGTGGCATACACAAGAGCCGCATTATGTTGCTTCTAAATCTCTTTTTTTTAAACGAGTCTGTTATTGAAAGTGACGAAATAAGTTTTCGTTCGTGTTCATGTGTGGAGTGGGGCGATAAGCCTGTTAGTGCTTAGCAAGTTATTCGCCAGTGGAGTTGAATACTCCAATGTGGTTTTTTTATGTTTTACATCCAGTTTTTTTTTTGTTTGTTCAAATGAACTTAAAACGTAATGGATGCCCTTGCTTCGTGTGAGAAGAGTTGGCTGATTCATCAGATAGGGTCGTGTATCGTCCATCTTCTCAATCTGATCTCCGTTAGCCGGGATTGCGGCCTCGCTGGATCAAGCTGTAGCATTAAGGATCACGAGGACAATTGCTAAGGGTCATTGAGTGAAGAGATATTACCCTGCCATCTGCTGGACATCATTCAGCGCCTCATCCAGGACATAAGAGTGGTGATGTACATTATGTTTTTCATTTCCAACTCAACACTGGTAAGCAAGTCATCGTGTTTTTTTGGTAAGTGATAAGGACTGAACTTTTTTAGTTGTAAAACTTTCATTCATGGAACTGTGACCAGTAAATTTTTCTGAAATGGATTCATATACTTTCTTTTTATGTGTTCATGAACATTCTGACATGTGATTGGAGTGAATAGCATTCTTTCGTATATTGCAATGAACTTTTCTCAAGTTTGAGCGGAACTGACTATCATGAACTAATTCAGTGTGGTCAAAGAGGGACACTGATTGTTTTTTTTTTTTGTTTATGATTCAACTGAAACAGTCACAGAGTTGTTGATTTCCATTTTTTAAAATTTTCTACTTTATTTTGTTACAAATGACTGAATTTGAAATTGGTTTACTCCTCCTGTGAAGAAAAGGAAAAACAAAACAATTACAACTCATCCAGTATAAGTAAATGTCTGTTAGTTAAGCTGAAAACTGTTTAAATGCTAATTCTGAGTCACTTACTAAGGAGTGGGGGCGTCTCTCTATCCTGTTCGATCCGGGGAGGGCGGGTTCTTGTTGTTAACTATACTTACCTTCCAAGCTATCTGCACACACATACTTCAGGTGGCTGCCATGTTACAGAACAAATCTTGAAGCCCACCTCGCCTCATCTTGAGCATCACTATATTACAGCACGATAGGTACCAACATACAACCACAAGCTGTACAGAGACTAAAAGCATTGGGTGGGGGGACTAGGATCCTATTGCTCACTCACTCTTCCTTAGTTAAGTTAGTTAGTATATTTCCCCTACAAGGCAGTTGTATATTCCCTTCCGCCACAATGACACCTTTTAACCATATTCCACTTTCAATTAATGCACTGATGAATCGTTCCTTTTTCAGGAACACTACCACAGCTGTGTTCATTCGGGAAGCAGAGTAGATGTTTTCACGCCCAACCTGCTCTCCCACCATTAACAGCACCTCCACCACCTGAACTCCATTCTCCGGCACACAACTATCGCCATGCCAGCATCAGACAGTGTCTCCCTGCCATCCTCAGAGATTATGGCATCCCATGCACTCTCTCCTGCTCTCAACTTTTACCGGCCACTGATAACTTAATATTTAAATTAAAGAAAATCAAAGGAAACAATCTCGCAGAAAACTTGGCAAGATGCCAAACAGCTCTCAAGCGCTCTACATGGCACACTCATTCTTCCACCACACATGCGCAGACAGAGAGAGGGAGGATGAACAGATTAGTAGATCTTTTGTCTTATATATATTTTGTCTTTTGTCTTATAGTGGTTTAAATGTGGTATATACTGTAATATAATTCAGAGAAAACATAGAGGATATTCAGAAAGAGCAAACAAGCCAGGATCAAATGAGATTTAATCATGGCCATTCACAACACATCTCCAAGGTCTTTTCTTGCAGCACCCCAGTGGGGTGGGGTTTTCCCTATTTTAAGTTGCTTGTGCTGTCTTATCTGATATGAAATCAAATTAAATACCAGTATTACTTTTTTTTTTTTTTTTTTTTAAAAAAAAAGATCTGTCATGATAATTTCAGCCATGCTTGTATGACCAAGTTCAAGACAGCCCCAGTAAAAATTGGTGTGTGCTTATATACAGGGTTTTACGGTAATTACCAGACACTTTGGGAAATGGAACCAGAGTCAGGTTCAGGTTCTGCAGACATTGCTATATAATGTTTAAATATTAAATAAATATTGCTCCAGAGAAGTGCATGAAATCTGTTACCCCTGGCATTGTGCTGTTTATTATTATTCTTTTTTTCTTCACAGAATTTGCATAATGAAACATGACCTGTGTTTGCATGTATTAGGGGGCCAAGCACTGAAGGTGCGTAGGCACTCTATTGTTATTCTACCTTTTCTTCTTCTTCTTCTTCTTCTTCTTCTTCTTCTTCTTCTGCTTCATCTTCTTACTAGGGTGTCTATGGCAGCCCATAGAACCGTCTGGTAAAAAGTTGTCAAATTTGGCACACTGATTGGGGAGGTTCTAAGGAACATTCTGTCCAAATTGGGTCAATGTTCTAGAGCCACCACTGGGTTAAATTTGGGCCTAATTAGGACCTTATGAACCGTGTGTTCAAAATTTAAAAGCCAGACATCCTTGGATTCCGAGTTCTTGGATTTTGTCAAAAACGCCTTTTTCACTACTCCTACAATTTTTTCTTCCAATTACCACCAAATCTGGCATACATCTTCAGAATAATCCTCACGAAAGTTATCAAAATTATTTTGAATATTCCAAATGGTTTGCCCATAAAAGGCCAACAAATCTGACAGTGACGCCACCAAACAGGAAGTGAGGCTGTATCTCAGCAATGACTTTGTGCACTGACACAAAACACAGTAGGTATCTATGCAACAAATTTTGTGCTAGCACCACCTACTGGTCAAAAGTAATAATAATAGGCTAAAATGTGCTTCCATCTGAGTGCCATTTTTGCTACTCCTCCTCCATATTTTGTCCAATCATCAGCAAATTTGGCTCACATCATCTTGAGACCAGTCTAAACAAAAGTTGTCAAAGCTACAGATCATTCTTGACTCACGTTGCCAATAGTTATAGTTATATTTGTAAACATAAGCTAAAATTCAGCTGTGGGATCATTATGCATCTGGCCCTTTTAAGAGTAATTATCAGAAGCTTTATAAATACTGACCCAGCTGTTCTTTAATTTGTCAGGAATTTGGTGAGGTTTAATAGACACCTTTGTCTGTCTTCATAGAGGTTGTTTTTCCAATATAGACCATGCAAGTGCATTTTTATTAGAGTAATTCAACATCACGGAACAGAGCAAGGTAAAACAATTTCTCTGAAGATGTGTTCAATCTTTATGTTCAATAAATAAATACATAGGCTGCATTCAGTGTTGAGTTAAGCATGTATACTGATTTTTTTTTTTGGTCCTCATAGAGGTTGTTTAAAACTTCCGTATTAAATCCTCAGTATGCACATGTACCTGAACTCTGAATACAGCTCTGTGGTTGTACTGCTGCAAATCTGTAAGCCTGCTACTACAGTGTGTAAAAATGTATCCTCCTTTGGAGCCAAGCAAATCTATTAAACACAAACATTTATTTGTATTTCAGTAATCAAAGAGGATGTGACAACAATAATGAATTGGGAAAGATAATTATTACAGTGCAGTGTACTACAGTACAGGTAAATGTGCAGCAGAAACAGTGTGGACTCATATCCAGCCTCCATAGGACAACTTATTGTGTAGGTACACCCGAGTGAGGAAATGAGGAGCAATAGAGACAAGGGACTGGATCTCAGCTTTCTGCTTCCATCTCAGCATGAGCTCCATCTTATAGACACACACAGTACACAAATGAACAATGACATCATAACTGCTTAAGTCTGCACAACTATTTAAAAAAAAAAAATATATTAATCATTAATTGTAATGCTGCACCTAGTATCTTCAGATATCTTCACCTAGTAATGTGGTACACATATTAATGTATAGCTTAGCATCATATACTAGACACTAAATTATTTTATACACGTCAAAGTTGTTGTATACTTTCTTCCCTGCCTTCCAGAATGATTGGCACCTTTCATAAAATGATCAAAAGTAGTTGTATAAAATATCCACTACATACAATCATTTAAATATACATTTATAATCGTGTAATTATTATTTAAATTGTATTTATATTTAACTTAAATTATTTTTTTTAAAAATTAAAAAACCAAAATGTGCCAAAATTATACCTAGAAATATTTTAAATAAATGCAAATAATTTACCACTCTTATTTTATTTTTCATTTGCTCTCAGTCTTTCCTGTTTCCTTGGGGTATAAATGTTGCACACATCCTTTTGTCATCCATTGCCATGGGGAAAAAAAAATCTTCAGCACTGAAGAAACAGATCTTTGTTGACTTGTAGTTAAAAATATGATTAAGCAAAAACATGGGTAACCCAGCTCCCAACACAAGTGCCTCCAACCTTGTTATGCATTTCAGGATGAGACTCAGTGCTATTATTCCTTCCAGGCATTAAAAAAAGAAAATGGGCCAGTTTCAGAGTTTACTTACTGTACCTGCACACAGTGAGGAGTTACCAAAATTATGCACATGGGTATCCAGACGTGACTACAGTACAGTACAGTAAACGTGATAAACTGACGCTTGCTCAGAAGTTTGCGGAAAACAGAGGTGTGTGTTTCAGACCTGGGACGCAAGTAGATAGTAGATTTCTTGCATGATAAGAGCTCGAGCAGGGAGCAGTATTAAATCCAGCACCACCAAAAGTTTGTTGTATGGTGGAATATGGAATGCCATTTAGGGCTAATACAGTGAGGGAAAAAAGTATTCGATCCCCTGCTGATTTTGTACATTTGCCCGCTGACAAAGAAATGATCAGTCTATAATTTTAATGCTAGGTGTATTTTAAAAGTGAGAGACAGAATAACAACAAAAAAATCCAGAAAAACGCATTTCAAAAAAGTTATAAATTGATTTGCATTTTAATGAGTGAAATAAGTATTTGATCCCCTATCAATCAGCAAGATTTCTGGATCCCAGGTGTCTTTTACACAGGTAATGAGTTGAGATTAGGAGCACTCTCATAAAGGGAGTGCTCCTAATCTCAGCTTGTTACCTGTATAAAAGACACCTGTCCACAGAAGCAATCAATCAATCAGATTCCAAACTCTCCACCATGGCCAAGACCAAAGAGCTATCCAAGAATGTCAGGGACAAAATTGTAGACCTACACAAGGCTGGATTGGCTTGATCGCGAAGCAGCTTGGTGAGAAGGTGACAACAGTTGGTGCGATTATTCGCAAATGGAAGAAACACAAAATAACTGTCAGTCTCCCTCGGTCTGGGGCTCCATGCAAGATCTCACCTCGTGGAGTTTCAGTGATCATGAGAATGGTGAGGAATCAGCCCAGAACTACATGGGAGGATCTTGTTAATGATCTCAAGGCAGCTGGGACCATAGTCACCAAGAAAACAATTGGTAACACACTATGCCGTGAAGGACTGAAATCCTGCAGCGCCCGCAAGGTCCCCCTGCTCAAGAAAGCACATGTACAGGCCCGTCTGAAGTTTTCCTGAATGATTCAGAGGAGAACTGGGTGAAAGTGTTGTGGTCAGATGAGACCAAAATCGAGCTCTTTGGCATCAACTCAACTCGCTGTGTTTGGAGGAGGAGGAATGCTGCCTATGACCCCAAGAACACCATCCCCACCATCAAACATGGAGGTGGGAACATTATGCTTTGGGGGTGTTTTTCTGCTAAGGGGACGATGGACGGGGCCATGTACCATCAAATCTTGGGTGAGAACCTCCTTCCCTCAGCCAGGGCATTGAAAATGGGTCGTGGATGGGTATTCCAGCATGACAATGACCCAAAACACAAAGCCAAGGCAACAATTAAAGCACATTAAAGTCCTGGAGTGGCCTAGCCAGTTTCCAGACCTTAATCCCATAGAAAATCTGTGGAGGGAGCTGAAGGTTCGAGTTGCCAAACGTCAGCCTCGAGACCTTAATGACTTGGAGAGGATCTGCAAAGAGGAGTGGGACAAAATCCCTCCTGAGATGTGTGCAAACCTGGTGGCCAACTACAAGAAATGTCTGACCTCTGTGATTGCCAACAAGGGTTTTGCCACCAAGTACTAAGTCGAAGGGGTCAAATACTTATTTCACTCATTAAAATGCAAATCAATTTATAACTTTTTTGAAATGCGTTTTTCTGGATTTTTTTTTTGTTATTCTGTCTCTCACTGTTAAAATACACCTACCATTAAAACTATAGACTGATCATTTCTTTGTCAGTGGGCAAACATACAAAAACAGCAGGGGATCAAATACTTTTTTCTCCTCACTGTACTACATACATAGAATATGATACTATTGAACTGTAAGCATAGCATAATGCTTAGTCAACTTATTTATTAACCTTTTGTTCCGCAGGAGAGCACACAGAATTAACCAACACACTGGTATTAGTTTATTAATTTGACAACTCAAAATAGCAAAGTAAGTGTGCCTACATCCCCATGCAGACATTATAGTCTTATGACCTTGATTTACATTTTACATTTACAGCATTTAGCCAGTATCTATATCCAGAATGACCAAAGTACAGATTATCATCCTTATCTTATTTGCTTATCTTACTATTCTTATAATTACTTATCTTAACCACATTAAGATGCGCACATACTTAACTGTTGGCACACAATATTAAACTCCAAAATAACCCATCAACACACAAAATAAAATCCACAAATTATCAGGTGCTATTATATAAATTGCCGAATAATGGAAGAGTGGAAGCCGTACTGTTAAATTTGCAATGATTAAAGTGATAATTATAATACTAGTATAATATAATATAATTAGAAAATAAAATAACATTTATAATAATTATAATTATATAATGATAAAATAATGATTGTTTCGTTTGTATATATCTTGTAAATAACACACCAATAACCACCACTTGTAAATAATACATTGTAAACAATGGTTAATAGGAACCCCCTTTTTTTTCTTTTTCCTTTTTTTTGTTAGGTTAGTTAGCTCACTTTGTGTACAGTTAGAGGGAATTTTATTTATTATTTTTGCCTGGTTGGCTTCTGAAGCTTTAAACACTTTGTGTTAATACACGAAATACATCTATGTGCCACATTAATTTTAACTCAACCAGGCCTGATTACTGCCAGCCCAGCCCTGTTCAATCAAATCAACACTTAAATAGAATTTTTTTCAACAGCATGAAGTTGGTTAAAGGCTCCTAACCAGGAACACTGTATACCGAAATTTAAAGAAATTCCAGAAATGAAGACGGTTGAAATACATCAGTCTTGATAAGGGTTACAAAGGCTCTGGGACTCCAAAGAACCACAGTGAGAGCCATTATCTCCAAATGGAAAAACTTGGCACAGTAGTGAATCTTCCAAGAAGTGGCCGACCTTCCAAAATACCTCCAAGCACAGGACAGCAACTACTTATCCAGCAAGTCACAAAAGAGCCAAGGACAACATCAAAGGACCTACAGGCCTCTCCTGCAACAATAAGGGTCACTGTTCATGACTCCACTATCAGAATGATACTAGGCAAAAATGGCATACATGGAAATGTCGCGAGGTGAAAACCACTGCTAACCCAGAAGAACATTAAGGCTCATCTGAATTTTGCCAAAACACCCTTTGATAATCCTCAAACCTTTTGGGAGAATGTTCTGTTGATTAATAAGTCAAAAGTGGAACTGTTTGGAAGACAGGGGTCCTGTTACATCTGGCGTAAACCAAACACAGAATTCCACAAAAAGAACTTCATGTGTACGGTCAAGCATAGTGGTGGAAGTGTGATGGTGTGGGGATGCTTTGCTGCTTCAGGGCCTGAGCAACATGCAGTAATGGAGGGAAACATGAATTCTGCTCTCTACCAGAAAATCCTAAAGGATAATGTCTGGTCTTCAGTCCCTAAGTTGAAACTCTAGCTTAACTGGATTATGCAGCAAGACAATGATCCAAAGCATAGGAGTAAGTCCTAGTCCTTGAAGTAAGTGAAAGGCCGATGTCCAGTTATCGGAAGCTTTTGGCAGTGGTGGACAATAATGAAGTACATTTACTTGAGTACTGTACTTAAGTACAGTTTTTGAGTATTTGTACTTTACTTGAGTAGTATTTTTTCTGGAAACTTTTGACTTTAACATCACTACATTTGAAAGACAAATATCGTACTTTTCACTCCACTACATTTCTATCAAGGACCTCGAGTCGAAAGTCTTTACTATGTAGCAGCTTTGAAAATCAGTGGATGATTTTTTTTCTTCTCTAAAAGTGATTGGTGACAGACCAATCACTTGGTCTGTCTGGGAAATCATTGAACTTCACGACACATGACCCTACAAGAGTGATTATTGATAGGCTTATCAATAATCACTCTTGTAGGGTCATGTATCGTGAAGTTCAATGATTTCCCAGCCTTTTTTGAACACTGATCAGTTGGCAAAACAGAAGAAGATGGTTTCTCGGCGCAGTGCACACACCCATGGCCATACTTAAAAAGAAAGTTCCAGTTTTCTGAAAAGGTCAAAGATTCTTTTCGTTTTAAATGTTTGCTTTGTTTGCCTAAAACAAAGCAAATCACAGCCTTGAAAAACTCGTCATTCAACCTGTGGAAGCATATTGAGGTATGTAAACTTTCAATTTCTTGTGAAAGCTTGAAATTGTCTGTGCTTTAGAGCTAAAGTTTCAGTATGAAGTATGGTCGGTCAAATTATTTATGGATTTGCCAGCCAAGTTGCCATAGCCTTGTGGATACACCGCTTACGCATAGGTAAGGTTTGACAATGAAGTTAGCATGCAGGGTTAGTCCACCTCTGGCTTTTGGTTGCAGTTATTTCTGCTAAAGGTGGCACAACCAGATTTTAAGTTTAAGGGGGCAATTAGTTTTCCACATTGGTAGTAGGTTTTGGATAACTTTTTTTGCTTCAATAAAAAAATTAAAACATAAAAAAATATAAAAAAAACTGTATTGTGTGTTTACTCAAATTGCCTTTGTTTTATGTTGTATTTCGTTTGAAAGTCTAAAACTATTTAGTATGAGATATACATAAAAACAGAAGGAATCAGGATGGAGGCAAATACTTTTTCACAGCACTGTATATAATAATCAAAATAATTAGAAAGAGTTTTTCTGCCTTCAGTCAACTGCAAGTCCTGATTAACTATTTGTAAGTAGGTAGCTAAGCAATGGATTTATTTGAATACTACCCAAAAATATATACTGAAGTGTCTCATTGGCTTTACCTCCCTCTCCCATGCAGGATTGCAAGAGATGTAAGGTCTTTTCTTTATATGGTTGAGCTTCCTTTCATCTGCATCTGTTAATGGAATTAGAACATCCTGTGGCACTCCAAGGCTGGACACACACAATGTTCCATGCATTAATCAGGAGGAAATTGTTGAGGTTTTACTGAAATTAACAAATTTAGGAGATGGAATTCAGTAAATTAAACTGATCATATATAGTGTGGTGAAAAAGTATTTGCCCGAATCCTGATTTCTTCTGTTTTTATGCATCTCTCACACTAAATAGTTTTAGATTTTCAAAAGAAATACAATATAAAACACGTGGTAAACACAATGCAGTTTTTATTTATTTATTTATTTTGTTGAAACAAGCAAAAAACAAACAAACAAAAAAACGTATCCAACATTTATCAACAATGTGAAGAACTAATTGTAAAACTAATCAATCCACAGAACATTCTCCCAAAAGGTTTGAGGATCCTCAAGGTGTGTTTTGGCAAAATTCAGATAAGCTTTAATGTTCTTAATTAAAGGTTAGCATTGGTTTTCGCCCCGCCATGCTTCTATGGATGCCATTTTTGCCCAGGGTCTGTCTGATAGTGGAGTCATGATCAGTGACCTTTATCAATGTAAGAGAGGCCTGTAGGTCCTTTGATGTTGTCCTTGGCTCTTTTTTGACTTGCTGGATGAGTAGTTTCTGTACTCTTAGATGAATTTTGGAAGGTTGGCCACTTCTGGGAAGGTGCACTACTGTGCTGAGTTTTTCGATTTGGAGATAATGGCTGTCACTGTGGTTCTTTGGAGTCCCAGAGCCTTTGAAATAGCTTTGTAACCCTTCCCAGACCGATGTATTTCTATCACCTTCTTCTTCATCATTTCTGGAATTTCTTTCAATTTTGGCATAGTGTGTGTGGCATAGACCCTTTAACCAATTTTTTTCATTCTATTTAAGTGTTGATTTGATTGAACAGGGCTGGCAGTAATCAATCAGGCCTGGTTGTGTCTAGTCCAGCTGAACCCCATTATGAATGCAGATTCATAATGGATTTGGGGAGATTTAATTTGGGGAATTAGTAACTATGGGGGAAATACATTTTCACACAGGCCCTGTTATTAAAGGATAACTTTTTTTGGTTGAATAAATAACATTATCATTTAAAAACTGTATTTTGTGTTTAGACGGGTTGCCTATGTTTTATCTTAGATTTTGTTTTAATTTCTGAAACAATTTAGTATGATATAGATAAAAACAGAAAAAATCAGGATGGGGCAAATACTTTTTCACAGCACGGTACACCTCATCAAGGACTCCCATATATATATATATATATATATATATATATATATATATATATATATATATATATATATATATATATATATATATATATATATATATAAGAGAGGGAAAAAAGTATTTGATCCCCTGCTGGTTTTGTACGTTTGCCCACTGACAAAGAAATGATCAGTCTATAATTTTAATGGTAGGTGTATTTTAACAGTGAGAGACAGAATAACAACAACAAAAAAAAAAACAGAAAAATGCATTTCAAAAGAGTTATAAATTAATTGCAGTTATAAAAAAAGTTATAAAATTGCATTTTAATGAGTGAAATAAGTATTTGATCCCCTATCAATCAGCAAGATTTCTGGATCCCAGGTGTCTTTTACACAGGTAACGAGCTGAGATTAGGACCACTCTCTTAAAGGGAGTGCTTCTAATCTCAGCTTGTTACCTGTATAAAAGACACCTGTCCATAAAAGCAATCAATCAATCAGATTCCAAACTCTCCACCATGGCCAAGAACAAAGAGCTGTCCAAGGATGTCAGGGACAAGACTGTAGACCTACACAAGGCTGGAATGGGCTACAAGACCATCGCCAAGCAGCTTGGTGAGAAGGTGACAACAGTTGGTGCAATTATTTGCAAACGGAAGAAACACAAAATAACTGTCAGTCTCCCTTGGTCTGGGGCTCCATGCAAGATCTCACCTTGTGGAGTTTCAAAGATCATGAGAACGGTGAGGAATCAGCCCAGAACTACATGGGAGGATCTTGTTAATGATCTCAAGGCAACTGGGACTATAGTCACCAAGAAAACAACTGGTAACACACTACGCCGTGACGGACTGAAATCCTGAAGCGCCCGCAAGGTCCCCCTGCTCAAGAAAGCACATGTACAGGCCTGTCTGTAGTTTGCCTGAATGATTCAGAGGAGAACTGGGTGAATCTGTTGTGGTCAGGTGTGGTCAGATCTCTTTGGCATCAACTCAACTCGCCGTGTTTAGAGGAGGAGGAATGCTGCCTATGACCCCAAGTCATAACACCATCTCCACCGTCAAACATGGAGGTGGGAACATTATGCTTTGGGGGTGTTTTTCTGCTAAGGGGACAGGACAACTGCACCGCATCAAAGGGACGATGGACGGGGCCATGTACCGTCAAATCTTGGGTGAGAACCTCCTTCCCTCAGCCAGACCATTGAAAATGACCTTAATGACTTGGAGAGGATCTGCAAAGAAGAGTGGGACAAAATCCCTCCTGAGATGTGTGCAAACCTGGTGGCCAACTACAAGAAACATCTGACCTCCGTGATTGTCAACAAGGGTTTTGCCACCAAGTACTAAGTCGAAGGGGTCAAATACTTATTTCCCTCATTAAAATGCAAATCAATTTATAACTTTTTTGAAATGCATTTTTCTGAATGTTTTTGTTGTTATTCTGTCTCTCACTGTTAAAATACACCTACCATTAAAATCATAGACTGATCATTTCTTTGTCAGTGGGCAAACGTACAAAATCAGCAGGGGATCAAATACTTTTTCCCCCACTGTATGTGTGTGTGCTTCCCCTAATTTAAAAACCACCAGCCACCAATGCAATGCACATTTATGCCTAATGTTACTCTATATGTCATAATTAAATTGTAGGTAAACTAATAAACATGAGAGACAATTAGTTCAAAATGCACAGCCAAATTGTTCCTATGTTTCTCTTCTATAAACAAAAAAAAGTCTTTTGTGGCAGAGCATGCATGTGACATCATTAAACGCTTGAGTAATTGTACTTTACCAATATACTTCATTAATTTTTGGGGTATAGATACTTAAGTGCCACTGAAAGTGAACTTTTACTTAATACTAAGATACTAGTAATACTTAGAACTAAGAGGGGTGGGGGGATTCGTTTTACTCCATTTTTTTTTACAGACCTTCATAGTAAATCTCAAAAGTCTCTTCTCTCATGCAGCCAGTGAATGTACACTATATATCTTTTGAATGGGCTCCCATGCATTTTATTTACAATTCAGTTTAGCCTCCAATCAAGTTAATCAATATGAAAAAACATATCAAGAATTGTGACAATTCATCATCTGTAGTGACCTATGCTTCACAATGTAGTTATTGCTAATGCCCTAGTGATTATTTTTAAATTAACACAGGTTTAGTTTAAAATATTTAGTGTGAGTGCTCAAGGAAATTAAGCACTACTCCTAATTTAGAAAAGCAGTTTTTAGGTTTTTAGATATTTTATTTTTAAATAATTCTGGTGACATCTAAATAATTTATTTAATTTTACTTCTCTATATGGCACTGTAGTTGGTTTAAAACAAAAAATTTTGAAAAGTTACTTTTCACATGAAAACATGACACTTAATTTTACCGGTAAAAAAAGGTTTTATATATATATATATATATATATATATATATATATATATATATATATATATATATATATATATATATATATATATTCCTTTTAATATATGAGTATGTTTATAAGTAGCAACTATTTGATTTTCACTTCAGTACATATTTGGCTGACTACTTAAACTTTTAACTGACTTCTAAAAAAAACCCCAACAAAATAACTATACTATTTATACTTTCACTTAAGTATATTTTCTCAGTACTTTTTCCAAAAAATTGGAAATGTCCCCACTGCAACATTTTGCATATCCCTCACTTGCATCTTGAAAACACTTGATAATCTATGTTATCACATATATTATGTTATCACATAATAAAAGTAAGAATGTTAAAAGCTTTCCTAGATTTTAAGGAACTCTTTCTGTTTCTTCAAAGAATGCAACAAAACCACTGTACTTTATTTTCATTTGAGCAATTTAAATCCTTGTGGGCCATATTTTTTATTTATTTATTTATTATTTATTTATTTTATTTTTTTTATACATTCTATAATGTTTAGGGGGTCTACTATATCACACCGCCATATGATAACTGTGACTAGAAAGGGAAAGAAAAAGAAACAAACAACAAAAAATGGTGTAGTGAAGCGCATTTTTTCAAACCTCTCAATGTCTGAAGGCAACAGGCCCAGCCAAAGCATGGAAGAGACAGTCAGAGTGTGGGCATCAAAGGCCATTGACTGGGAACAAAATGTAGTTACATCTTTATCTTTAGGCTACTCCAATAATAAAAAAAAAGTTAAATGCAAAAAAGGGAAGCAATGCAAACTGAGGCCTAAAAGGAAGCAGTAGAGAAAGGATTCCATTTGCAATTTGTTTAATGTGAAGTAGATTAATAGTAGAACAATTTTACACAGATTCAATGGCCACCAGAAGCTTTACAGGGAATAATTCAAATGTACTTTTCAATTCATGTTGTAAACAATAGTAAAGACTTTTTTCTTTAAAAAAAAAAAAAAAAAAGACTACTAGTATACACATCACTTCTCAGACCCCTAACAACTAAGCTAAAATTAACAATGGCAGAAAAAAAAATCTTGTGACATTCTGATGAGACTTCATAGGGGCTTCAAAATGGGATCCCATACCGATTGTCAGAACCAGATTTTGAAGAGACCCAATAGAGCAAAATATATGCAATTAAGCTAGTATCACAAGACACTACTTAAACTTGTCAAGTTAACACAATCTGTAATGCTGAAATAGTAGGCCATACTTACAACTGATCCATACTTATAGATGCACATGATTTCGATCCCTGGGTGGGGAGGAAGGAGAGAGAGAATGTCTGCCTTAACCATTACCATTACTCAACTAATTAACCATACTTTGCCCAATAAACACTATAGGTCATTACATATGCATTCTGTAAAGAAGGAACACCCACAGCAAACAACACTGCATGTTCAATTTCTGTCATTGGTGATGAAATGGGACCTGTATCTAATGCATACCGTGTGGGTCAGCATCCACCAAGGCAAATACAGGGATGTGCAGTGTCTCCCATAATTTCTTCACCATTAGCCTGCTGTTGACATCTGGTACACCTTTTCCCTAACATCCAGATTAACAAATAGTATTTGAGAACTTGCTCCTAGATGTCATGAGTCATTTTCCAGATCAGTGTTGAGGAATTTTTACTTGTTATATGATGTTCCTGTAATAATGGCCTTTTCTTATAATAATTCTGTCAGTGTTGCTATTCATATTAAGTGCTTAAGGTTATAAGAAACAATATTCTGAAGCTCTTATTACCTAATGAGAAGATATAGAAACTCATGTACACCCATTCTATACTATTATGAATTTTCATTATTTTGTAACTTATGAGGAACTGTTTTATGGTTTCCACCTCACTATAAAAGAGGTACACTTCCTCTGAGCATGGGCTCACTCATGCTGTATTGCTGAAATGTGCTACCTCTGCAGAGGAAGAATAAACTTCTCTCCATTGATCTGTGAGATTGAAGCGAATCTCACATTTTAGCTAACGTCAGTGCAATTCCCAAATAAACTTCTTGATAGATATTTCAGTCATATTATAAACAAGTAGCTCATTTGCTAGGTGAATCACGTCTCTTTCTAACCATGTTAGAAATCTCTTTTTGTTTACAAGCACTAAATTAAATTGAATTGAAATTACTTTGATATTTCAGCTCAGCTGGACTTTTGGTTCCTGAGAAACATATATTTGAACTTAACTCCAACCCCTATGAATATTAATAGCACCCCCAAGTTGCCAATTTGAGTGAGACTGCATCAGGTTTCTCCCTAAAACTACCGTTCAAGTTTCCTAACAATAACAGTGTGAACTTTTTCAAATTCCTACTAAAACCTGATGATTTTTCAGTAATTAGTATCATGAAAAAGCCACTTACAGATTAGCATATAGATGCACCCTTCCAAATTCTAGCATGATCAGCCTTACAATTCATGAGAAAAAGCTATTTGGAGTTAAACTCTGCTTCTATGTATGACCATGCCCCAACCTTTGCAGATGTCCTCAGAACCTTGTACTGAACTTGCATTTCCAGTTTGGTTCAAATTCATATGGCCAATCAAGAATTACAGCTATTTGAGTAAACTAGCTTCACCTCCTTAGAATTGATGGACATCAAGTATCAATTTACAGATTAGCAGATTAAACCTTGGTTCTGGCATGTATGACTATGCCCCCAGTTTGTTTATGACCTCAGAATCTTATCCTGTGTATGACTTTCAAGTTTCGTGCAAATCCATTCAAGCACTCATGAGTTACAGGTGTTTGAATAAATTAGGCTCTGCCTCATTATAAGTGATTGAACTGTGGCAGCCAGGTTGTTTGCAAATTTCAAAATTTTTGGATAACTTTTAAGGTTCCCACTCTTTCGAATAATATGACACCAATTTGTTGAAGATTTGGCAAAAAAACTAGGAGGAGTATGCAAAAGTCAGTTTGGCATATTTATTATGCAATTTATCATAATTGCAGTGGGCAGGGCTGAATGGTTCTAGAGGCTTTTCTATTTGGGAGAACCCAGTAAATCAAAATAAAGCAGATTTTTGTTTGTAGGTCTCATGTTTCCTGAGACATGGACCAAAAACCCTTCCATATAGTACCATAGGCATATTGAGCCCATCTTGCTTGCCCGAGTACTACCTATTTGACCATCAGTGGATGATTTGCAGGATGCTCTAGATGACACAGACTGCTGCATCCTGCAACCTACTCTGCATCCGATGTGTGCAGAGCAGGGAAAGAGGCTAAATGGCACTATGGGTGGAAACTAGAGTCACAGTTGGATAGATGGCATTATCTTCAAGCACTCTTTGACATGATGCAGAATTCATAGTTGAATCAATGAATGCAAGCTGTCCAGTCCCTGAGGAAGCAAAGCAACCCCAAACCATATCATTTCCACCACCATGCTTCACTGTTGGTATGGGGTGCTTCTCCTGAAAAGCTGTCTTTGGCCTGCGGCAAACATGTGTGTTGTTACTGTGGCCAAACAACTCTATCTTAGATTCGTCTGTCCAGAGCACATAATTCCAAAGGGCCTGGTCTTTGCCCATATGGTCATTGGCAAACTGTAGTCTTGCAAAGGCTTTTTCCTGGCACGCCTCCCATGCAGGTCAAATTTGTGCAATCTCTTTCTGATTGTAGACGCATGTACTTTGACACCAACAGTTGCAAGACTTACTAGCAGATCCTGTGATGAAATTTTGGGGTTCTTGGAAATTTCTTTTTGCATCAGACGGGCTGCTCTTGGGCTGAATTTGCTGGGACGGCCAGTCCTGGGCAAATTGGCAGATGTTTGAAATCTGTGCCATTTGTAAATTATTTTCCTTACAGCAGAATGATGTATTTAAAATAATTTGGAGATCTTTTTAAATCCCTTGCCAGACTTATAGGCATCCACAGCCTTTTTTCTGAAGGACACCACACACACCTCAATAGCAAAGGGAACACCAGACACTAGATATGAGAGGGGTATAAATAAGACAGGTTCCAATCACTGGCACCCAATCTTGAACACCTGATTCTAATTTTATGGATTTGAAGGTGTGACAAATATAGGGGTGTACTTAATTTTTGAATGTGACTGATCTGTTTTTTGTTCATTATAATTGTGAAAAAAACACAAACAAACAATAATTTCCATGGGGTGTACTTATTTTTTCACATGACTGTACGTAGACACCTAGGACTATTTATATATAGACATATAAATACAGACCTTGAATTTCTTTGCACAGCAACCACACACCGAACACTCCTGTCAATGCATACAGCATATCCCATATTTATAAATATTTATTCTTTTGTTAGTTTTTTCACTGCAACTACCTCAGCTCGAATTTGTTAAAACACTGGTATGGTTAAAAGGCTGAGTGCACTCGCACAGAATAGGCACTGATTGCCCTTTTTCCTAGAATCAACCTATTTGACTTTCAGAGTGGGTTGCTGGTCTTAATCAATTCAGGTAAAGAATGTCCCTAAAATTTGCTCTATGCATGCACATAATTCTGAATAGCTTCACATACAAAAAACAAAAAACAGATTTTAAATAGAATGTCTAGATTACGATCCATATAAACCACGGATGTTCAACCCAAATTCTGTCCTGCTAGGAACAAACATGTCCATAGACTCCCATCTCTCTCTTTTCCTGGTGGAACACACACACACACACACACAATTTTGGTAGACTATATATCTTCCCAAAATATATTAATTAGAAAAATAACAATAAAAATATGTCAAATGGTTGAGGAGATACAGTCCGGAATGGCAAGGCCACATCTTAGACTGGCAAAGTCAATCACCAGACCTTAAACCAACTGAGCATGCATTTCACCTCCTGAAGAGGAGATTGAAGAGACAAACTCCTCAAAACAGACAACTAAAAGAAGCTGCAGTGCAAACCTGGAAAAGCATCACAAAAGGAGAATGCAACCATTTGGTGATGTCACTGGGTTGCCAGTTTGATACAATCGTTGCAAACAAAGTACATGTGACCAAAGATTAAGTGTTCTTACTTTAACACTAGCTCTTCTAATAATTTTGTACACAAAAATGGGGGGTCTGCTACCAAAGGTGCCATGTTCCAAGATATCTAACACAAAGCTGTGAATTCTGAAATTCTGATCTATTGTCTCATATTCATCTTTTAATCTCAACCCCAAATGTTTTAGTGTATAGCTAAAATAAAAGTATTGGCCTCACGGTTCCAATATTTTCAGAGGGAACTGTATGTAAACTTGGCCCCAAGTGACTTAACAAGCTATAATGCAGGTTTCACACTCATGTGATCAATGTCTGAGCTCTCTGCAAGTTGATAACTGGCATCAGTTCTGTGCCTGAAGCCTCAGCACTGATCATCTCAGAGAAGCAAATGTTGGACCCAAGTGTCACAGGTTAAATGGTCTGTTGGCCATAAATGTTCATGGACAACAATGACAATTAAGTACAATATAAAGCAAATAAAGAGTTTGGAGTCTCTTTCAAAACATGTGGTTAGCCTCTTAGGTTAGTGATTTATAAAAAAAATAATCCCTGTTTTACTCAGCAAGTAAAAAAAGGAATCAATAAAAGAATCAATAATACAGTGAGGGAAAAACTTATTTGATCCCCTGCTGATTTTGTATGTTTGCCCACTGACAAAGAAATGATCAGTCTATAATTTTAATGGTAAGTGTATTTTAAGAGTGAGAAACAGAATAACAACAAAAAAAATTTCCAAAAAGTTATAATTGATTTGCATTTTAATGAGTGAAATAAGTATTTGACCCCTTCGACTTAGTACTTGGTGGCAAAACCCTTGTTGGCAATCACAGAGGTCAGACGTTTCTTGTAGTTGGCCACCAGGTTTGCACACATCTCAGGAGGGATTTTGTCCCACTCCTCTTTGCAGATCCTCTCCAAGTCATTAAGGTCGCGAGGCTGATGTTTGGCAACTCGAACCTTCAGCTCCCTCCACCGATTTTCTATGGGATTAAGGTCTGGAGACTGGCTAGGCCACTCCAGGACTTTAATGTGCTTTAATTGTTGCCTTGGCTGTGTGTTGGGTCATTGTCATGCTGGAATACCCATCCACAACACATTTTCAATGCCCTGGCTGAGGGAAGGAGGTTCATACCCAAGATTTGACGGTACATGGCCTCGTCCATCGTCCCTTTGATGCGGTGCAGTTGTCCTTTTCCCTTAGCAGAAAAACACCCCCAAAGCATAATGTTTCCACCTCCATGTTTGACGGTGGGGATGGTGTTCTTGGGGTCATAGGCAGTATTCCTCCTCCTCCAAACACGGCGAGTTGAGTTAATGCCAAAGAGCTCGATTTAGGTCTCATCTGACCTAACACGTTCACCCAGTTCTCCTCTGAATCATTCAGATGTTCATTGGCAAACTTCAGACGGGCCTGTACATGTGCTTTCTTGAGCAGGGGGACCTTGCGGGCACTTCAGGATTTCAGTCCTTCACGGCGTAGTGTGTTACTAATTGTTTTCTTGGTGACTATGGTCCCAGCTGCCTTGAGATCATTAAAAAGATCCTCCCTTGTGGTTCTGGGCTGATTCCTCACCGTTCTCCTGATCATTGAAAATCCACGAGGTGAGATCTTGCATGGAGCCCCAGACCGAGGGAGAATGACAGTTATTTTGTGTTTCTTCCATTTGCGAATAATCACACCAGCTGTTGTCAGCTTCTCACCAAGCTGCTTGGCGATGGTCTTGTAGCCCATTCCAGCCTTGTATAGGTCTACAATCTTGTCCCTGACATCCTTGGACAGCTCTTTGGTTTCGGCTATGGTGGAAAGTTTGGAATCTGATTGATTGATTGCTTTTATGGACAGGTGTCTTTTTACAGGTACCTGTGTAAAAGACACCTGGGAGCCAGAAATCTTGCTGATTGATAGATCAAATACTTATTTCACTCATTGAAATGTAAATCAATTTATAACTTTCTTGAAACTGCTTGTTTTTCTGGATTTTTTTGTTATTCTGTCTCTCACTGTTAAAATACACCTACCATTAAAATTATAGACTGATGATTTCTTTGTCAGTGATCAAATGTACAAAATCAGCAGGGGATCAAATAATTTTTTCCCTCAATGTAGTTACAAACTGCCTAAACTGAATAATAATTTTAAAAAAAAATCACATTCAGGCTTCTCTTTCATGCGAATCATCACATCAGGATACCACATCAACAGTGGCACAGTGGAGCAGTAGGTAGGCATTGCAACCTCACAGCCACAAGGTTGGTTCGATCCCAAGCTTTGTTTGGAGTTTCACATGTTGTCCCTGGTCTAAATGAGTATGCGAATGTGTATGCATGGTGCCCTGCAATGGAGGAGGATATATCCAGCAGCAGTGATACCTACCGTTATGATGATGCATGGATAGAACTGAGTGCAAAACTCATCATCTAAAAGTCTCTGGAAAGTTGCATCTTTTTCAATGACTAGAACAAATTTTGCAGATGACACAATATCTTAATACTGTTAAGGAGAACAAACACCTTCAAAGGACACACATGATGATAATGATTGTTTAAGTAAATGAAAAGGATACTCATGATCCCATTGACACTAGAGGACACAGGCACTGCCTATTGACAAAAACACATCATATTAATCATAATATAGCCATTAATAATTTTGTTTTGTAACATACAGAAGTTGATGCAAAAAGTCTTATAACAGCAAAAGATATAGATCTTGTGACAACAGTTGAGACTGTGGACTAAATCAGAACATTATTTAGCACAAATGTTGATGTTTCAGAGAACAAGAACACTTAAAATGTTACTGAATGTTGTAAGCAATTGGCTCATCTCTGGAAATGCAAGTGCAGTTAAGGACAGTGATGCAATAATATTGTATGCAGTCATCCTTATAGAATTATAGAGGCTACAGACAATTTAGTACAGAAATATATATCAGCACTGAAAACTTTAGAATCAGCTTGAATTCTGGATGGTTAAGTTAAGGGTTCAGAATGCAATATATTTTCCCAGTTCAGGTCACAAAGGAATTGTGTCTTTGTAGATAGAAGGCTTTTTTTAATCTAAGTGCAGTTAGGCCTCTATGTTTTGGGGGGTTCATTCCAACCAAGCAGAAGCCACACTTGAGGCTAGTGAAAGCCAAGATCAACTGATTACACAGGTGAATCAGGTGTGGCTTCTGCTTGATTGGAATGAAAACCTGCACCCACACCAGCCCTTTGAAGATAAGATTAGACCCCATGTCCTAGACAAATGACTTGCCCCTGTCTCTACAGAAGGATGAGGTCAGTCCACAGATGTCAGAAGGATGAGGTCAGTCCACATTAGATACATTGTTGCTACAAGCTATACCAGGTGTATATGCTTTAGTTCATTTCTAATAAAATAAATATAACAATTTCCTTCCTTCTCCTTCTCTGATTGCACTTGACGAGTACATTTTGACCAGGTGAGATTTTTGTTTATTCAGTTGCCATAACAACTAACTAGGTAGCCTACTTCACGCTTCAGAGAACAGAGTTTGAAATTGCAAAGCTAGCAGTATTTGGTAGCTTATACAAATGACCTTCATCCGCAAACCATAAATCTAAAATAAAATCCAACCATCTGAAAATGAGTGCAGTATCACGCAAGAAGCCAAAAACTTACCATTCCCATGCAGAGTGGGAGGAAGACTTTTTTTCACTATGTCCTTTTCTAAATGAATTTGTCTGCTCTGCCAAACAAGTTCAAGTTCAGTTTATTTGTATAGCGCTTTTAACATGGTCATTGTCCCAAAGCAGCTTTACAGAAATATATAAATTCAGGACATAGATTTTAAATTTATGAATTTATCCCCAATGAGCAAGCCAGAGGCGACAGTGGCAAGGAAAAACTCCCTGAGACGATATGAGGAAGAAACCTTGAGAGGAACCAGACTCAAAAGGGAACCCATCCTCATCTGGGTGACACCAGATAGTGCGATTATAAATAAATAAATCCCTTCTATAAATGTACCAATACTACATGGTCAAATAGCAGTTGTGAAACCATGAAAATTCATTACAGTTTTTATATGAAGTCTGTTTTGTTGAACTTCACCACTGTTCACTTATGGAGACTTGAGTGCCAAACTGTTTGTGGCAATTGCAGTCCTAGCCAACATAGCATAACTGTTCATATGAATTGAGGTCCAAAGCCATCTTTATGGTTTTTAAGTGGTACCATCCTCAGTAATCTCAATTATCTTTAGGCTGCACCGTGTGGGGCCTCAGCAGCAGCATGTGACTTCCAACTGATGAGATCTCCAACCAGAAGTAGGGCATAAGGATGGATCAGGCAGGTCCAGAGAGCAGAAGGGGTCAGGATCACTGGCATCTCAGGAGTATCATGTGTAGCTCAACAGAAGGGGAGAGAGAGACAGAGAGAGAGAGAGGGAGAGAGAGAGAGAGAAAGAATTAGGTATGTTTATGGTCCTGTAATGGTTAAGGACAGTGTACTTTGCGCGAGTGAAAGCAGGTACTCTGGCAAGACTAGCTATGACAGCATAACTAAAAGGGAGAGCCAGAAGGTAACACAGACATGAGGGCTCCCTGGGATATAAGGCGGCCATCAACAAACCTGGGTGGACACGTGAAACTGGGGGGGTGACAGCATCCAAACATCCCAGCTCACCACAACACACTATGCCTGTGAGACCTCTAGATCTGCTCCTTTACCTAAGAAAAAAATATTCGCAAAAAGCTTGACTAAACAAATATGTTTTCAGCCTGGACTTAAACAGTGAGACTGTGTCTGAGTCCCGAACACTAATTGGAAGGCTGTTCCATAACTGTGGGGCTTTGTAAGAGAAAGCTCTCCCCCCTGCTGTAGCCTTCACTATTCGAGGTACCAACAAATAGCCTGCACATTTTGATTGAAGTAATCATATCATAAAAGACCAAAAGTTTGCTTAGGTAATGTGGCACAAAGCCATTTAGTGCTTTATAAGTCAATAGTAGTATTTTATAATCAATGCGAAATTTCACTGGGAGCCAATGCAGTGTTGATAAGATAGGGGTGATGTGGTCATATCTTCTGGTTCTAGTAAGGACTCTTGCAGCTGCATTCTGGACTAACTGGAGTTTGTTTATGCTCCTACTGGAACATCCAGACAGTAAGGCATTACAATAATCCAACCTAGAGGTGGCGAAAGCATGGACTAATTTTTCTGTATCATGTAGTGACAATATATTTCTTATCTTAGCAATATTTCTGAGGTGAAAGAAGGCTATCCTAGTAATATTATCTATGTGGGCGTCAAAGGAAAGACTGGAGCCAATAATCACACCAAGGTCTTTTACTGCTGCACATGATGAAACAGAAAGGCCATCCAGAGTTACTATGTAATCAGAAAACTTACTTCTAGCATGTGGTCCTAGTATAAGTACTTCTGTCTTGTCAGAATTTAGCAAGAGGAAGTTAATAAGCATCTACTGTCTAATGTCTTTATTAAACTGGTGTCTCATCTGGCTTTGCTGAAACATACAACTGTGTGTCATCAGAATAACAGTGGAAGCTAATTCCATGTTTACGAATAATTTGACCCAGAGGTAGCATATATAAAGAAAAAAGCAGTGGGCCTAAAACAGAACCTTGTGGAACACCAAACTTTACCTCAGTATGCATAGAGAATACACCATTTACATCTACGAACTGATAACGATCAGTCAAATAAGACCTGAGACAGGAGAGGGCCGTTCCCTTAATGCCAATAACATTTTCTAATCTATCAAGGAGAATAGTATGATCAATTGTATCAAAAGCTGCACTAAGGTCAAGCAACACAAGCATGGAGACAAAACCCTGATCAGAGGCCAGCAGTAGGTCATTTACCACTTTAACCAGTGCTGTCTTTGTGCTATGATGAGGCCTAAATCCTGACTGATATATTTCACATATGGATGTTATTCCTATTTAGGTATGAGCATAGCTGCTGTGCTACAACCTTTTCTATGATCTTGGAGATAAAGGGGAGATTTGATATTGGCCTATAAATGGACAATTGACAGGGGTCGAGGTCAGGTTTTTTAATCAGGGGTTTGATAACTGCTAGTTTAAATGATTTAGGTACATAACCAGTGCTAAGGGAAGAATTGATTTTTGGACACTTCATAAAAACTATGACAACGGTTTTCCTGCAAGAAGCGAGCTTAGTAGAACAAAGGTGACAGAACTGAAATCTAAATTAATTGGTCAACAGTCACTTTTTACTCGTCCAGGCCTAAAAGCAAAGGCAGCCATGGAGGCATCATTCCAGGTGAGTCACACCACTGATAAAATCATTCCAAGATGGACAAATGATAAAAGGCGCATTTGGGATTTCGGGATTTTAAAAACAAATCTGAGATTGTGTCCACTATCAAAGCTATTCAGCTATCCAGAAATACAAGTTACGTGTCGTTGTGGATTGATGGCTGATGACTTGACACAGCAACTTAGAAAGGGCATAACTGACTGTGAATGTTTCTCTCTGCATTTAGATGAGTGCATGGACATTAGCGATACAGCACAATTGTCCGTTTTTGTAAGGATGGTGTTTAAAGAAGAGTTTAAAGTGCAAGAAGGAGGATGCTTTTCTTGACTTCCTTAATTATCATTGTATTATACACCAACAAGCACTATGTGCGAAAATGCTGAACATGAAAGAGATCATGGATGTGTCCATGAAAATCATCTGCTCAATTTGTGCACGCTCACTTCAGAGACGTCTGTTTCATACTTATTTGGAGGAAGCTGACTGCAACCACACAGATCTCCTGCTGCATACAGATGTCAGATGGTTAAGCAGGGGCAAATTCTTGCAAAGATTTCGTAAGCTGCTGCCTAAGATAAAGGAGTTTCTCCTATCTACAAAAAATACAGAATACAAATAACTTGAGGATGAGCAATGGCTTTTAGATTTGGCTTTTTGACTGACCTGACTAACATGCTGAATGAGCTAAATTTAGAGCTGCAAGGTAAAGAGAAGATAGTGGTCAACATGATCAGCTCAATTAATGCTTTCAAATGAAAACTACAGTTACTCACATCTAAGCTGTAGTGCCACAAATTAGGGAACTTCCAAAAGCAAGGAAAAGAGCCTGCACAACTTGACAGTGAATGCTACATTGAGCAAATTGAAAAGGTCAGGTCAGACCTTGACAAACCTTTTCAAGACTTTGCTTTACTTGAGCCAATCGCTACGTTCATATGCTTTCCATTTGGAGATGAGAATGAGGTTGATTCCCTGGCCTCAGACATGGGAAAGCTGTTTCAGATTAACCTTCTTGTAGAAGAAAGTATCCAAATATCAGAAAATGTGCCGCCTCACTGAGTGCACTGTTTGGCTCAACATGAAGATTATTAAATCACAAGATTATTAAATCCACCATGACAATTTGGAGGCCTGTTTGAGACTAGCTACCAGCAGCTACTGCCCGGATTATGCAAAACTGTCTGAGCTACCACTTGTCCCTTCCCTAGGTAGGTTCAGTGTATGCCGGTGTAAGAAGACTGAAGGATCACCAAGTCCACAAGAACTGGCCTATAAGCATAGTCACCAACACTTTTCCTGGTACGGAGGTTAAGCAAGAGAGGTGGCGCATGTACAATTGCTTCTTTGGAGATCACTATTTTGTTAGGAGAGTAAGTTGAAAGGCCAGTGAGTAGGATGTAGCTTATCCTGTGTTTAAGCATTGTCTGTAAGTGTATTTCAGCTTTTAACACCTTTTAACAGTTCAATTCTCAGTGCTATGAAAAAGTATTTGCCTCATCCTGATTTCTTCTGTTTTTGTGTCTCATACTAAATTGTTTCAGAAATTAAAACAAAATCTAAGATAAAACATTACAATGTTTTATAAAAAATTATAATGTTATTTGTTGAAGCAAAAAAGTTATCCAATACCAACTGGGCCTGTGTGAAAATGTATTTGCCCCCATAATTACTAAATCCCCTAATCTATGAAATTGCATTCATAATGGGGTTCAGCTGGACTAGACTCAACCAGGCCTGACTATAGCAAACCCTGTTTAATCAAATTAACACTTAAATAGCAGTTTTTTAAGAGCATGAAGTTGGTTAAAAGGTCCGTAACACATTATGCCAAAATTGGAAGAAATTCCAGAAATGATGAGGAAGAAGGTGATTAAAATACATCAGTATTTCAAAGGACCAGAGTGAGAGCCATTATCTCCAAATGGAAAAACTTGGCACAGTCGTGAACCTTCCCAGAACTGACCAACCTTCCAAAATTCCTCCAAGAGCACAGCAACTACTCATCCAGCAAGTCACAAAAGGACATCATCAAAGGACCTACAGGCCTCAATAAAGACCACTGTTCATGACTCCACTATCAGAAAGACACTTGGCAAAAATGGCATCCATGGAAGAGTGGCAAGGCGAAAACCACTGCTAACCCAGAAGAATATTAAGGCTCATCTGAATTTTGCCAAAACACAACTTGAAGATCCCAAACCTTTTGAGAGAATGTTCTGTGGATTTTTGATTCGAAAGTGGAACTGTTTGGAAGATAGGTCCCGTTACATCTGGAGTAAACCAAACATAGAATTCCACAAAATGAACATCATACCTACAGTCAAGCATGGTGGTGGCAGTGTGGGGATGCTTTGCTGCTTCAGGGCCTGGGCAACTTGCAATAATTGAGGGAAACATGAGTTCTGTTCTCTACCAGGAAATCCTAAAAGAGAATATCCGGTCTTCAGTCCATAAGTTGAAACTCAAGCGCAACTGGATAATGCAGCAAGACAATGATCCAAAGCATAGGAGTAAGTAGTAATAGTGAGTCTAGTCCTATAAGTAAGTGAAAGACTGATCTCCAGTTATCGGAAGTGTTTGGTAGCAGTTATTGCTGCTAAAGGTGGCACAACCCAGAGTTTAAGGGGGCAATTAGTTTTTCACATTGGTGATAGGTGTTGGATAACTTTACTGTGTGTTTATTCAGGTTGCCTTTGTTTTATGCTGTATTTTGTTTGAAGATCTAAAACTATTTAGTATGAGATATACAAAAACAGAAGAAATCATGATTGGGGCAAATACACAGCACTGTAGTATTTAGTCAGTCTAATGATTACAAGTGCATGATTTATTGTAGTTCCAGAATTGCGTTCATGCTAAGCTCAATGTGCTTACATAGAGTGCATGCCTAGCTAGCAGCTGTGTGCCTTGTTCATTGTGAATAAAATGATTAAGTTTGCTGTTCTATTTTCTTATTTATATACTTATTTCTGTATTTTAGTGTTAACTGTATATATAGTGGAAAAAACCCACTGTTATTCATCTATTTAAAACATTTGTGAAAGTACATTGGGAACAAATTGGACAGGATTCTGTTTAAGGACTAGTCTACCCAGATTATTAGCACTTCCAAATTCCTTTAATAATCTCCAAATAGACTGTATCTCAACAGAAGTATGTTCGTTGACAACGTCCTACACTAGGTAGAGTCTTTCCCAAAAAGACAGGCACAGCTGCCAGAATGATAGTAGGGAGAGATGTGCCGCATGATGGAAGTGAATCCGAAATTTCACTACAAACATCATCCTAAGTGTGTGGACATTAGTCTAACATGAAAGCAGTGCTTGGCGATGGTGCTGACTTACAGTCGAACTACAGTCCACCCTTGTCCCATCCTCCTCCAAGTAACACAGATCACCAGAGATTAATCCTTTAGTAGTGGCACACTGTAAAGGGAACACACACATCAACCTCCTCACAATTATTAATTACAGGAAAATAACATTACCACGACAATTCGTCTTGGGTTTTTAAAGGAAAAAGGGCTCCATGAAGATCATAAATTTGGATTTGAACATAAATGTGCTACTATTGTGTCAGGAGCAATTGAAAAAATTCTTAGAATTATAACGATTCTAACAACTATAAGAACTGGTCAAATGGCAGATTTACAATCCCCACTAAAGCCCTTAAGTATGAATGTAAAACAGCATCAGTACTAGGGGTAGGCAATATGACAAAAATATATAATTTCATGATTCTCAAAGGCATTTCTGTGATACAAGATATGTATCATAATATATAGGTTTGCTCACAAATTGCTAGCAATACAGTTTGTCAACAAAAAGGTCTACAAAAACATAATACATTTCTTTTTTTATAATTAAAAAATTATGGATAAAAATGCAAAGGGGGGAAAATTTCAAATCTGGCAACAACCATCACATGTACCAACCAACTGCTGTAAGATCTCCACTCTAACATTGAATGGGCACAGATGAAAGTAAAACCAATGAAGTCCAGCATGTCTGTTGTCAATGGAAAACTGGTTGATCTGAAGATCCATATAGAAGGGAAAGCAATTCCTACTGTATTATAAATGCCAGTTAAAGGCTTGGGGTAATGGTATGATGCTGGCCGTCCCAGCAAATTCAGCCCAAAAGCAGACCATCTGATGCAAAAAGAAATCTCCAAGAACCCCAAAATTTAATCACAGGATCTGCTAGTAAGTCTGGCAACTGTTGGTGTCAAAGTGCATGCTTCTACAATCAGAAAGAGATTGCACAAATTTGACCTGCATGGGAGGCGTGCCAGGAAAAAGCCTTTGCAAGATTATAGTTTGGCAATGAGTATATAGGACCAGGCCTTTTGGAATAAAGTGCTCTGGATGCATCAAAGATAGAGTTGTTTGGCCATAGTAACAGCAGACATGTTTGGCGCAGACCAAATTAAGCTTTTCAGGAGAAGCAACTCATACCAACTGTGAAGCATGATGGTGGAAATGTTATGGTTTGGGGTTGCTTCGCTGCCTCAGGGACTGGACAGCTTGCATTCATTGACTCAACGATGAATTCTGCATAATATCAAAGAGTGGTTGAAGATAATGTGAGGCCATCTGTCCAAAAGTTGAAGCTGAACCAAGGACCTTTCAACAGGATAATGATCCTAAGCACACTAGCAAATCCACCAATGAATGGATCAAAAAGAAGAAATGGAGGGTTATGGAATGGCCTAGTCAAAGCCCAGATTTAAATCCCATTTAAATGTTGTGGGGGGATTTGAAACGGGCAGCACATGCAAGAAAACCTTCAAACATCTTGCAACTGAAAGAATATTGCACGGAAGAGTGGTCAAAAATTCCAGCAAGCCTGGTGGACAATTATGCAAAATGCCTTCAATAAGTTACTTCTGCTAAAGGGGCGATACTAACTTCTGAGGACAAGGGTGTACTTACTTTTTCCACAGAAGAATATCACATCTATTGATACTTCTGTTGAATAAATGATTGAACAAGCTCATTTTCCTTGTGGTTTTGTTCAAGTATATCAACTTTATTAATAGGCATGCTTTCAAAGATGATCAAATGTTTGCTTGTCCAATTGTGTCAAAAAAGTCAACAATTTCCATGGGGTGTACTTATTTTTTCACATGACTGTATGAGAACTGTACTTCCCAAATTCCACCAGAATTTCTCCTGCTCTACCAGAGGGGACAATACACTGGACCATGTTTACACAAACATTGCTGAGGCGTACAAGGCCATTCCCCTCCCCGATTTGGGTCAGTCTGATCACCTCTCTTTGTTCATGCTACCCAAGTACATGACACTCATCAAACGTGTGAAACCATCAGTGAAGATAGTGAAGGGATGGCCAGTGGGGGCGGTTTCTTCACATCAAAACCAGTTTCAAAATTCTGACTGGCGCATGTTTGCCTCACAGACCACCTTGGGCTAGCAAACAGATCTGAACACTTACACATCATCTGTCCTAGATCATATTAACCCATGTGTAGACAATGTCACAAGCCTCAAACATGTGAAAACCTTTCCTAATCCGAAGCTGTGGATGAACTTTGAAGTCTGCCTACTGTTGAAAGCAAGAGACGCTGCTTTTAAATCCAGTTTTACAGAAGCCTATAGTTGTGCCAGGGCCAAAGGCTCATTAGGAAAGCTAAACATTCGTACAAACTTCACATTAAGGAGCACTTCCACAAGACCACCGACCCCAGACACATATGGAAGGGCATCCATCACTGACCACAAAACAATGACATAGACTCTTCCAACCAGCAGTGTCTTCCATCGTGATGAGCTCAATCACTTCTATGCTCGCTTTGACCAATGCAGCAGGCAGAACCCTACAAATGGTGAGCCTTCTAGTGCTGGCCATTCTCTCTCACCTTATGTCTCACAACATATGTACAACCTCTGGCAAATATTATGGAATCACCACACTTAGAGGATGCTTACCCGGCTTTTTTACTTCGTAGCAAATAAACATATAACAGATATGACACAAAACACTTTTTGTTTAATAGCTGAATATTCTGGCTTCGTGAAACATACCTCAGACAAATTAAATTAAATTGTTTTAATTAATGGCGTATTTTTTCCAGATCAAGTAGAGTAAAAAATGATGGAATCACTCAATGTTGAGGAAAAATTATGGAATCAACAACAAAAAAAATCACTATTAGTACTTCGTTGCTCCTCCTTGGGCTTATACAACTGCCTGAATTCTTTGAGGCATGGATTTCACTAATGAAAAACAATATTCTCCATCAAGCTGGTTCCAACTTTCTCAAATAGTGACCAAAAGATCAGCTTTGCAGGATGGAGCTGTGTCATGGACAAATTTTTCAAATTTCCACCATAAACTTTCAATCAGATTGAGATCCAGACTGTTTGCTGGCCATGTCATTGAGTTGATATGCCTTTCCTGAAGAAAAACTTTAATACTCTTTGCTCTGTGGGAAGATGCATTATCATCCTGAAAAATGACTTCATCACCAAACCTATTTTCTATCGATGGAATGAGAAAAGTGTCCAAAATTTCAATGTACACCTGTGCATTGACTGTTGAGGTCTCCCCTGGTCCTTTACCTGACATGCAACCCCATATCATAAATGATTGGCAGTCATCTTTATGTGTTTCATTACAACAGCACCAGACAAAAGTTCCAGAATCATCTCCTTGGCCAATGCAGATTCATGATTCGTCACTGAATGCCACTTTCATCCAATCATCCACACTCCATGATTCTCTTTAGCCCACTGTAACCTTGTTTTCTTGTTAGGTGTTAGTGCTGGTTTTATTTGGCTTTTCTATATGTAAATCCCATTTCATTTAGACAATTTCTTATAGTTCTGTCACAAACATTGACTCATGTTTCCGCCCATTTATTTTTCATTTGTTTTGTTGTGCATTTTCTATTTTCAAGGCATATTTCTTTTCTATCCTGACGCTTTGACATCTTCCTTGGTCTACCTGTATGTTTTAATTTTATAAACCTTCCATCTTGTTTTTTGCACCGTTTTAGACACAGCTGACTTTGAACAACCAACATCTTTTGCCACACTCCGTGTTGGATTTCCCTCTTGTAAAATCCATTGTTTATCCTTTCCATTGTTTCAATTGACAACTATCTTGTTGGGGCCATGTTTCCTATCAAAAAGTCCAAGGTTAAGGTCTGTAACACTCTTTTAAGGTCTGTAAGCACTCTCTTTTAACTGCAGACTAATTTGCATTTTTAGACTTGTGCTGGTATTTGTTTTAGAAATACAAATGACAAGGTGATTCCATATTATTTCCCCCTCAACACTGAGTGATTCCATATTTTTTTTACTTGATCTGTTTTCAGGAACCCTACAAGATATGTCATTCATATTAAATTCTCTCTCTCTCTCTCTCTCTCTCTCTCTCTCTCTCTCTCTCTCTCTCTCTCTCTATATATATATATATATATATATATATATATATATATATATATATATATATATATATATAAATATATAAATATATACACATATACACACACACAGTCAATAAATCAGTAACATGGAAAAAGTAAGTACACCCCTACATTTATCACATCTTCAAATCCATACAATTAGAATCAGGTGTTCAAGATTGGGTGCCAGTGATTAGAACCTGCTTAGGGAGTGCAGGTGGAACCTGTCTTATTTATACCCCTCTCATATCTAGTGTCTGATGTTCCCTTTGCTATTGAGGTGTGTGGTGTGATCATGCCAAGATCTACAGAGATCTGTAAGACCTTCAGAAAAAAGGTTGTGGATGACTATGAGTCTGGCAAGAGATTTAAAAAGATCTCCAAATTATTTGAAATACATCATTCCACTGTAAGGAAAATAATCTACAAATGGTGCAGATTTCAAACGACTGCCAATTTGTCCAGGACTGGCCGTCCCAGCAAATACTTATTTTTTCACATGATTAGACCTAAAGTGAAATATTTCAAGGCTTACAGCTGATGGAAATGAGATGCTGGAAAAATCCAGTATCTGAAAAATATTGGAATAAAGAATTTATAATACAGCAATGTCGACCTGAGGAGACTCTAATCAGCTAATTAACTCAAAAAACCATTCCTCAGTGGTCCAAAGTCCTCTTTTCAGATGAAAGCAAATTTTGCATCTCATTTGGAAATCAAGGTCCCAGAGTCTGGAGGAAGAGTGGAGAGGCACAGAATCCAAGTTGCTTGAAGCCCAGTGTGCAGTTTCCACAGTCAGTGATGATTTGGGGTGCCATGTCATCTGCTGGTGTTGGTCCACTGTGTTTTCTCAAATTGAGAGTCAATGCAGCGTCTACCAGGAGATTTTAGAGCACTCAATGCTTCTATGTGCTGACAAGTTTTATGGAGATGCTGATTTCCTTTTCCAGCAGTGCCCGCAGTGCCAAAACTACTAGTAACTGATTTGCTGACCATGGTATTACTGTGTTTGATTGGCCAGCCAACTCGCCTGGCCCGAGTTCTGTAGATGAAGATGAGACACCAGACCCAACAATATAGATGAGCTGAAGGCCGCTATCAAAGCAATCTGGGATTCCATAACACCTCAGCAGTGCCACAGGCTGATTGCCTCCATGCCACACCGCATTGATGCAGTAATTCGTGCAAAAGGAGCCCTGACCATACATACTTTTCAGAAGGTCAATATTTCTGTATTATAAATTCTTTATTCTAATATTTTGAGATACTGGATATTCAATATTTTCAATTGAATTTGGGGAAACCACCTGAAGCATTCGTTGTGTTGAACTATTTCAATTGCTTTTGTTTGATTTGTTCATTGCAAACAGCTGAAAGTCTGTAACTGACAATAAACCTGATTTGCAATGGGGGTTGAATAATTTTGATTGCAACTGTACAGTGAAAGTCTTTAAGAACTATTTCAGCATAAAGAAGAACAAGGAGTCCTGGAAGTGATGGTATGGCCCCCACAGAGCCCAGATCTTAACATCATCAAGTCTGTCTGGGATTACATGGAGAGAGAAGCAACTGAGGCTGCCTAAATCCACAAAAGAACTGTGGTTAGTTATCCAAGATGTTTGGGCCAACCTACCTGCCGAGATCCTTCAAAAACTGTGTGCAAGTGTACCTAGAAGAATTGATACTGTTTTGAAGGCAAAGGGTGGTCACACCAAATACTGATATTATGTAATTTTTCTTCTGTTCACTCACTTTGCATTTTGTTAATTGATAAATATAAACTATTGACATGTCTATTTTTGAAAGCATTCCTACTTTACAGCATTTTTTTTTACACCTGCCTAAAACTTTTGCACAGTACTGTATACTGTATACATACATACACACACACACACACACACACACACACACACATTATATAGAGTAGGTGTAGGTCTACAGTCTTGTCCCTGACATCCTTGGACAGCTCTTTGTTCTTGGCCATGGTGGAGAGTTTGGAATCTGATTGATTGATTGCTTTTATGGACAGGTGTCTTTTATACAGGTAACAAGCTGAGATTAGAAGCACTCCCTTTAAGAGAGTGGTCCTAATCTCAGCTCGTTACCTGTGTAAGACACCTGGGAGCCAGTAATCTTGCTGACTGATAGGGGATCAAATACTTATTTCACTCATTAAAATGCAAATCAATTTATAACTTTTTTGAAATGCGTTTTTCTGGATTTTTTTGTTTTTATTCTGTCTCTCACTGTTAAAATACACCATATATATGTCATTTCTTTGGAGTGGGCAAACGTACAAAATCAGCAGGGGATACTTTTTTCCTCCACTGTATATACATATACACATATACATATATACACATACACATACACATATATACATATACATACACACATATATATATATATATATATATATATATATATATATATATATATATATATATATATATATATATATATATATATATATATATATATATATATATATATATGTGTGTGTGTGTGTATGTATGTATGTATATATACATACATATATGAAAGTCTTTCAGAAAGTCTTAGGTAGATATTTTCACAGTGGATTTGGATGTCTCCGGTTTTTGTCTCCGGTATACCACATAACCCTAGTGCCTCATAAGTATAAGTATGTCTCAGCCTACAATGACTCCCTATTATGCATGCCATGATCTGGGTGCATTCCTCCTCCAGCCCTTAATGAAAACTCTAGTGAGCATGTGGTTACTACATGTTAGCGCCTCATCATGCATCTGTAAAGCAAAGGTTTCTGGCAAAAAAATTCAGCCATCCATTTAATTTACATAGTCGGTTTATTTTCACCATTTTATATTGGTATATATATCATAGTATATATGATTAGGAATATTTTTCTAAACCTTAAAATTACGTCTCTTAGAATTGCTGCAATGTCCACGATCACTCTGAGCATAGCATCCGGTTTTTCTAAGATAGCCTCAATGAGGACTCTTGGTTTCTCTCCATAATTCAGCCCTTTCAGGTGCTGTGACTCCATTGGTAATACTGCTAAATTGTATTTTTCCCCCCATATACAGTACTGTAAACGTAAGTAGTGGTCGGCCAATATGGGTTTTTTGATGGTCAGTGCTGATATCTAGAAAGCAGTTTGCCCGATTGGCCAATATGAGGCCGATATAACACAAATTTAATTACAGTAAATGAGACATATAGAAAATTGGCAAAATTAAATGAATATTTATTGTGCATAATATTCATGTAATATTCCTTCCTTTTGGAGCCCCCATTTTCACCATGTCACTGCAAATATTGCACTTTACATTCCCTGGTGTTGGCTGTGTAAATCACAAAATAGAGGATTTGCTTTCTGTCCAGTCATCTAGCAGAATAAAAAAAGAAAATACATTTTTGTTAATAACTTATGTATAATTTAATTATAATGCATAACAATTAAGTTATAATTAATTTAATGAGCAAATCACAAATACAAATAAATAAATAAAAAGAAAGACAAATAAACAAATGAAAAAAGACCAGAACACATGGAAAGGTACACTACATATGATATTAAATTAATCATGGACAATTCAATACAGCACACATAGATCTAAAATCTAGGAATTCAATCTTACCATCTCGCATTATGTTGCATACAATGTTCAGGTCTCATCCAGCCCACCCGACCAAGCTTTCATTTAGGGGTACAAAGGCTTTTGAGTCCGCGGGGAAAACAGTGTCTTGTTTAAAAGTTACCAAAGATGACGCACATGTTTGAGGAAGAACCAGTCGTGGGATTTGTGATTGTGAGGTAAAATTTTGCTTGGTTGCGGCTCTGATATCTCATGAAACTGTTTGAATAAGACTTTGCTGCACGCCGGAGTGGTGTTGTGTACATTATGTAATGTCATGTTAAAAAGCAAACGGTGGCTGGTCATTTTACTGTCTGTCAGACATTCGCTTCATGACTGAGTGAGCTTTTTTTTTTCTTTTTCAGCAGGAATAAGGAAGAATGCACTCATGTGCTATACGGCATCAAAAGTCTGCCTTGTCACACATCAGCCAAACAGGAAGATTTATCAGCCAATGCCAATAATTAAAAAATGCCAAATATCATGTCGATATATTGGTCGACTCCTAAACGCGAGTCAAAAGTACAGGTACGTCCACAAGAAATTCTTCTTTTTTGGCTGTTTAGTAGTTATTTTGTGCTTTCCGCTCTGTGAGCTTTGCCTTCTATGGAATTTTGTGGGCATCACTAAATGGAAATCAGCTATGCCATGCACATGCCTGGTAATTTACGTGATTGCCATTTATCAAAATATCTATGTGAACATGAAGAAAAGCAGCATTTCCAAAACCTTTGTAACACTGGCGTAACATCTTGTTTATTTTGTCTTGCGCAACCCTATTAAAATATTGATAAATGAGGTCTATTGTTGGTCAAGTGCATTCTGAAAGAAGGGGTCCTAGGACAGGCACAAACAGGTCCACTGGCACAAGACAGCAACATAACAACAACAAACATGAGCAATGGTAGTGGAAGAAGTGCAGCAACAAGGGGACCTGACGAGATATGCAAGAGCAGTGGCTCAGGAAAAACAGGGACAGTGGAGAAGGTGGGAAAACACAGTATGCCTCCTGTGACTGGAAGCACCATCAATTCCTTTTTGTGGTAAGGTCAGACAGTGCCACATTCAGTAACACGGTTGGAATCAACCATAAAGGCTCTGGCTTATCACTGAACAATGGCGGTCAACCTGGAAAACATGCTAACATTCCTGCCAAAAATAAACTGCTACAACACTCAGACCAGACTTAGTGGTATGGTCCAGCAGTGTAAAGGCTGTAATCATGTGTGAACTGATTCCAGTACCCTGGAAAGATGCAAATGGGAGAAAACATCTCAGATACGCTATGCTTATCTCAAATGATAGGTAGAGGAGAAGGAAACTACAGATATTCCCAGTGGAGTTGTCTGTAGAGGATGTGTGATTATACCTACGGTTAGCCGACTAAGGGCACGTGGATTCCGAGGCCAGGGATCAGGGCCTGGGATTAAATCACGCAAGCCTTAACAGAAGTCTTTGAGGCTGCTGAACGAAGCAGCCACTGGTCACAGGTAAAAAAGAATAACATCAGTTGGACCTCAAAATTACCACTTGATTGTCAGACACAGAGGATTGCACCAGGGATGGCAGACTGCAATGTTGAGCCCTCTGGAAATGTAGTGGGCTTAAATCGAGAAAACGTAAGAAGGGGTGCTCACCCGATGAACCCTGTGAAGTGTCTTCCTCCCACAAAACCTTAAATCATCTCAGGAAATACTTGAGTAGGAAACTGCTTACAATACATACAATACCCTGGTTGCATAAGTGTGCACACCCTTTTATAATGGGGCATGTCACTGTGCTCAGAATTAACACTTCTTCAGAGGTAATCATCAAAAGAGGTTGCAAGTTGGTACCCAAAATGGCCAAGTGCTGTTATTGCAAGCAAAACGTGCTTTAACAAAATATTAATTAAAGACTGTGCATACCTATGCAACCAGGCTACTGTTCTAAAATGTTTCTCTTTGTTTTTCAATTGAATTTTGTTGTTGCTGTATCACATTAAAGATGGAAAACATGACTTATGTTGGTTTAAGTTTTTACATCACAAAAACCTGCAACAGGGGTGTGTAGACTTTTTATATCAACTGTATGTGCTTGGACTCAAAGGAATACTGTAGTAATCACTATAAAAAAAAAAAAATTAAAAAAAAAAAAAAAAAAAAAAAAAAAAAAACCCGATAAAAAAATATTTTATCACATTGCCCAACCCTAGGACTTTTCACAAATACAGGTCCACATATACCACACCGGTCTTTAACAGTAAAAACAGTATGAAATCTGTAAATATTTTATTTGTTATATTATGAAAATATGTACTGAAATGTAGAAAATAATTATTAATAAGCACTGAATGGCCATTTCACTGATCTCTGTCTGCACATACAGTATATGCACATAATTAAAATTTCATAGCAGCATGGACTGCATCCGTTTTTAGAACAAAAAAAAATCCTCACTTAGAAAATCCCATTTAGGTCATGTGCCTCAACTGCACAGGTGTGTTGAAACAAGTTATTCCATTATCCTCCATACACTGCTGAGAGCAGCAATACAGTTATTTGAACCTAAAGTGGTAGTCAGACTGCTCATAATTAAATATGATAGACATGCACACAAAAATGGTGTGACTTTTTTGGTCATATTTTGTTACATTTATATTCAAATGGCAAAGCACTGCTATGTGTGTGCATTTGTGTATTGCATTACGTTCATAACATATGTTATCGTATTTGTCCTATTTTACTGTATTCAGCAAACAGATCAATGTTTTGGCTGAACAAGAAAAGCAGCGACCATGGAAAACAACTTTAGTGGTAGGTTATCAAGTGTAAGCTGCATTTAATTGAATGCATAACACAAGCAGTGCTTGAGAGGTTTTGATAACCACATCATCAGGATTTGTGGAAAGTCCAACATCATCTGAGTGGGCATGTGTGCTAGGAAATGTACCACATGTAGGCTCCGCCGAGGAACTCTGAGCAGGCATGATATATCATCAACAATGGCATCCAAAGTCCTCTGTGATCCAAATAGCTGGGGGTCATTATAATAGATATCCCTGTTTTCCACAAAACATAAGTTAAAACCATTCCAGTCTTAAGAAAAAAAAAATCCCCATTCTTTAATTCCGCTCACAATATAAATTATGGGACTGTGTGTATAATCATAGTTACAGTATAATTACAGTTAAACCAAACAAAAATTCCTTATTTTTTTTGCAACAGCAGATTCTGTAATTGCTGTTTTCTCTTCTAATTATTATTATTATTAAATCAGAGCATACATACCTTTTGGTTACATATGAATCATTTTGGACAAGTTTGTAAATTGTTGATAGGGCCTTCAAAATCAGTGCTGAGAAAAGAGAAATACATATTTAAGTATTACATAGCATGCACTATTTGTACAGAACATACAGTAATTGCAATACTTAAATACTGTACCCTCCAAATGCACTAAGTATTTGCCAGTGGATTTTGGTATCATTGTCTTTCTCCACAGTAAAACACCATCCAATGATCTTAAGGTTTTTAGTAAATAGTTTTTAGTAAATAGTATGGGTGTAACGATACACAAAATTAAAATTCTATAATATATGGAGGTGTCTCAATAGAATACATTATCTATACAACAAAAATGAGTGTTTCCTGAATATGTGCTTTTTCTTTCCATTTTCAAGTAAAACATTCAACATCATAAAAGTACAATGACTGAAACTTAATAATGACAGTGTTTGCATGATCCATTCAGATCCACCCATAACAAAACATTAGAATGAAACAAAACTAAACATAGCTTTCACTGTTGTGACTCAAGGGGGTGTGTCTGAAGTGTGCACGTCCACTCAAATAGTGCTCTATAACTCTATATTTTACAGTGAGGGAAAAAAGTATTTGATCCCCTACTGATTTTGTACGTTTGCCCACTGACAAAGAAATGATCAGTCTATAATTTTAATGGTAGGTGTATTTTAACAGTGAGAGACAGAATAACAACAAAAAAATGGTGACATTGGGGCTCCATGCAAGATCTCACCTCGTGGAGTTTCAGTGATCATGAGAACGGTGAGGAATCAGCCCAGAACTACACGGGAGGATCTTGTTAATGATCTCAAGGCAGCTGGGACCATAGTCACCAAGAAAACAATTGGTAACACACTACGCCGTGAAGGACTGAAATCCTGCAGTGCCTGCAATGTCCCCCTGCTCAAGAAAGCACATGTACAGGCCCGTCTGAAGTTTGCCTGAATGATTCAGAGGAGAACTGGGTGAAAGTGTTGTGGTCAGATGAGACCAAAATGAAGCTCTTTGGCATCAACACTCACCGTGTTTGGAGGAGGAGGAATGCTGCCTATGACCCTAGGAACACCATCCCCACCGTCAAACATGGAGGTGGGAACATTATGCTTTGGGGGTGTTTTTCTGCTAAGGGGACAGGACAACTGCACCGCATCAAAGGGACAATGGACGGGGCCATGTACCGTCAAATCTTGGGTGAGAACCTCCTTCCCTCAGCCAGGGCTTTGAAAATGGGTCATGGATGGGTATTCCAGCATGACAATGACCCAAAACATACAGCCAAGGCAACAAATGAGTGGCTCAAGATGAAGCACATTAAGGTCCTGGAGTGGCCTAGCCAGTCTCCAGACCTTAATCCCATAGAAAATCTGTGGAGGGAGCTGAAGGTTCGAGTTGCCAAAAGTCAGCCTCGAGACGTTAATGACTTGGAGAGGATCTGCAAAGAGGAGTGGGACAAAATCCCTCCTGAGATGTGTGCAAACCTGGTGGCCAACTACAAGAAACGTCTGACCTCTGTGATTGCCAACAAGGGTTTTGCCACCAAGTACTAAGTCGAAGGGGTCAAATACTTATTTCACTCATTAAAATGCAAATCAATTTATAACTTTTTTGAAATGTGTTTTTCTGAATTTTTTTGTTGTTATTCTGTCTCTCACTGTTAAAATACACCTACCATTAAAATTATAGACTGATCATTTCTTTGTCAGTGGGCAAACGTACAAAATCAGCAGGGGATCAAATACTTTTTTCCCCCACTGTATTTTGAATCCTGCCATCTCCACTACCGAATAAAAATTTCCCAATTCAGCCTCGACCGACTTAGTGAGGAAAGGCAGTCTGAATGCAGCTGAGTTTGCTGTGTGAAGTGTTACCAAACACCATACTATAAAAAGCTGGGAGATTCTTCCTGTTGCTGCTGACCATAGCCATTGCAGCATTTCCTGAGCTAGTATGCTAGCGTATTGGCTTATGAAAAACAGCATGCTTAATAGAAACTTTTTTTTTTTTTTTTTTTTAAGTCCTGTAGCCCGTCCTAACTTGAGATGGAAAAACAAGCTATCAAAGGAGATTTTCAGAAGAGGAAGTGTGGCCTTGAACGTTAAATGCTTATTACATCTCAGATAATTTAAGCTGCATTTTAATGATGAATGGTCTACTTTGCTATGCAGTCTGTTCAAAGATTTTTTTTTTGATACACATATGCATCAGATCGAGAGCCTTGTATCAAATGATATGATGCATCATAACACCCCTAGTAAATAAATAAAAAGAAAAGCCGATCATTCATCCTAGCCCTAAATGTAGACAGTGAGTGTACATTTTGAATGACGTGACATGCTAAATCTGTAACAGATAATTGGGTGCAAAAAAATAACTGAGTTATCTTTTGCTATTACTATAAGTAACTATAAATCTATGGAATCACCTAAAAATCCAGCATCCATCCAAGGATGCAGGAAGTAGGGTTGCTCAAACAAACTTTGAAATTGAGTATCTATAATGAGTATCAATTAAATCTATAAAATCGTTAAACTAATTTTTTATGGTCAATTAAAACACAGGATGGCTCCAACATCTACCTGAGGTCTGACAAGTGCACAAAATTGCACAGAGAGTAAGGAAATAAGTCATGTAATGTGAAGGTATTATTTATAGCAAATACTACATCGTTGTTACTTCATGACTTTTCTGAAGGTCGCATGATCATGACAGGATATCCAGGTAACAGACAGTGCCCCTGGCAATAAGAGGGGGAGAAATAGAGCCTATAAAAGCTTCTATATATCCTATAATATGTACCAAATTCTATTTGCACATTTGGCATTTTCTCATTTCATTGTGTATGCAACAGAGATTACCTATAACATGCTGTATACTCATTAGCATGTATAAGGCACACTCTAGTGGGTCTTCACTGAAATATGATTACACTACGTATATTGTATATACCAATTATTTTAAAATGCATCACAATGCACGATACACACACTGATTATCCAATTAAAGAGAAAACGAATAAAATCAGTGTTCTGAGCATATTTTGTAAATTAATGTTTACATAATAAGGCTAGCTTGATTGATTCAAATTGTTAATTTTAATTCATAGAATAATGGAACTGAAATAAAGTACATCAAATGTGATATTGCAGACTTTTAGTATAAAATTCATGCACAGGGTTCTCCCAGGCTGGTATAATTGATTATATGTAACCTCACAAAACATTGTACTGATATTATTATAGATGTACATTTAAATAGTTAACATAGTAAACTAAATATTAACCACTATTTTATGATTAACATAATAGCATTAGACCTTTTAAGTGCAATTTACATTTTATATACAATGTGGTCCAGTATGAGACCACTAGTGAAAATACTTATATTTTGCATTCTCTTCTAATTTAACACAATAGTTTTCATTACATATTACATTATTGATTTATTTAATTAAGTGAAAAGTAGAATCTTTTAAATATTTACATGAATTTCATAGTTTCTTAGTATTTGGTATGTCTCCTTTTTGCTTCAATACCAGTGTGCACTCGAGCTAGCATAGACTCCACAAGTTTGTGCAAAAACCTGTGATCCATTTTAGATCAAATCCCTCAGTGTCGTCTGAACACACGCTTCACACTGCTTCAGGCATGAAGAAAATTGAAGAAAATCAGACCTTTTTTGCAAAGTAGTTAACATGGTTACTATCACAAAAATGCTTACATTTATATGGGAACCTAGAAATAGTGTAGAATCTTGAATAGTAATTATTCAAAATATTGAACATTTACTTCCAAAATTTAAAAAACTTCTGTTAACTTCCAATTTTAAAAGAAAAAGTAATCCCAGATTTTCAATGTGGTCTCAGACGTTTGGACCCCACTGTATGTATATTTTTACATGGCAAAAGCATTCACTGTTCTGGACGTGCTGACTCAGATCTTACATAGAATGACAGTGACTTGAGGAGGATGGGGAGGATGTAATGTGGAGTCTAGCTGACTGGACTCCAGTCAAAGGAAAGATCAGGGGAAGATGATGATGAAAATGTCACCTATGAAGTGAATTATGGCAGTACAATGCTACAGGTTACACTACATTCCTCCAAAAGTATTGGAACAACAAGGCCAGTTCGTTTGTTTTTGCTATAGACTGAAGACATTTACACTTGCGATCAAAAGATGAACATGAGATGATAGACCAGAATTTCAGTATTCATTTCTTAATATTAACATCTAAATGTGTTGAATAACTTGGAACATGGCACCTTTGGTGGCAGACCACCTAATCTTTATGTGAACATATGTATACAAATATATAGTCTTAAAGAAAATTAAAGTAAACAACATTGAATATTTGGTTGAATATCCCTTGCTTGCAATAACTGCATCAAGCTGGCAACCCACTGATATCATGAAACAGTTGCATTCTTCTTTTGTGATGCTTTTCCAAGCTCTTTCCTTTGTTGTTTGTTTTGGGGGGTTCTTCCCTTCAGTCTCCTCGTCAGGAGGTGAAATGCTGCCCAATTGGGTTAAGGTCTGAGGGTTGACTTGATCAGTCTAAAACCAAGCCATGGAACTACCTCCTCTGAGCATGACCCATGAGATTGTATGTTTTGGATCATGCACAGATCCTTTCTTTCTCCACATTTTGGCCTTTCCATCACTTTGGTAGAGGTTACTCTTGATTCCAGAACTTTTGTGGCTCATCTCTGTATTTCTTTGCAAATTCCACTCTGGCCTTCTGATTCTTACCACTGATGAGTGGTGTGCATCTTGTGGTTTGGCCTCTATATTTCTGCTCTCAAAGTCTTCTTTGAATGGTGGATTGTGATACCTTCATCCTTGCCCTGTGCAGGTTGTTGGAGCTGTCACTGACTGTTGTTCCTGGGTTTTTCTTCACAGCTCTCACAATGTTTCTGTCATCAACTGCTGTTGTTTTCCTTGGCTGACCTGTTCGATGTCTGGTTGTTAGTATACCTGTGGTTTCTTTATCTTTTAAGACATTCCAAATTGTTGTATCGGCTGTGCCCAATGCTTGTACTGTACAATGGCTCTGAACGATTTTCCCTCTTTTCTCAGCTTCTTTGTGTCCCATAGACAGCTTTCTGGTCTTCATGTTTGTTTATCCTTTTTTTAACAACAAATGCAGTCTTCACAGGCAAAACCCAGGTCTCAAACCAAGAGTAGACAATCAGAGCTATTAATTGTTTAAACAATCAATCTAACAGGGCACACCTGGGCAACAAGAAACACCCGTCAGTCACAATATTTTTGATCACTTGAAAAATTGGTGGGTTCATACAAAACGTTCCATGTCATAAGTTGTTTAACACATCTAGATGCAAATATCAGGAATTCAAGCTGAAATTTTGATCCATCATCTTTTGATCTCACTGATGTCTTCAGTGCATAGCTCTGTTCCGCTTATTGAGTGAGAAAGAGGGATCCATTTCACTGGCATGGTCCGAGTGAGCAGGGTAAAGAAGTGCAACTTGATGGAAGAAGAAGATCGGCAAAGAAGTGGAAAAGGCTCACTGGATTTTCGAGAAAGCCAGAACAATTTCATCAAGGCAAGATGGGTGGACAACAAAGATGTGAACCTTTTCTTCTCTTAAACACCAGTTTACCTTGGTACTGAATTGGTACTGAACCAAGTGGAACTGTGAAGTGCTAGGATTCGAAATCCAAAACCCACATGATGATTGCCAGACAGTTATTGTGCAAGTATGCTGACCACAATGTACAAGTTTCACTTCAAGTCCTGATGGTGGTATATGTACACTTTTGGCACACAATCACAGTGGCACTTATCAATGCCTGGGACCTATATCAGAGACTCCAGAGGATTTTAAAGCTTAAGAGAGGCCATTCTTTCAGGAATCTGTAGAAGGCTCCATGACAACTACAGGTGCAGGTAAGAATAAAGGTGAAAGGCCAGCAATGCCCCCAACTCCAGAGGACCTACCACCTTGCAATAAGTCATCTTTTGCCCTGTATTCACTGATAAATATATAAGTAAAGTCTGATAAATAAATGCACTTTCTATAGTAAAATGGATATGAAAATGTCTACACACCTGTTAAAATGGCAAGCTTTTGTGATGTAAAAAAAATGAAATACTTTTTCCACCCTCAGTGTGAAATTAGAAAGTTTGAGACATTTTAAGAAAAAATAGGGAAAATAAAAATCGTACAATAACCTAGTTGCATAGGTGTGCACACCCCTAAGCTGGTACTTTGTTGAAGCACCTTTTGATTTTATTATACCACTCGGTCTTCCTGGGTAATATCTTGGCACATCTTGACTTGGCAATATTTTCCACACTTTTTCAAATTGTAAGGGCATCGCCTGTGCACAGCCCACAGATTGTAAGGACATCTCCTGGTCACCCCACAGATTTTTAGTTGGATTCAAGTCTGAGCTCTGGCTATTCAAAAACATCAATCATCTTTTGGTTAAGCCATTCCTTTGTTGATTTGGATGTATGCTTTGGGTCACTGCCATGCTGAAAGGTGAAATTCTTTTTCATCTTCAGCTTGCTAGCAAACACCTGAAGGTTTTGCACTAAAATTGACTGGTATTTGGAGCTATTCGTATTTAACTCCATCTTGATAATACCCGCAGTCCTGGCTGAAGAAAAGCAGCCCTAAGGCATGATGCTGCCACCACTATGCTGCACTGTGGGTATGGTGTTCTTTTGAGGATGTGGTTGGAATTGTTATACCTTTTAGAATTGGTATCATCAGACCATAATACATTTTGCAACATGGTTTGGGGTGATTTATTTGAGCTTGGATGTTTTTTGTGAGAAAGGGCTTCCATCTAGCCACCCTACCCCACAGCCCAGACATGTGAAGAATATGAGAGACTGTTGTAATATGCAGAGAGTATTCAGTACTTGTCAGTTATTCCTGCAGCTCCTTTAATGCTGCCATAGGTCTCTTGGCAGTGTCTGTGGTAAGTTTTTGTCTTGTCCTTTTATAAATTGGAGTGACATCCAGTTCTTGGGTAATGTCACTGTGGTGCTCCATTTTCTCTTTGTTGATGATGACCTTTACGGAGTTCCATGGTACGTCTAATGTTTTGGAAATTCTTTATACCCCTCTCCTGATCGATACCTTTCAACATGTGAGATACCATGCATGGTTTATAAGCTCTTTGAGGACCATAGCTTCAGCAGTTGGATGAAACTAAGATGTGAAGAAAATCCCACAGAAACAGCTGGTCTTTATTTTGTGTCAATTAGAATAATTTCACTGATGACAGCTGTATGATAATTATTTTTGAACATGAGATTGAATGTGATTGGTTCATTCTGACCATGGCCCCACCCCCAGTTATAAAAGGGTGTGCACACTTATGCAACCAGGTTATTGTAACTTTATTTTTTCCTAAAAATATTTGATTGTTTTTCACTTCTTTTTTCTATGCGTTCACATTGAAAAAGTGTGTAGGCTTTTTATATCCATTATAAGTATACAATGATGGTATACTACAGTAATTTAAACTGGAATGAAAAAAAGGTTGTTTAAAACACCACCTCTGGAAAATTGTAAATGGTAGAAAATAAAAAGCCTGATATATCAAATGTGATACAACAAAAAATATCAAGTTTGCAAAAATATATATATTTTTTAAATTATTTTAATTTTTATATTTTACTTTTATATTACACACTGTGAGCAATTAAATGTTTAATTTTGAAAAAATGAATTCCTAACAGTTTTTCCATGTGTCAGGGTTAAGGACATTGGTGTAATGCATCAATTGATTCCCATGTTCAGTAGCATCTTACATGCATATTACCATCTAAGGAACAAAGCCAAAATAGAACACTTACTAACCCACACTAAGAAACTAGTATGCGTTTTGTAGTAAATTTATAAATTTTGGCAGTAATTTGATTAAGATTAAAATGATCAGCAGTTCAGGTCAGAGAGACCATGTGAACTAATCCTGTTAATCTAAACTGTAGTTATCTACAGTATTCCTCAGGGCATGTTTGATATAAATTTAATCCATATTACAGGCTGAACAATGTGGTGACATCATAAATATAATATAGTTTTAGGAAACAACATAGTTATATGTTGCAATGTGTGTTCTTTCTTCCATTTGGTACTTCCATTTGGTCAATGGTTACTTCAAAGAGGCTCAGGGGTATAAAAAAAGGTATGCTTTGTACAGTACATGGGGCCTTTTTACCATCAGAGATGCTTTAACATCATGCATCATTTGTCTGTGATGCTGACCACTGACTTTGTAATTTCCCTTTGTTTCTGTTTTCTGTATAGCTTTCATTTGTGTTTGTACAATAAAACCAAAATTACTTTATCTCCAAATACTCAGTAGTTCTTCTGTAAGAAAGTATGGTGTGTTAAAAGTGCATGGATTTTATGATTTATATGGTTATTAGAAATAGTTTCCTAAGCTAAAGTTTTGGTACGTTAGACACGTTTGAAAGTGACCTCTGACAACAACCCCAATTCCGAAAAAGTTGGGATAGTATGGAAAATGCAAAAAAAAACAACCAAAAAGAGTCATTTGAAAATTCAATTCACCCTGTACTATATTGAAAACATAGTAACACATTATTTGATGTTTTACTTTGTGAATTTTATTTATTTTTGAAAATATACACTTATTTCAAATATGATGACTGCAACACACTCCAAAAAAGTTGGGACAATCAACTGTTTACCACTGTGTAACATCACCTTTTACTTTAATAACACTTATTAAGCATTGGGGCACTGAAGACACCAGTTGGTTAAGTTTAGCAAGCAGATTGTCTGGTCCCCCATTCATCCATTATGCATTTTTTCAGCTGCGCAAGTGTACAGGGCCTTCATTGCCTTATTTTGCACTTCATAATGTGCCAGACATTCTCAATCGGAGAGAGGTTAGGACTGGCAGGCCACGGTAGCACCCGCACTCTCTGCTTACGCAACCATCCGGGCAGAATGTGGTTTGGTGTTGTCCTGCTCTGGATGGCAGCATATGATGCTCCAAAATGTGTACATATCTTTCTGCATTAATGGTGCCCTAACAGATGTGCAAGTTACTCATGCCATGGGCACTGAAACACTCCTATACCATGACAGACTGGCTTTTGGACCTGATGCTGATAACAGCTTGGATGGTCCTTTTCCTCTTTGGCCCGGAGAACATGATGGCTGTTTTGTCCAAAAACTATTTGAAATGTTGACTCGTCAGACCACAAAACATGATTCCACTCTGCTACTGTCCATCTCAGATGAAACCGAGCCCAGAGAAGTCGGCAGCGCTTCTGGACAGTGTTGATGTATGGCTTCTGCTTTGCATAGTAAAGCCTTAACTTGGACGAATGGTGTTGACTGACAAACGAGTGGCGAATGGTGTTGACTGACAAAGGTTTACCAAAGTATTCCCGAGACCATGTAAGGATATCCATTAAAGACTCATGACAGTTTTTAAGACAGTGACGTCTGAAGATCATTGGTTACCAGTACGCTATAGAATTAATTTTAAGATTCTAATCTTTGTTTTTAAATCTTTGCATGATACAGCCCCTCCATACATTGCTGATCTTGTTCAGGTTCATGAGTCAGAGATCATCATGATCTAATGTGCAAAATCTCTTACATGTTCCTCGATCGAAACTAAAGTCCAAAGGTGACCGCGTATTTGCGGTAGCTGCTCCAAGGCTATGGAACAGTCTACCAGAGTATTTGACACAATCATCTTTGAATTAATTTAAGAAACATTTAAAAACATTTTTTTACATTAGCTTTTGATCAGCTATGAGTGTTGAGGTATTGTCCCTGTAGTTACTCACTTCTTGAATGGTGTGTGTTGATGTCTTAAAATCGCAGTTATTAATTTTTGTAATTCTGTTTATTTTATTTGTTTATATTGTACAGAACTGTGGTCAACTTTGTTGTTTTATTATGTGCTTTATAAATAAAATTGGACTGGATTGGATTGAGGGATCGGAGATCACGCGCATTCAGAAGTGGTTTTTGGCGTTACCGAAAAAACTGCCCTTTACGCACCAAGATTTGACCGGATTCCTTGAATCTTTTAATTATATTGTGCACTGTAGAAGGTTAAATGCCCCAAATCCTACCAATTTGTCAACATTTGGGGAATGTTGTTCTCAAAGTGTTGGATTATGCGCTGACGCATCTGTTGGCGGATTGCCGAGCCTCGACCCATCCTTGCTCTTGATGGACTAGGCCTTTTTTGGAGGCTCCTTATATACTATGATTAGGTGATCACCTTCTTATTTTACCTTATCACATCGCTATTAATGCCCTTTCACACTGAGCGCAACGCGATAAAGCGAAGCAAATAGCAGACGAACGGTGCTTTCACACCAAATGCAAAATGATTCATCGCCTTCGGCTAATTCATGCCTACACAATAGGTGGCGCTTACCGAGAATGATTTTTACACCTGCACACTAGGTGGCGCAACTCACTATTCAGCTGATTGGCTTATCGTCTTTGACCACTAAGAAGAAGAATCGCTTAAATGTTGGCGCATAGCACCACAAGGCACAAAAATGGTTAAGAAGCACAGAAAAGATAATTCATTTAATTTATTTAATGTAATTATACTAAACATTAAAATTTTACATTATGTTTGGCATAAAAACCTTAAATAATGTAAAAACATCAAACACTATTACACGTGTACTGAACGTTTTAACTATATTGAACTATCCAAAACACAAACCATTCCAAACAAATCACACACACTGCACTGTTGGATGTACAATTCTAATATGGCTGTGAAGGTTGTCAGTAGACCCTGCTCCATATGATATTTTTACCTTACAAATTCTACATTCTGCCTTTATGTTCTCTGTTATTAAAATGCATGTATTAAATTTATTAAAATGGAGAATGTTATCACAAGTGATTGGTCGCACGCACATATACGTCAACACAACATTCAGTCAGTGCATGGAGTGCGTGTGGCCGAGCAGTGTGGCGAAAAGATCATCCTATTATTCTGTCTTGTATTCATTTACAAAAAAATTAAATTGGCTCTCAGACGAGAGGCGGCTCCCATCGTTCACTTAAAGGAGCCAACTCATAAAGCCGACTCATTCGCGAATGACCCATCATTAATATATACATACACACACAACATATAAATATAAATTGCAAATACAAAAGATTAAAACAACTCAAAGTCAACAAGAAAAATAGACTAAAAAACAACTGCTTTTTCAAGTGCTTCTCTTCCGGAATACTTTTCTTCGGTGTTTACACTGGTTTTCAAAACTGCTTACTGTGCTATAGCGTCACCTATTTCGCCCTTTTGTGCAAGAGCAGCGGCTCCGGGCATGTGGTCTAAAGCTGAAATCTAATTGGGCAGCCCGTTTCATCATGGGGCGACAGGGTAAAAAAAATCAACACACTGGTCGAAAAAAATCTCGCTTTGTCGTGCCGCGATTGATCATGCCTGTTGTGAATAGCTCCATAGGGACTATTGTTTCGATTCAAGAGCGTCATCATGTCGAACATTCACATCGCTTAATCATGCTCAGTGTGAAAGGCCCTTTAGCCCTAAATTGCCCCGTCCCAAGCTGAGAAAAGATAGAAAATCAATCAGAGTCATTGCACAAACATTGGGCATACTCAATACAACAATTTCTAATGTCCTGAAAAAGTAAGAACTGGTGGACATTGAATGGGTCGGCCAAGGCAAACAGCAACATTTTATGACAAACTTTGTGAGAGCTGTGAAGAAAAAACCAAAAACAAGTTAGTGCCATCACCAACAACCTCAACAGGGCAGGGGTGAAGGTATTACAATACATTGTTTGAAGAAGACTGTGGCAAGGAGGAGGGAGTGGCCAGGCTGTGAGGACGCACACCTGGCACTGATTTGTCTAATCAGTGAGAGAGAGAGAGAGAGATAAAGGAGCGGCCGGAAGCACCGGGGAGAGGGAGACGCACATGCATTTTGTGTTCATTTTGTTTTATGTTCTGTTTCAGTTTAGTTTATTATTAAACTTTATGTTCAGTCGGTTCCCGCCTCCTCCTTGCACGACCTTTAAATTGTTATACTGGTGCCGAAACCCGGGAAGGAGGAGCGCTGGCGAAGCGCTCTCGCCGCTGGGGGAGGATCACGACACAGAGGAGGCGGTGGTGCTGGAATGTTTGCCGAGGAGGATGGAGGAGTCGCCGCCGTCTGCCGGGATGCGGAGGAACCGCTGCCGTCTGCCTGAAAGGGGAGGAGCGGTTGCCATCCGCCAGGGGATGGAGGACCCACTGCTGTCCGCCGGGGAAGCGTAGATATGGCTGCCATCCACCAGAAAAGGGGAGGAGCCTGCCTTCCGCCAGGGAAGCAGAGTTGTGGCTGCCGTCTGCCTGAAAAGGGGAGGAGCAGTAGCCGTCCGTCGGGGAGGCGGAGGTGCGGCTGCTGTCCTCTGGAAAAGGGGAGGAGCCGCAGCCGCCCGCTCGGAAGTCCAGTGCCATCGCCCGGCATTGCAGGGGATCGCTTCCCAGCTGTCTGAGAATCAGATGACCGCGTGTCTGGGGACTGGAGTGTTTTTTTTCTCTCTCTCTCTCCTCTCTTTCTCTCTGGCTCGCTCTCCAGCTTGCTTCTTCTCTCTCACCTCTTCCTCCTCCTCGTCTCTCCTCTCGCTCGCAGGTAAAGTGGCAGCACCACCATCCCGAAAGGGTGGGAGGGGGTGTACGTCAGGCCGGAGGCCTGAATCTGGCGGCGGGGGAGTGTGGCGAGGAGGAGGGAGTGGCCAGGCTGTGAGGACGTACACCTGGCACTGATTTGTCTAATCAGTGGGAGAGAGAGAGAGATAAAGGAGCAGCTGGAAGCGCCGGGGAGAGGGGGAGAGAGACGCACGTGCATTTTGTGTTCATTTTGTGTGTTTTATGTTCTGTTTCAGTTTCGTTTATTATTAAACTTTATGTTTATGTTCAGCCGGTTCCCACCTCCTCCTTGCCCAACTTTAAATTGTTACAAAGACTTTGAGAGCAGAAATAGAGGCCATACCACAAAATGCAAACCACTCATCAGCAGTAAGAATCAGAAGGCTAGATTGGAATTCACAAAGAAATACAGAGATGAGCCACAAAAGTTCTGGAACCAAGATTAACCTGTACCAAAGCAATGGAAAGGCCAAAGTGTAGATAAAAGAAGGATCTGATCGTGATCCAAAATGTATGAGCTCAGCAGTCAGGCAGGGTTGAAGCAGTGTCATGACTTTGGACTTGAATGGCTGCTTCTAGAATGGGCTTACTAGTCTATATTGATGATGTAACTCATGATTGCAGCAGCTGAATGAATTCATAAGCTGACAGATACATTCACAAGGGAAAAAAAGTGGACTGGTCAAGTCAATCATCAGACCTTAACCCAACTGAGAAAGCATTTCACCTCCTGAAGAGGAGACTGAAGGGAGAAACCCCCCAAAATAAACAACAGCTGAAAGAAGCTGAAGCACAATCCAGGAAAAGCAACACAAAAGAAAAAATGCAGTTTGGTGATGTCAGTGGGTCACTGGCTTGATGAAGTTAATGCAAGCAAGGGATATGCAACCAAATATTAAGTGTTATTTACTTTAGTTTACTTCAAGACTTATCTGTTCTGGTACTTTTACTTGCCTAAAATTGGGTGGTCTGATACAAAAAGTTACATAAAAACGTTTTATGTTGTTTAACACATCTAGATGTGAATACTAGGAAATAAACGCTGAAATCCTAAACTCTTGTCTCATATCCATCTTTTGATTTCAGTTCAAATGAATGAACTGGCCTTGCCAGTCCAATAGTTTTGAAGGGGACTTTACCTATGGAAGAGATGGCACCAGGATGCACTATGGAAAGAAGGCAAACGGCAGAGACAGTGTGATGCTCTGGGTAATATTCTGCTAGGAAACCTTGGGTCCTGGCATTCATGTGGATGTTACTTTGACACATACAACCTACCTAAAGATTGCTGCAGACCAAGTATACCCCTTCACGGCAACGTTATTCCCCAATGACAGTGGCCTCTTTCAGCAGGATAATGCAAATGATGTATATAGACACCCCATTTCCATAAAAGTTTGGATTTGTTCTAAAATGCAATAAAAACAAACATCTGTGATTTGTCAAGTCTCTCGAAACTTTAATTAACTGACAAAAGTACAAAGAAAAGATATTTAATGTTTTCACTGACCAACTTAATTGTATTTTGTAAATATAAACAAATGTAGAATTTGATGCCTTCAACACACTCAAAAAAACAAATAAGACTGAAAAATTTATAGAATATTCAAGTAACACCATTTTGGAGGATCAGGTTAATTGGTACCAGGGGAGGGTATCAGGATTGGGAATAAAAGGAGCATCCACCAAAAGCTCAGTCTTTGCAAGCAAGGATGGGTTGTGGCTCACCACTTTGTGCCAAACTTTGTGAGAGAATTGTCAGTCAGTTCAAAAAGAACATTGCTCAACGCAAGATTGCAAAGAATTTAGGTCTTTCACCATCTACAGTGCATAATATTGTGAAAAGAATCAGGGAATCTGGCGAAATCTCATGGTGTAAAGGGCAAGGCCGGAAACCATTGTTAAATGTGCGCAACATTCGAGCCCTCAGGTGGCACTGCCTGAGAAAAAGTCATGCTACTGTGATAAATATAACCACATCGACTTGGGAGTATTTCGGAAAACCGTTGACACTTAACACTGCCCGCGGCTGCATCCAGACATGCAACCCAAAACTCTTATGCAAGGAGGAAGCCACACATCAACTCTATGCAGAAACGCCGCCGAGTTCTCTGGGCATGAGCTCATCTCAGATGGACTAAAAGACAGTGGAAACCTATGCTGTGGTCCGATGAGTCCATGTTTCAGCTTGTTTTCGGGAAAAATGGACGTTGAGTTCTCAGTGCCAAAGATGAAATAGACCAACCTGACTGTTATAAGCAAAAGGTGCAAAATCCAGCATCTATAATTTTATGGGGGTGCATCAATGCCCATGGCATGGGTGACTTGCATATGTGTGAAGGTACCATTGACGTGGAGGCGTATATTGGGATTGTAGAGAGACATATGCTGCCATCAAGGCAATGTCTTTTCCCAGGAAGTCCATGGTTATTTCAGCAGGACAATGCCAGGCCTCATTCTGCACATGCTACAACAGCATGGCTTTGTAGACACAGAGTGCTTGACTAGCAGTCCAGATCTGTCTCCTATGGCTAGAAGCACAGTGAAGTCTATTATTAAGAAGTGGAAGGTATTTGGTACAACACAGACCCTCCCTGGATCAGGACGTTGCTCCAAACTGGATGAAAGAGCCAGGAGGAAACTGGTCAGAGAGGCTACCAAGAGGCCTACAACAACTATTATATATAAAAATATTTATATATATATTTATATATAGGGGAAGGGAAGTAAGCCTGATGTGTCTTTCATCTGCTGCAGTAAGTTTCCTTGGCCGACAACTGCGTCTACAGTCCTCAGCATTGCCTGTTTCTTTGTGCTTCTTCAAAAGAGCTTGGACAGCACATCTGGAAACCCCTGACTGCCTTGAAATTTCTGCCTCGGAGAGACCTTGCTGATGCAGTATAACTACCTTCTGTCTTGTTGCTGTGCTCAGTCTTGCCATGGTGTATGACTTTTGACAGTAAACTGTCTTCAGCAACCTCACCTTGTTACCTGAGTTTGACTGTTCCTCACTCAGTTTTATTCCTCCTACACAGCTGTTCCTATTTCAGTTAATGATTGTACTTCAACCTACATATTGAATTGATGATCATTAGCACCTGTTTGGTATAATTGTTTAATGTTACATCTGACTTTGTACAAGTATACCTAGAAGTATTTATGCTGTTTTGAAGGCAAAGGGTGGTCACACCAAATATTGATTTAATGTAGATTTTTCTTCTGTTCCCTCACTTTGCATTTTGTTAATTGATAAATATAAACTATTAACATGTCTATTTTTGAAAGCATTCTTACTTTACAACCTTTTTTTCACAACTGCTTAAAACTTTTGCATGTGTGTGTATGAAAAAATATATAATTTTATTAATTTAAAATATATTAACTTGTAGGTTCATTTGGTGTTTTTTCGTCATTCTTACGTAAACATGCTCTAGCATTATTAAAAGAAAATTATAATGAAATGCAGTTTAAAGGACACCATTTAGACTAGCAACAGCACTATATCCCAGCATCATGGTAGATTCTGATAGCATGTCCACTGAACATTTCTGATCTTTCTGGAATGTACCAAACCCAAAAATGTAATTGAAAAAAGTTAATTAAATAAAATATTATTAGTTGGCTACTGTCAATTATAAACCCAACAGTTCTATGGTTTGGGAAAGACTTTGTTGTTTTGAAAGTAGGGTTTCCTAGTTTACTGTTACGATTCCCCCTGGCGCTGATCCCTGATACAAGCCGTGTGAGCAGCGCACTTCCGGGTTCAGTGACATTGACTTTGTTTACTTCTCCACGTGTGTTTTGTTTTGATTTCTGTCCTGTCTCCGCCCCTGTTATGTCATTGGTCCCTTCCTAATATGTCTCAGCTGTTTTGTGTTAACCACTGATTATGTTTGTGTATTTAAACCCCTTGTGTTTCCGAGATTGGTCGCGAAATATTAGCGCAGTTACCTTAGCGTTCTGTCGCATACCAAGCCTTTGACCTTGTTCCTCATTTTCTGGTTTTGATCCTGTTTCCGCCTCGTGTTTTTGATTCTTGTCTAGCCCTGTTCATGTTGTTTGCTGATCGCCTGACCCTCGCCTGTTTTTGACCACGATATCTGTCTCACGTTTTGGAATTCTATGCCGATATTCCTAATAAACTGACTTTATCTACACTTGCATCCATCTTCGCCTCCATCACCCACAAAACCTGACACTTACTAGTCACTTTAAAGAGAAAGTTTGCCAGAAAGTTCCACAGGGCATCTAATTAAACTTAAGTAAAGTAGACGAGGAACTGTACAAGTTCAGGAGTTGAATAGTTATGTTCTGCAACTTATCTCTTGTTATAATTTGTGACTGAATAAATTTACAGTAAATTTATTTACTATTTACAGTAATCCTGTTTTTGTATTGTTTCCAGGGTTGTACTGGCAGTGGCAAGACCAGAAATCGAACAGGGTGGGTCTAGGTAAAATATAGGGTGGGCAAGGGTGTGGCAGCGGGGGCGCAGTAAGCATCAGCTGCGGACAGAGAGGAAGCCAGCATACTTGTATGTGTTTCTTTTTCCTTTCCGTGACTGCCATGAGCCAGAGAGAGATACAGTGGCAAAGCAGGAGGAGCTTGCAACACAAACCTACACCCACACAAACCCTCTCCCACCCATGCACAGAGCATGATCTTGACACTGAACAAGGTGAAATCTGCGAGCTAGTGATGGCACCTTGTTAGATTTCCGTGTTTTTTTTTTTTTTTGTTTTTTTTTTGAGTTTTTAAAAGTGCACTGAAAAGCACTGCTGAAAATACGTGAGCCTGGTGCTCTGCTGACAGTCACTCCAAAAGCTGTTGCAGCCCACCACATCTCCAGCTGTGTCCACTCTCACCATCCCACGTTATGCTCACCAATATGGTCTCCACCGACAATCTGGAGGCCTTAATTGAGCTTTTCAAGCATGCAGCAGCTGCAAAGGAACGGTCAGAGGATGAATGGGCTCTGCAACTCCTCACTGTGGTATAGTTGGAAGCCCAGCTTGCTGCCCAGCTGCTGCCATCAAGGATGCAGCTAGAGTATCTTAGTGTCAAAAGGGCAGTCCTGCAGTGGGTCAGCCATACAGTGGAGGACCACCACTGAAGCTTCTGGTCACTGCAGCTCACCCAGGTCGGCAGCCCCTTCCTCTACACACAGCAGCTGAAGGACTCCTGTTGCCGGTGGTTGATGGCGGAGAAGCAGGACATGGAACAGATAAGCAAGCTGGTGGTACTGGAGCACAGAGTGGGTCCAGTGTCACCGGCCCATGTCCTTGGACAAAGTTGGCAGAGGATCACCTGGTGGTAGTCCCCAGTCCAGGTGTCTCTCTCCTCTCTCTCTCATGGGTGTTTCCCCCATGGTTCTTCCTCTTCCTCCCTGGACCTTTAACGTCTCCCAGTGCTCCATCACTCTCTCTATAGGGGGAAACTGTGCCCACCAGAACTGGAGCAAAGCCCCGGCAGATTTGTTGGCACGGTGGAGAATCCAGACATTTCCTGGATCAGTGTGTCATGACCCTGGCAGCAGGACTGCACCAAAAGTCAGTGAGTGTACAAGAGACTACACATCATGCCTTGTTGGACTCGGGGTGTAACCAGACCACCATCCATCAAAGCCTCAGAGATTTCCCCTTGGAGCAGTCACACAAGAGACCCTGAGGCATGCCTTCGACCAAGTGTGAATCTTCTTTTCCTTTCGGCTGTTCCCTTCAGGGGTCGCCACAGCGAATCATCTGCCTCCATCTAGCCCTATCCCCTGCATCCTCTTCTCTCAGACCGACTACCGTCATGTCCTCCTTCACTACATCCATAAACCTCCTCTTTGGTCTTCCTCTCAGCCTCCTGCCTGGCAGCTCTAACCTCAGCATCCTTTTACCGATATATTCACTCTCCCTCCTCTGGACATGTCCAAACCATCTCAACCTGGCCTCTCTAACTTTGTCTCCAAAACATCTCACATGTGCTGTCCCCCTGATGTACTCATTCCCGATCCTATCCATCCTCGTCACTCCCAAAGAGAACCTCAACATCTTTAGCTCTGCTACCTCTAACTCTTCCTCCTGTCTTTTCCTCAGTGCAACTGTCTCCAAACCATGACTAACCTTCATTCCTCTTCTCTCCAGAGCAAACCTCCACCTCTCTAGACTTTCCTCCACCTGCCCCCTGCTCTCACTACAGATCACAATGTCATCCGCAAACATCATAGTCCATGGAAATTCCTGTCTGACCTCACCTGTCAGCCTGTCCATCACCACCGCAAACAAGAAGGGGCTCAGAGCCAATCCTTGATGCAGTCCCACATTCACCGTGAACTGGAAGCACCTCCTGACCACCTAAAGCCTGTCTCAACTCCTACCTGAAAACCGCACAGCACTCTTCCTTTTCCAACTTCCACCACTTTGTCTTCTGCTCTGCCTTTGCTCTCTTCATCTTCCTCACCACCAGGGTCATCTTACAGACCACCATCCTATGCTGTCTAGCTACACTCTCTTCTTCCACTACTTTGCAATCGCTAATGTCCATCAGATTACAGCGTCTACATAAGATATAGTCCTTCGACCAAGTGTGAATGATGGTCAGAAAATTCAGCCCTAGTTGCACAATCCCACCTGTATTTTTTTCAGTTATCACAGATATCAAGTGACACAGGACACTTAGTCTAAGGAGACACGACCCAACTGTTGGCCCCAATGAGCCATAGGGAAATGCTGCTCTCACGGCCCACTTCTATTGGCTAGTCATTCATTGCAATGTTCGCAGGTGGTGTGTGGCATGTAGCAAATGTCAGCTGGAGATTTCGCTGGCCACCCCAAAAGCACCACTGATCAAGGTCCCCTTCGTCCAGCCATGTGGTATACGAGGGCATCAATTTGTGTTAGTTTTAATGCCTATGCAACGCTGAACTCAGAAGCAGTGGCTCTGCACAACATCTCAGAATACAGTGTTGTAGAGACACGAGTCGGGACCTGAGAACAAAACTCCACACCTTGAGTCACCTAACATAGGAGAATTTGCATAAGGCCCAAGAACAGTAGTCCTGACTATCTGACAGGAGCTCAGCTACAGGAATTCGCACTGGGAGATTGCACTACTTCCCATGTTGAGCTCTAAATTACTCACAAAGTGGCAAGGGCCCTTTGACGTCACACATCAATTTGGGGAATTATGGGGAACTATGAGTTTGTGACTGAGTGAGTGAGTGACTGACTCACTCACTCACAGCTACAGCTGATAAAACCCACACATTTCAGAAACTTTACATGGCTTAACATGAAGTCAACAGCAAAAGGGCCATCACAAAATGCAGTTAGTGCCAAACAATAAATTTCAGTTAAATTGTACACATCACAACTAACAAAAATTTGTCAAATGAAACAAAACTGGTTGCAGAAAATAGGCTGATAAAATTAGAGATGTGTATACTGTTGTGTTTTACAAGTGCTTTTGACATTTCAGTAAGCCGACTTGAATTTCATTTCCTAGAACTCTTCATACAAACTCTTACTAGACACCACTTCCAGGCCCAACAATTCAAATGTAATGGGTTTTTTTTTTTACTCAAACAATGTTTCCTATAGGCTAGGCAGACTTATAATGTCTAGCCAATGAAATTAGAACAACATACTAAATATTTTATTTTATTTTATATAGATTTAAAATAAATAATAGATTCATTTTAAATCTATTAGGAGAACCATATAACTTTCTGCCATGATTAATCTTTGGTTGAGGTGACATTTAAAACCATTTCATTCAAATGAGTGTTTTAAAAGAAAAAACACTAATTAAAAAATTAATTAACATGCTACAAAATAAAGTTATAAAAAGGAAACCAGGGCTACTAATTTCTATAATTAAATTCAAGTATATAAATAGTTATTACACATTATCATCTCACCAAACTTGATTACAGCTGAAGGACAGTCACTTCGCAGAGTTGATACAGTGCCGCCCGTAGTCATAAGCAGACCAACAGATTTGTTAAATCTGAGAATTTACCAAAAAGAAACAAAAAACCTTATTAGATGTCATGTAATGCACAAGTACTAGTGTCCCTGAAACAATCCATTAAATTACCTTATTTGCCGGTCACACAAACATGTCACACAACTAAAGCCATGACCCAATAATACACTATAGTGTTATTTTGAGGATTTGTCACTTACCCACTATTATCCACTTCTTATTATGTATTACCACTGAAAGATAGGGAGTGCTATTCGGCTAAATTAGCACTTTCAAATGGTGTAACTGTAGAAGATGAGCGTTTATACAAATCTCTTAGTGCTTACAACACTGTTGTTTGTGGGCAGGTTCAAGACACAATGTTTTATGATTACAGCATCAAAAGTTGAACAAAGCTGGTTGCTAACTTTATTATAGGCAACTTTATTATAGTCCATTATAGGCAGCTCCTCTGTAAGAATGTGACCTATCTAAATAGTGTTAGATAGCTAGTTTGTTGTTGTAGATTTCAGATGAGCTTTGTTGGTTTGTTAAAGTAATATAAATTAACCATATTAGCTACCTAACAAACTAAGCCTGTTAAATTCTTATTTAGTTCACTGATATGATAGTTAGCTACTTAGGTGAGCTGAAATGGGCACTGCAAAAATTTAGCTCCTTGGACCAATTATCTCTCCTAATTGTCTGTAACCAGTCTGTAACTGTAAGTGCGCTGTAAAAAGGAATGCGTTATTAAACATTCTTCCAAATCTGATACCTTACATCACAATATAACACTTTACAAAACAAATTTTAGCCATCAAAAAATCATTATAGGATCCCGATATGTTTCTGCAACCAGGAGGCTTGACTGACATCACAGTTACGTATGTCACTCAACATCAACACTTGTGCGAGATGTATTGATCATAACAGTCAATAATTATTAAGACATCCTTTATTTGGATAAACTATCATTTGTCTGTCTGTCTGTCAGATATAGAGGGGCCCTGATGAACCTCACTTTAGGTCTTAACAACTTTTGAATTTGATTTGTTTTAATTAGGTTTTAATTGATGCTCAGCATCATATCCAGAGGTTGGCTTTGCAGAATAGACATATGAGTGCTGCCAGCATTGCTGCAGAGGTTGAAGGGGTGGGGGGTCAGCCTGTCAGTGCTCAGACCGTACGCCACACACTGCATCAAATTGGTCTGCATGGCTGTCGTCCCAGAAGGAAGCCTCTTCTAAAGATCATGGACAAGAAAGCCCGCAAACAGTTTGCTGAAGACAAGCAGACTAAGGACATGGATTATTTGTGCCATTTTCAAAACTTTTGGCCACGGCTGTAATTATCTCTCTCTCCCTCTCCCTCTCTCTCTGTCCCTCTCCCCTTCTGTCGAGCTTCACATGATACTCCTGAGATGCCAGTGATCCCGACCCCTTCTGCTCTCTGGACCTGCCCGATCCATCCTGATGCCCTACTTCTGGTTGGAGATCTCATCAATTGGAAGTCACATGCTGCTGCTGAGGATGGCCCCACACGGTGCAGCCTAAAGATCATTGAGATTACAGTGGTGAAGTTCAACAAAACAGACTTCATATAAAAACTGTAATGAATTTTTCATGGTCTCACAACTACTATTTGACCGTGTGGTACTGGTACATTTGTAGAAGAGATTTATTTACTTATATAAGTGTTATAATATAACACTTATATCCGGTGTTACCCAAATGAGGATGGGTTCCCCTTTGAGTCTGGTTCCTCTCAAGGTTTCTTCCTCCTATCATCTCAGGGAGTTTTTGCTCATTGGGGATAAATTCATAAATTTAAAATCTATGTCCTGAATTTATATACTTCTGTAAAGCTGCTTTGGGACAATGTCCATTGTTAAAAGCGCTATACAAATAAACTGAACTTGAACTTGACACAGTGATGTCACAGATGTCGATAATGAAATTTGTTGTCGATTATTTTAATTATCGATTATTATCGATTAGTTGTTGCAGCCCTAATATAGACATTAAAATCATTGCCAAAGCACTAGCCCAAAGAATAGAAAAAGTCACGCCATCTTTAATACATCCAGATCAAATCGGTTTCATTAAAGGTAGACTTACATCCACCAACATACGCACACTTTTTAACTTAATGTATTACTCATCAATTCAGAAAGCAAAAACCATCGTAGTTACTCTTGACGCAGAAAAAGCTTTTGATAGGGTTAACTGGAAATTCCTGTTTTCCACATTGGAGAGGTTTGGTTTTGGGGAGTCATTCATTAACTGGATCAAAATTCTGTATACATCACCTTCAGCCACTGTCATCACCAATGGACTAATATCACGTACAGTGGGGGAGAGAAGTATTTGATCCCCTGCTGATTTTGTACGTTTGCCCACTGACAAAGAAATGATCAGTCTATAATTTTAATAGTAGGTGTATTTTAACAGTGAGAGACAGAATAACAACAAAAAAATCCAGAAAAACACATTTCAAACAAAGTTATAAATTGATTTGCATTCTAATGAGGGAAATAAGTATTTGATCCCCTATCAATCAGCAAGATTTCTGGCTCCCAGGTGTCTTTTACACAGGTAATGAGCTGAGATTAGGAGCATTCTCTTAAAGGGAGTGCTCCTAATCTCAGTTTGTTACCTTTAAAAAGACACCTGTCCACAGAAGCAATCAATCAATCAGATTCCAAACTCTCCACCATGGCCAAGACCGAAGAGCTGACCAAGGATGTCAGGGACAAGATTGTAGACCTACACAAGGCTGGAATGGGCTACAAGACCATCGCCAAGCAGCTTGGTGAGAAGGTGACAACAGTTGGTGCGATTATTCGCAAATGGAAGAAACTGTCAGTCTCCCTCGGTCTGGTGCTCCATGCAAGATCTCACCTCGTGGAGTTTCAATGATCATGAGAACGGTGAGGAATCAGCCCAGAACTACACGGGAGGATCTTGTTAATGATCTCAAGGCAGCTGGGACCATAGTCACCAAGAAAACAATTGGTAACACACTACGCCGTGAAGGACTGAAATAATGCAGCACCCACAAGGTCCCCCTGCTCAAGAAAGCACATGTACAGGCCCGTCTGAAGTTTGCCTGAATGATTCAGAGGAGAACTGGGAGAAAATGTGTTGTGGTCAGATCTCTTTGGCATCAACTCAACTCGCCGTGTTTGGAGGAGGAGGAATGCTGCCTATGACCCCAAGTCATAACACCATCCACACCGTCAAACATGGAGGTGGGAACATTATGCTTTGGGGGTGTTTTTCTGCTAAGGGGACAGGACAACTGCACCGCATCAAAGGGACGATGGACGGGGTCATGTACCGTCAAATCTTGGGTGAGAACCTCCTTCCCTCAGCCAGGGCATTGAAAATGACCTTAATGACTTGGAGAGGATCTGCAAAGAGGAGTGGGACAAAATCCCTCCTGAGATGTGTGCAAACCTGGTGGCCAACTGTAAGACATGTCTGACCTCTGTTATTGTCAACAAGAGTTTTGCCACCAAGTACTAAGTCGAAGGGATCAAATACTTATTTCCCTCATTAAAATGCAAATTAATTTATAACTTTTTTGAAATGCGTTTTTCTGGATTTTTTTGTTGTTATTCTGTCTCTCAGTGTTAAAATACACCTACCATTAAAATTATAGACTGATAATTTCTTTGTCAGTGGGCAAACGCACAAAATCAGCAGGGGATCAAATACTTTTTTCCCCCACTGTAGCTTCACACTGCACTGGGGGACTAGACAAGGAAGCCCACTCTCACCTTCACTATTCACCATTTTCACTGAACCATTAGCAGCAGCCATTCGTCAAAACAGCTACATTAAAGGAATTCAAACACTAAACATACACCACAAAATCACCCTTTATGCTGATGATTTATTACTATATCTACAAGACCCCCATCATCATTACAAGAAACTATTAAACTCATTGATTCTCTAAAATTTCCGAATACTCAGTCAACTGGAGTAAATCTCCTATTCTTTCATTACGTTCCACCAGGTTGGATGCGACATCCCAGACACCACCTATCCCTCTATGCACCAATCACATCACATACGTAGGCACTAATGTTTCCCCCAGGCTGTCATGGTTGTTTTGACTTAATTTTACTCCATTACTCAAAACAATAGAAGATGATCAACGCGGGATGAACTTACCACTATCCATTATGGGCAGAATATCAGTAATTAAAGTGAGTATACTCCCTAAACTAAACTATTTATTCTCAATGATTCCAAGACAACCCACCCTCACCTGGTTTAAATGACTAGACTCAATCACTACCAAATTCTACTGGAAAAATAAGACCCCAAGACTTAAACTGACTACCCTACAGAAACCAAAAACACAAGGAGGACTGGAAGCACCACATTTCTACCACTACTTTCTGGACAATCAGCTTCAAAATATATACAAATGGATTCATCCTAACCCATCAGAAAACACATGGTTAGATGTTGAACAAACAATTTGCAAGGGCATTCTCATTTCAGACTTACCTTTCTATAGTCAGACAATCAAAAAACACCCCTGTTTTAAAACACCAACACTAGCAGCAGCTCTGAGAGCCTGGTGGAAATTTCATCAAATATCAAACACCCCTCTTGCACCATCTGAATTCACCGCCATTTGGAATAACCCAGATTTTACAGCTGACAAGAAGCCTTCAACTAACACACATGGGTAGAAAAGGGCCTCCCCACAACTTCAACATATCCTTCATAATAATAATCTGGCACCATTTTCCCATTTGGTCCATGTTGAGTTTTATGATCTCTGTATTTCAATTCTGAAGGTCTCTAGTTTGTGTCACAATGTACCAGAACAGAATTGTTTTGTGTTCCTGGAATGTGTTTTGAGCATTCCTAATCACCCCGCCTGCCCTCACTCACTCTCTTGGTTCTTCTTATTATTATCTGGTAGAATAGACGTCTTTAGTTTTTATATCACTCAAACCTACGTAACAGATGTTCTGACTCTAGCTGTGACCTGTTCTAACTGACATTTATTATTCTTTATCAATATGTCTGTGTGTATATATATATATATATATATATATATATATATATATATATATATATATATATATATATATATATATATACACACTACACTATGCTTACTGTATCATTACACTAAGAAGCTTTTGCATTGAACTCTGTGTGTCTGTGTAAACAGGGCTCTAGAGTGCGACCAATTTGGTCGCACGTGCGACCTAATTTCTCAATGGTGCGACTAAAAAAAATCTGAGGTCGCACCGGTGCGACCAGCCGTTCTAGGGGAAAAAAAAGTCTCTGTGACTCTGAAAGTCTCCCTGTGGTTCAACAACAGACACACATTAGGCCCATATCGTGGTCTAAACCAATCAGAGATAGTGAAGGGCGGACCCCCCCTCTGATTGGCCGTGGTCCAGATATTCCTGTACGTGTGTGTACTTTTGAAAATCCGTGTGCTGCAGTCAGACAGAGAGAGGTGAGTAGCCTAGGCCCGTCAGATAAACAGAGTGGACGTAGCCGCGGATGATGAGAGAAGATGAAAAGAACGATTGACAACATTTTCGTTAAGAATGTTAAGGTCTGATCCGTCCGAAAATCATAACCAATGCTCTGACACAGAGCCATCAACCTCCCAGGTTATGTCAAGCCCTGGTCCGGAGACGGCATTAGATAATGAGCCACATACGATCGAGTCCGAGCCAGAGCCCACTGAAATTAAAAGGGGGAAAGTGTATACATTTCGAAGAGAGTGGCTTGACCAGTTTCCCTGGCTAAGATACAGTAAAGCCGATAATATAATGCACTGCATTTACTGTAAAGAGTGTGGGAAGACCATGGCCGGCAATAGTGCATTTGTGACTGGTTCTAATACATTTCGAATTGAAACGCTGAAAAAGCACAATGCATCTATAAAACACATTACATGCCACGATAAATGCACTGCCCAAGTGTCCACTCTCCCTGCTGCCTTTCAGCGGCAGGCCGCAGCAAACAGATCATCAGACGAGGCCGAGATGACAATCAAGTTTAAGGTTGCCTACAATATTGCAAAAGAAGAACTTCCCTTCACTAAGTGCAAGTCCGAAATAATTCTTATGAAGAAAAATGGCTTGAAAGTAACCCGACATACAGCAATGATGTCGCGTGCGCCCAATTTATAGGAGTCATCGCAGATACATTGAAAAAAAAAGACGTCTGTGCAAATTGCGAGCAGTGCATACATGGCATTCCTGATCGACGGAGACACAGATATCGCCACAAAGGGTTGCGTCATTGTGTACGGTCGTATCTTGCGGAGAGGAAGACCGGTGAATACACTGATTGGACACGTTGAGGTCGAGCATGGCCATGCCCAAGGTAAGCCATGTCATGTCATGTACCCTATGTCAATAATATGCCTACCGTCTCGTTACTGCATTAACCATATGTAATATTCTTATCATTGAAAATGAAAAAATAAAAATTTGGGTGCACCTAACTTTTGTACTGGTACACCTAAGAAAAAAAGTTAGGCACACCAGTGCAACCAGTGCAAAAATTTAGTCTAGAGCCCTTGTAAACTTTTTCCTGAATTCAGACGAGAGGAAATCAGCCACTGCAGGGTCCAAATTCTGGTTCTATGACAGGTAGCAGATAAGAACTTAACAGTTTACTGGTGTCAGAAGTGGGATATCTAGACGGAGGTAAGAGAATGATTTTAATTCTTTCTTCCTCCGTATAGATATTTTGATAAATCTTGAAGTATTGAAATATCACATTTTAGTGATTCAACAAAATTCTTTTGGTTGAAATATCACATTTTGATTCATGGTGCTTCCGTGAACACAGTGTCTTAAAAATACTGTGCATACATGATTCGACAAATTCTGATTACTACTTCAAAGAAACTACAGAGGTTGAAATATCACGCTGGTATTGGTTACCACATGATTCGACAAAGCATCTGATACCCTTTATTGATTGAACATTATAACCAACACTGTCTGATTTCCTCTTGTGATTATTAAATTATAAGATGTTAAATTGTAAGCTGTAACTATGGGTGGAAATGGTCAGTCTAGGATCACACCAAATCAGTGGATGTATGACCATGGTAAAGCCGTTTTTGTGCAGCCTTTCGTCGATAATTTAGCAGGCTGGGCAGAAGGTCAGCCGCAGTTCCATTCTTACCCTCGTGATGGAACTTTTGACGAGGCACATTTACTCGCAGCAGGTTTGAGTGTTTATGAGAATTGGGGAGATCCCGGCTGGGATTATGAATACATGAAACGCGCTTTATCCACATGGAAAGATAGTAAAACCCAATGGGATGATGAGTATTCCAATAGGAAAGGGTAAATCTGTGAAATCATCTAACAAAGAAAAAACTGAAAAGGTACAAACAGTAAAATTAGTAATGGCATCTAGCTCAATGCCTAGTGCTCCCCCATCGTATGTAGAGAAGAAAAAGACAAAATCTAACACGGTTACTGAGCAAACAGCAGATAAGCAGAGCCAGAAGTAGCCGAAGCACGCTCTACCTCTGATCCCAATGTCACTGCACCTTTCATACAAGTAGGAAAAAGTTTTACATTGAAACCTCCTAGTATTATAGAAATAAAAGCGATTTGTGATGCTTTCAGAAAAACCTGGTCATTTTGTTGATTCACTTAAACAGAAGGCTAGATATGCTCAGTTAACGGGTCCAGATTTCCACTGTATTTTGTTAAAGGTCCTTGGTCATGACGTCACCGAGGAAGTTTTAATCGCAGGCATTCCAACACTGGGCTTAAGCCATGATAGTGTCCAGGGCACCGGTCAAGCAAGCAGATCGTTTGAATATGCCTGGGCCAACCCAGATTATCTCACTAACTTTTATGCTGAGTTATGCACATTTTTGCAGCAAAGAACTGGAGGGAAGCAGGATATTTCACATGTAGCGAACGCTAAACAACACACCCACGAATCCACTAGTTCGTTTTTAATTCGTTTCCAGAGTGAATGGGAAAACAATTCATATTTGCCTTTAACTGGGGAACGTTCCCTTTTTATTTACATTTTTATTTTTATTTAATGCATCACGATGATGGTGCTTATAGTTTTTTGGGACATTAGAGATTCCGTAGTTGTAGTGTACTGTTACAGTGCATGATGGTAGATGTTAACTCCATCTAATCTTTGTTTTTCTTCTGACTGCCATGTGGCTGATGACGAGCACGGGCCTGACTGCACAGAGCATCCGCTTAGTAATTCCAGTAAGCTCTCTTGTACCTGACATGGCTTCTATTTTCACCGCTATTCCTCACACACACACACACATTTTGTGGTAGTTGATTTATGTAGTGCTTTTTTCAGCATCCCTGTATCTGAGCAGACACAGTCTATGCTTTCACTTTTAAAAATCAACAATACACATGGACACGTCTTCCCCAAGGTTTCATTGACTCTCCCGCTGTGTTCTCATCTGTGGTGCATCAAGCCCTCTCCTCACTCGTTTTACCCAAGAGCTGCTGCCTTGTTCAGCACTCAGACGACATTCTTTTATTAGCTGAAGGACACAAGCTCTGCACAGAGGGCTCTCTAGAACTCTTGACCCACCTGGCTCAGTGCGGTTTCAGGGCCTCGCTAACCAAACTTCAGCTCTGTCAGACACTGGTCCAATATCTGGGTTTCCATATCCCTCAGGGACACCGCTGCCTAACCAGCGACCGAGTGCGTGCTATTGTCGACTTCACACTTCCTGCCACACAAAGAGGTATGCTGAGTTTTCTGGGACTTATAAACTATTATTGTCAGTTCATTCCTGACTGCTCACACCACGACAAAATTCTCAGACACTGTTGTCTCAAGGACTCTCCACAGAACATTGAATGGACTAAGGAGATGATGAACTCTTTCTATTATCTAAAACAGGCATTTAGCTCAGCTCCGGCTCTGGGACTCCCGGACTACTCGTCCCCGTTCCAACTGTACATTTTCGAGGACGGGAGCACTGCAGCGGGGGTCCTGGCCCAGGAACACGGTGGTAGCTATCGCCCAGTAGCATATCTTTCCAAATCTCTAGAACCTGTAGTTCAAGGTATGCCTGCCTGTTTATCGGCTGTTGCTGCGTCCGCTCTCATGGTCACTGACGCTGAAAAGGTGGTTCTTTCACATTGCACACATCTCATCAGGTCTTATCTATCCTGAATAACATTCAGACACAAAACATGACCACCCAGCATAAATAAGGATATGAAGCTATCCTTTGCGCTACATACAACCTCACCCTTAAATGTGTAAACACTGCTAACAGCCCTGCAGTCTTGCTTCATAGACTTCTGCGTGCCTGCTCAGAGGAGCCTGCACCTAAAGCTTGGTTGGAACATGACTGTTTGACCTATATACATGACTCCTCATCACTCCACTCTGATCTGTCACAGCATCCCCTGGAAGGAGGGGAGAAAGTATATGTTGATGGAGTGTGTTCTAAACCTAATGACTCAACATTTTTATGTGGCTCCTCTGTTTGTGCATTACCAAATATTGTTCATGAGGCTCACTCTATCCCCTTTAATTCTGCCAGGCTGTGGAACTCGTTTCTCTCACTCGTGCTGGTCATCTCTTTAAGGGTAAGACTGTTACTATTTACACTGATTTGTGTTATGCTTTTAGTGTCGCACACGATTTTGGTAAGATATGGCATGCACATGGTTTTCGTACTGCCAATGGTAAGCCCATATCACATGGCATGCTGGTTTCTGATCTTTTAGAAGCCTCGCTCTTACCCAACAGGCTTGCTATTGTTAAGGTTAAAGGTCATGACCCCTCCAACACAGAACAGGCCCATGGTAATGCACTTGCTAATGAAGTAGCTAGGTGGGCCTCGAAAGAAGGCTCGCCCAGCCACTTTGTCCAGAATAATCTCTCTATTTTTCACATATTTTCGCATTCTCTGACTCCTTGTGACATTGATGTTGCTTTTTTGCAGACACAGGCCTCTCCAAACGACCTCGTTTTGGTCCTCGGAAGGTTGTACCCCCTCGCCCACTGATGGGTTAATGCGTTGCCCTGATGGCCGTCTCGCTCTTCTGTCTTCTGTCCTTCCATTCCTCATGTGCCATTTTCACTGTTTCTCTCATGTCGCATGAAGAGGGGTGATCTCTGTGATGACATTGAGGTTTACAAGAGTAAATGTACAGGAGTAAATGGACACGGGAAAACCGCTAAACATGATGCATGACTACCACCTAGTGGTCCTTTTCAGGCACTACAAATTGACAAATGCCAACTACCAGAGGTCTCAAATATCTTCTAGTTATTGTGGATAAATTCTCTAAATGGGTAGAAGCCTTTCCATGCTCACAGGAAAATGTCAATACCGTCGTTAAAATTCTCGCAAAAGAAATAATCCCACAAACTATTGATAGTGACAATGGTACACCTTTTGTTTCCAAATAACACAGAAACTGTGCAAGTATCTGAATATTGATTGCCATTTTCATATTCCATATCATCCCCAGAGCTCAGGGATTGTGGAAAGAAAAAAAAAAAAAAAAAAAAACAATCGCACCATTAAGGAATGCTATACTTAGGGGCTCTTAGAGAACCCCTCAAGCAATTAGGTCGATCTATTACCTGACATTCTGTGCGAAATTCGCGTGACTCCTAATCAGAAAACTAAATTGTCTCCTTTTGAGATCATAATGAGCAGACCATTTCCAACTCCATGGACTAAGGGTAACCCAGGTGTTTGTTTACAGGTGATCTGAACGTGAATGTCTGCGATTATACTCAAGCTCTCATTGAAAAATTGAACAGTATACATGGTGATGTTTTGGTTTCTCTCCCTCTGCCCACAGAACAGTCTACTCACCCTTTCCTTCCACGTGACCTAGTTCTCATCAAGAGCCTGAAACCACGAAAGGTTGGGGAAGCAGCCTTCGGTCATCCTACACCTGTGCTGGCACTTACCCCTACTGCTGTCCTCACGGATTCACAAACCCAGTGGATTCATGCCAGCTGCATCAAGCACTGTCCAGTGACAAGAGACAATCCTGGGAGCCTAATCACATCTCACCTCAACATATCCTCAACAGATGAGAAAGGGGAACACTCAAGCTGCCCTTAGGGGGCCTCTTCTCATTTTACCTTAACACATACACATATAGCTTGTTTTGCATTAGACATGCATATGCAGAGTCTGTTATTCCCGTTGTTATTTTGATCCTTTGTCATTGCACGGCCTTAAAAGGTGACTGTCGTTTAGGGTAATTAATACTTGGAAGTAATGGATTCTGTAGTGTGTCCTCTCGGGTCATTTAGGTAATTAATAGCTGGAAGTAGTGTGTGTACTCTCAGGCAACTTTCAATTTCATGTCAGCCCGAACCAAGAACGTCCCTAGGCACTGGTTCTGTCGTCTCAGCCTGTGCATGCTCATACTAATGGTGTCACACATCCACCTGCACACACTCACACGCACAACGGTGCGGAGGTAATTTGGCCTGCACCTTTTCACTAGAAATTGCGCAAAACTTCGTTCAAAAGCCTGCATCTCTGATGGTATGGGGGTGCATTAGTGCTGATGGAATGGGCAGCTTGCACATCTGGAAAGGCACCATCAATGCGGAAAGGTATATACAGGTTTTAGAGTAACATATGCTTCCATCCAGAGGATGTCTTTTTCAGGGAAGGCCTTGCATATTTCAGCAAAACAATGCTAAACCACATACTGCATCTATTACAATAGCATGGCTTCATAGTAGAAGAGTCGGGGTGTTGAACTGGCCTGTCTGCAGTCCAGACCTTTCACCAAGTGAGAACATTTGGCACATCATGAAACAAAAAATACGACAAAGAAGACCCAGGTCTGTTGAGCAGCTAGAATCCTGTATCAGACACAAATGGGACAACATTCCTCTCCAAAAACTCCAGCAACTGGTCTCCTCAGTTTCCAGAGGTATATGGACTATTGTTAAAAGAAGAGGGTATGTTACACAGTGGTAAACATGGCCCTGTCCCAACTTTTTTGAGACGTGTTGCTGCCATCAAATTCAAATTACCTTTTTTTCCCCTTAAAATGGTACATTTCCTCAGTTTAAATATTTGATATGTTTTCTATGTTCTATTGTGAACAACATATGGGTTTATGAGATTTGCAAATCATTGCATTCTGTTTTTATTTACATTTTACCCAGCGTCCCAACTTTTTTGGAATTGGGGTTGTATGTTGAGGTAGTTTTGTGATTCCACTTATTTTAGGGGTTAATGTGCATGTGACGTCACATCACTAGAATACCCATATGCATTACTGCACACTGAGTTGAGGGTACTGTCATCCCCCATAATGCAATTCTCTTCACTGAGCCGATCGTTTTAATGTATGACATGACTGCAGTAGTATGTTGATTAGCTTATGCCTCTTTTGTTCCTCTAGACTCATTTTTAGTGTGTATTGTGAACTCCGACACGAAATTCCATGCGACGTTCACATGGGATTAACTCCCAAATAGGATTTCCCGATTCTCTGGACCAAGCCGAACACTTGGACATGTCATTCATGTCTCTGTCACTGACGGTGTGGGAGTTAGGGAGGTCCACATTTTCCTATTATTTTCAATGGGGCCAGAATAACAATTTTCCGGACATTTCCGAAGCACGGTGTACATGCCGGGTCTACTGCCTAAGACATACAAGAGAAAATGTGATACGAGCATGTCAGCCGAACGAGGTCCGAGCTGTGATGCCCGTGTTTTATTCCCCATTCATTCTCTATGGGCCAAAAACGTGCGATTTTTTTTGTCCGCGGTTCGAACATTGCAAGTTGGCTCACTTATAAAAAGTCATAGCACACCTCTCCTCAATAAGCCAGTCGATTTGAGCCCTCATTCATGTCCGTAGTACAAACGGTGCGGAACAAGTTAAGCACCAAATTTTGTCAGAAATAATAATAATAATAATAATAATAACAACAATAATATGCGCAACAACAATAGGGATGCTTTGCTTCGCAAGTACCACCACTAATAATAATAATAATAATAATAATAATAATAAGCTTATAAAGCAGAACAGTAAGCCAACATAATAAACACTATAGAAGCACTTACACTAAGACAGAGGGTACCATCAGTAAATTGAGGAGTTTCCAGAGCCTTTCCACTTACCATTTACCAGCAAAAATCCAACAACAACACCAAGTTAATACATTTCCTCACAATTACATTTATGGGAGATGTGAACTTGTATGCTGTTTTGAATGTTTATCTAGTTAAGACAAAGGTTTTTAAATGCCCCATGGCCTCAGCATTTGTAACACTTCCCCACCCACCATTCCCATATCATGTAGTGAGTCTTTCACAATTTACTGTAATTTTTAAATCACCGCATGTTAATACATGACTAAATAATGTACAGTGAATATAAAAATCTAAAATAGCAGGTTTTTGTGACATAAAAAATTAAACTAAGTTCAACCATGTCAGACCCTTATTGTGAAATCAAGTGACAAGCAACCATGTTTTAGGGAAAAAAAGAACAACAAAACCTCCAATACCCAGCTTGCATAAGTGTACACACCCTTTTATAATTGGGAGCGTGGCAGTGTTCAGAATCAACCAATCACATTCAAACTCATCTAGCCATTTTCCATAACGCTCATCCTACACAGGATTTCAAGGGAGCCTGGAGTCTATCCAGGGAACTCGGGGCACAAGACAGGGGACACCCTAGATGGGGTGCCAAACCATCGCAGAGCACAATCTCACACACATTCACAAAGCCATTCACACACTACAGACAATTTGGAAATGCAAATAAGCCTACAATGCATGTCTTTGGACTGGGGGAGGAAACCGGAGCACTTGGGAGGAAACCCCTGAAGCAGAACATGAAGGGAGAACATGCAAACTCCACGCACAGGGCAGAGGTGGGATTCAAATTCCCAACCCCAGAGCTGTGAGGCAAACATGCTAACCACTAGGGCTGTGCCAAATTGTATCAAAGAGGTGGCATTTTGCTTAACAAAAGATATGTTACCAATCCGGACTGTTGACGAGGGATTCAGGCTAATGATCCAGGAAATGGACTGTAGATACAACATGCCATCAAGTAAATATTTTTCAAAAACGGCCCTGCCAGCTATGCATGAAAACTGTCGTGATAGATTACAAAAAATGCTGTCTACTGTAGAGTTTTCCTCAACCACAGTAGAGTTTGCCTCAACCACAGACATATGGAGTGGCAGAGTGAGGGAGCCATACATTAGCCTCACAGTCCACTACATAACCAACGACTGGAGTTTGAACAGCTGTTGCCTCAAGACAAGTTTTTTCACAGATGACCACACGGGCAAAAACATCATAAGTGGTTTGAAGCAGTTTCTTCAAGTATTGAAGACGAGGAGAAACAGGTGTGCCTGACAATGGACAGTGGCACTTACGTGGTGAAAGCAATCACCCTGAACAAGTGGTCAAGTCTGTCTTGCTTTGACCAGTGTCTACACATTGCTATTGGTAAGCTTACTTACTCCATGTCTTCCGATCTTAATGACAGTGCATTAATGCATTTATGTTGAGCATGCATGAGATTACTGGGCTTAATCTTTAAAGTTCTTCAGAGACAACTTCCTTTGTTGACCACAGTCATATAACTGTACATTTTAAAAAGTAATACATTACAAAAATTTCTTTAAACATACAGACAATGAAATTGACTAAAATTTAATTATTTGCCCTCAACACCAAACGATATGTCTGGCAGAAATCCAAAACAGCTCACCATCCAAATAACACCATTCCTACTGTAAAGCATGGAGGTGGTAATATCCCGTTATGGGGGTGTTTCTCTGCTACAGGGACTGGAGGAGATAGAAGGAAAATGGATGGGGCAAAATACTGTCAAATTCTTGAGGAAAATCTGCTGCTCTCTGCCAGAAAGTTGTCAATGGGAGGAAGGTTTACCTTCCAACATGACAATGACCCAAAGCACACAGGAAAACTGACCACACAGTGGTTGAAAGAGAAAAAGGTGAATGTCCTTGCATGGCCTTGTCAGAGCCCAGACTTAAACCCCATTGAAAATCTGTGAATGACTTGAAGACTGTAGTCCACAAACGGTCACCATCAAATTTAACTGAACTTGAGCAGTTCTGCAAAGAAGAGTGGGCAAATATTGCAAAGTGCAAAGTTAGTAGAGACATATCCCAACAGACTAAAGGCTGTATTTAAAAAATTAAGGCAAGAGGGTGATCCTTTTTCCAACTCAGTGATTCTGTTTTTTAATTTTTTTCTGACACATTGGTGTTATATCTTTCACTGAGTAAATACAGCTGGATAAAACAAAAACTGTGTCCATATGTCAGGCTGAAAAGCAACAAAATGTGATTATTTTAATGGGGGGGGGGGGTGATAATTTTATATACCCACTGTGTGTGTGTGTGTGTGTGTGTGTGTGTGTGTGTGTGTGTGTGTGTGTGTGTGTGTGTACAGGTGCATCTCAATAAATTAGAATGTCGTGGAAAAGTTCATTTATTTCAGTAATTCAACTCAAATTGTGAAACTCGTGTATTAAATAAATTCAATGCACACAGACTGAAGTAGTTTAAGTCCTTGGTTCTTTTAATTGTGATGATTTTGGCTCACATTTAACAAAAACCCACCAATTCACTATCTCAACAAATTAGAATACTTCATAAGACCAATAAAAAAAACATTTTTAGTGAATTGTTGGCCTTCTGGAAAGTATGTTCATTTACTGTACATGTACTCAATACTTGGTAGGGGCTCCTTTTGCTTTAATTGCTGCCTCAATTCGGCGTGGCATGGAGGTGATCAGTTTGTGGCACTGCTGAGGTGGTATGGAAGCCCAGGTTTCTTTGACAGTGGCCTTCAGCTCATCTGCATTTTTTGGTCTCTTGTTTCTCATTTTCCTCTTGACAATACCCCATAGATTCTCTATGGGGTTCAGGTGTGGTGAGTTTGCTGGCCAGTCAAGCACACCAACACCATGGTCATTTAACCAACTTTTGGTGCTTTTGGCAGTGTGGGCAGGTGCCAAATCCTGCTGGAAAATGAAATCAGCATCTTCAAAATGCTGGTCAGTTGAAGGAAGCATGAAGTGCTCCAAAATTTCTTGGTAAACAGGTGCAGTGACTTTGGTTTTCAAAAAACACAATGGACCAACACCAGCAGATGACATTGCACCCCAAATTATCACAGACTGTGGAAACTGAACACTGGACTTCAAGCAACTTGGGCTATGAGCTTCTCCACCCTTCCTCCAGACTCTAGGACCTTGGTTTCCAAATGAAATACAAAACTTGCTCCCATCTGAAAAGAGGATATTGGACCACTGGTCAACAGTCCAGTTCTTCTTTTCGTTAGCCCAGGTAAGACGCCTCTGACGTTGTCTGTGGTTCAGGAGTGGCTTAACAAGAGGAGTACGACAACTGTAGCCAAATTCCTTGGAACGTCTGTGTGTGGTGGCTCTTGATGCCTTGACCCCAGCCTCAGTCCATTCCTTGTGAAGTTCACTCAAATTCTTGAATCGATTTTGCTTGACAATCCTCATAAGGCTGCGGTTCTCTTGGTTGGTTGTGCATCTTTTTCTTCCACAATTTTTCCTTCCACTCAACTTTCTGTTAACATGCTTGGATACAGCACTCTGTGAACAGCCAGCTTCTTTGGCAATGAATGTTTGTGGCTTACCTAGTGAACCAAACTGAGAGACCATTTTGAAGGCTCAGGAAACCTTTGCAAGTATTTTGAGTTGATTAGCTGATTGGCATGTCACCATATTCTAATTTGTTGAGATAGTGAATTGGTGGGTTTTTGTTAAATGTGAGCCAAAATCATCACAATTAAAAGAACCAAAGACTTAAACTACTTCAGTCTGTGGCATTGAATTTATTTAATACACGAGTTTCACAATTTGAGTTGATTTACTGAAATAAATGAACTTTTCCACGACATTCTAATTTATTGAGATGCACCTGTATTTTATTATATCTTTTCATGGGACAACACTAAAGAAATGACACTTTGCTACAATGTAAAGTAGTGAGTGTACAGCTTGTATAACAGTGTAAATTTGCTGTCCCCTCAAAATAACTCAACACACAGCCATTAATGTCTAAACCGCTGGCAACAAAAGTGAGTACACCCCTAAGTGAAAATGGCCAAATTGGGCCCAAAGTGTCAATATTTTGTGTGGCCACCATTATTTTCCAGCACTGCCTTAACCCTGTTGGGCATGGAGTTCACCAGAGTTTCACAGGTTGCCACTGGAGTCCTCTTCCACTCCTCCATGATGACATCACAGAGCTGGTGGATGTTAGAGACCATGTGCTCCTCCACCTTCCGTTTGAGGATGCCCCACAGATGCTCAATAGGGTTTAGGTCTGGAGACATGCTTGGCCAGTCCATCACCTTTACCCTCAGCTTCTTTAGCAAGGCAGTGGTCGTCTTGGAGGTGTGCTTGGGGTCATTATCATGTTGGAATACTGCCCTGCGGCCCAGTTTCCAAAGGGTGGGGATCATGCTCTGCTTCAGTATGTCATAGTACATGTTGGCATGAGCTCCCCAGTGCCGGCAGCACTCATGCAGCCCCAGACCATGACACTACCACCACCATGCTTGACTGTAGGCGAAACACACTTGTCTTTGTACTCCTCACCTGGTTGCCGCCACACATGCTTGACACCATCTGAACCAAATAAGTTTATCTTGGTCTCATCAGACCACAGGACATGGTTCCAGTAATCCATGTCCTTAGTCTGCTTGTCTTCAGCAAACTGTTTGCGGGCTTTCTTGTGCATCATCTTTAGAAGAGGCTTCCTTCTGGGACGACAGCCATGCAGACCAATTTGATGCAGTGTGCGGCGTATGGTGTGAGCACTGACAGCCTGAGCCCCCACCCCTTCAACCTCTGCAGCAATGCTGGCAGCACTCATATGTCTATTCTGCAAAGCCAAGCTCTGGATATGATGCTGAACACGTGCACTCAACTTCTCGACCATGGCGAGGCCTGTTCTGAGTGGAACCTGTCCTGTTAAACTGTATGGTCTTGGCCACCGTGCTGCAGCTCAGTTTCAGGATGTTGGCAATCTTCTTATAGCCTAGGCCATCTTTATGTAGAGCAACAATTCTTTTTTTCAGATCCTCAGAGAGTTCTTTGCCATGAGGTGCCATGTTGAACTTCCAGTGACCAGTATGAGAGAGTGTGAGAGCGATAACACCAAACTTAACACACCTGCTCCCCATTCACACCTGAGACCTTGTAACAGTAACGAGTCACGTGACACCGGAGAGGGAAAATGGCTAATTGGGCCCAATTTGGACATTTTCACTTAGGGGTGTACTCACTTTTGTTGCCAGCGATTTAAACATTAATGGGTGTGTGTTGAGTTATTTTGAGGGGACAGCAAATTTACACTGTTATACAAGCTGTACACTCACTACTTTACATTGTAGCAAAGTTTCATTTCTTCAGTGTTGTCCCATGAAAAGATATAATAAAATATTTACAAAAATGTGAGGGGTGTACTCACTTTTGTGAGATACTGATATATATATATATATATATATATATATATATATATATATATATATATATATATATATATATATATATATATATATATATATATATACACATACACACACACACACACACACACACACACACACTGGTGCTTGAAAGTTTAGAATTTTCTATATATACAGTAGTATATAAAACATACAGTATATAAAACAGTTTTGTATATATACAGTAAATCGTAGTAAATGAAACAAAGTCAATATTTGGTATGACAAAAAAAATTAAAATTCTAATAAAAATAGTAGTCAGTTTTATAAGGAAATGAGCTGGTAAATTTTACTGAGCATCTTGCAGAACCAGCCACAGTTCTTCCGTGTTTTTTGTCCGAAAAGTGAGTGGCCTTACATAATATGCTGCTTTCTTTAATGACATACAAACATTTTTCTGTAACATTTAATTTTGTGCTAGAAAACAAATGTTTGGGAATCTAAAATGTTTTGTACTGACTTGATAATGTAGAAGTCATAAAATAAAATAAAAATCTATAACAAAGATTGTACTAAAAAAACAGGGTGCCTAAAACTTTTGCACAGTACTGTATATATAGGCTTTATATAAGGCAGGTGTGAAAAAATGCTGCAACATAAGAATGCCTTCAAAAATAGACCTTAATTGTTTATCAATTAACAAAATGCAAAGTGAGCGAACAGAAGAAAAATCTATTTTAAATCAATATTTGGTGTGACCACCCTTTGCCTTCAAAACAGCATCAATTCTTCTAGGTACACTTGCACACAGTTTTTGAAGGAACTCTGCAGGTCGGTTGGCCCAAACATCTTGGATAAACAACCATAGTTCTTCTATGGATTTAGGCAGCCTCAGTTGCTTCTCTCTCCATGTAATCCCAGACAGACTCGATGATGAGATCAGGGCTCTGAGGGGGCCATACCACCACTTCCAGGACTTCGTGTTCTCCTTTATGCTGAAGATTAACTTTGGGGCCAATCAGATGCCTCCCTGATGGTACTGCATGATGGATAAGTATCTGCCTGTAGTTCTCAGCATTGAGGAGACCAATAATTCTGACCAAATCCCCAACCCCATTTGCAGAAATGCAGCCCCAAACTTGCAAGGAACCTCCACCATGCTTCACTGTTGCCTGCAGACACTCATTCATGTTCCGTTCTCCAGCCCTTCGGCAAACAATCGGCGTTCTGCTACAGCCAAATATGTCAAATTTTGATCAGTCCAGAGCACCTGCTGCCATTTTTCTGTACTCTACTTCCTGTGTTTTTGTGCATAGTTGAGTCACTTGGCCTTGTTTCCATGACAGACGTATGGCTTTTTGGCCGCAAGTCTTCCATGAAGGCCACTTCTGCACGGACTTCTCCGGACAGTAGATGGGTGTACCAGGGTCCCACTGGTTTCTGCCAAGTCTGATCTGATGGCACTGATGAACATCTACTGATTGCGAAGGAAAGTAAGCCTGATGTGTCTTTCATCTGCTGCAGTAAGTTTCCTTGACCGACCACTGTGTCTACAGTCCTCAACGCTGCCCGTTTCTTTGTGCTTCTTCAAAAGAGCTTGGACAGCATATCTGGAAACCACTGTCTGCCTTGAAATTTCTGCCTGGGAGAGACCTTGCTGATGCAGTATAACTACCTTCTGCCTTGTTGCTGTGCTTAGTCTTGCCATAGTGTATGACTTTTGACAGTAAACTGTCTTCAGCAACCTCACCTTGTTAGCTGAGTTTGGCTGTTCCTCACCCAGTTTTATTCCTCCTACACAGCTGTTTCTGTTTCAGTTAATGATTTTGTTTCAACCTACATATTTAATTGATGATCATTAGCACCTGTTTGGTATAATTGTTTAATCATACACCTGACTATATGCCTACAAATTCCCTGACTTTTCCCTGACCTAATTGATAAACTATTAACATGTCTACTTTTGAAAGCATTCTTACTTTACAGCATTTTTTCACAACTGCCTAAAACTTTTGCACAGTACTATATATACATACACACACACACATTTGTAGTAGATTTATAAAATTGTGGCAGTAATGTGATTAAGGTTAAAATGATCAGGAATGTGTTTCAGAGATACCAGGTGAACTAAAACTGGTTATCTAAACTGTGTTTAATTACAGTATTCCTCAGGGCATGTTTGGTGTCATTTGTATCCATATATCATGGTGAACAATGTGGTGATATCATAAATATCATATAGTTTAGGAAATAACATTTACAATATATGTTGTAATATGTGCTCTTTACACACACACACACACACACACACACACACAGGCACCCCCTGGTTTGCATGAACTCATTCTCGGGAACTTAATTAACATACAGTTCCTTAAAGTGAGATAACCCTGCCATACAACACATTGGGGTCCCCCCTGCCATAAAACACATGGTTTCATCTCCATTTGGTATCCTGGTCACTATACATTTCAAAGAGGGTCAAGGGTATAAGAGGATCTGCTTGGCAGAGAGAAAAAAAAGCTTATAACATCAGAAGCTTATAAAATCAGAGGCTTATAACATCAGAAGGGCCTTTTGCCATAGATGCTTTTCCATCGTGCATCCTATGTCTGTGACGCTGACTGTAATCCTGTAAAACTGAGGCAACTCACCTATGAAGCCTCATAGTAGTCCACTGATCTATAAAATCCAGACAAAAACTTGTTTTTGTCCAATTAAGTAAAAATATTTAGTCCAAAATACATTATTACATCAATAAATATCCCTGGACTATTGCAGTCTCATTTCAAATTATAGGCAGATGTGCCTAATCTTTCACGTTTTCTTGTCAACACTTCAATTTAAAAGTCTGTGCATAAAGATACCTAATAAGTGGCAAGTGTTTCGTTTCAGAAACCGTTTTACATAATTTGTACTTTTTTCTTGTAATTTATTTAGTTATTATTTACTTGAAGGGAAAAAACCTAAGGACAAAACTTAAAGCATTTTTCAGAAATACTTGATATATACAAATACACTTGTTTTCATTTATTTTAATATTTAACTTTATAAATAAGAAATGTGTGTTGTTCAATTATGGCATATTTTTGTGTTTTGCATGCTTGTAAATTTTTTGTTTATTTATTTTTATACCTTTAATTACTTGTGGGGAAAAAAAAAATGAAACACTTTGAAATACTCAAAGTATACAGAATGGTATTGTTTGTTTGTTTTTTTAAATACATTTTATATTGATATTTAACTTTATTAATAAAATAGTGTGTTGTTCAATTAGCATGTTTTTGTGTTTTGCTTTGGTACTGAAATTGGTATCGAGTACCCTGGAATTTTACTGGTATTGGTACCGACTACTGAAATTTATGTACCGTGACAACCTTAGTCTAAACAGCAGACGCTAAAGTTCTCACAATTTTCCTGCATTTCTACTGTAAAAATTTAGAGTAACGGCATTTTAAAACCCCCCAAAATATCCGTTCAGTTCTATTTCTGCCACATTTTAAACTCCCATAAACTTAATAAATCAAACTGTTTTCTGCAGATGCAACAATACTCATGAGTCATGACATGACTTTCATGAATTTCTACTGTAGAAATTTAGAGTACTAGCTTGGGTTGTCACAATACCACGCAATAGTGTTAATGCATAATTCAAATCTACAAAATGAACCAAATTTACAGAAATACACAGATATAAATGAAAACAGACAAACCAAATTTTCCTCTCAATACTTTATTATTGAGAATGAATAACTGGCTTTAGAAAAACTCAAGAACAATCAAACAATTGCCAAGCAACTAAATCAATGTGCACTACTCACATGCACTAATTAGCATATTCAATATGTCGTCACATCATATTTGCATTCTGCCTGGTGTCAGCCCTTTACATCTGTTTGCTTCTTTCTTACTCTGTGCAGATTTCAAATGGCTGGTCTAAGAATGTAGTTGGCCCTTGGATAGCCCAACCCAAACTTGTACTAACGGCAACAAGACCTAATAGGCCCATAACTACTGGGGCTATCTGTGTGATAAGTTGTGGGTAATCAGAACCGATAAGGAGCATGGGTTGTACCTCTTTGAAAGGTGTAATAGGGACATCTTTCAGATGTGTAAACTTGTGCTTCAGATTGTCCACAGGTTAGGATTGCTTGGCAATATTCAGCACATGTGTAGTAAAGGCAATGTGCATCTTGTGTCGAATGTTCTGATTCACAGAAGCAGAACTTCAAATGAGACTGATGCACCCTGGATCTCTACTACCTCCTGTCTAATTGTCCTGAAGGCAAGTGATTCATCTGACTTCTCCAACTCAAGGAA
>CM042559.1:487500-577500 GCA_023630585.1 Cranoglanis bouderius
TCCATGCCACACTCGCAGCTTTCACTCTGTCATGTTCAAGTTCACGCTTCTTGGCTTTTGTGTGTGTGTGTGTGTGTGTGTGTGTGTGCGCCACGTGTCTTGCAAGCTCTGACAAGCGGTCTCTCTCTCCCTCTCTGGTTTCAGGAGTCACTGAAAGCATGAAGGAACGGGTGTAATGAGCACCCCTGATATAGAGTAAGCTGATGTCCCCTGTACTTGATTATTTATGTGATTCTTTTATAGTTAACTTTATATTTGCAACCAGATATCCCTTATTAAACAATGTATAATACAAGAATCAATACACCTCTCGGCAGAGGTCTGCTCACTCTACACAGAGCGCATTTCCTAGTAGGAACAATTATTGACAAATGTACATGCCATGATTACCATTACCAGTACTGATTGAGTATGAATTGATAATTTATGCTGCTGTTGTTCTGCAGTGCATACTTGCATGATTTTTAGCAGCTTGCAATTTAAGGTAAAGTGTTACCAGTATGAACGTTGCGTTTGCATAGAGATGTTTGCAACATCGGAAAGTTATCTAAAATGATAAAGCCCAATTAAACAGTTATTATTGCCCTCAACTGCCTCGTCAAACACCAATGGTGAAAAAAGTTTGTTTGTCACAAAATAAATCAATCTCTATTTGAAGCCACGCCTCTTGTTTCGTCACCATGAAAGCTGCAGTGCATATGAGAGGAAAAAAGGTTTGGCATACCCAGGGTGCCTGCAGGGAATCGAAGCAGAGCACTACACACACTGCCCTGCTGTCGCACATAGCGCCATATTGGATTTTTTGGGAAACATTTTTTGGCAAACTAGTCCTAATCCGGACAAACGGATTTTTTCCCAAAAAATTCCAAAAAAAAATCCCAAACCAAGGCAAAGAGATTCTGTGGAGTCCCACTACCAAGAGTTATCAAAAATTTTAAACTTTTGATTTGACCTCACGATGGTATGTAAAAAAGCTTGAAGTGGGCGTGGCCACTTTTACTTAAATGGGTATAACTCTTGAATGGAATGAGATATTTTCAAAATCACTTAAATTTGTACACTTATGTATGGGCCCACTCTGAGGACACATGTAAATAAAATTACTAAGCATGACCAGTTGCTGGCATTATAACAAAAAAAGAACATGAAATTAAGTGGCCAATTAATTTTCAGCAGCTATTAGACAAGGTTAAGAAAGGCCGATCAGAATGTAACTTGGTGACCTTGCTTCACTCTTGGCTCCAGAGGTCTGTCAGAAATTTGAAACTAATCGGCCACTGGGAGGTGCCATCACGTTTTTCATGCACAGAAATGGTTTTATATATTGCAGTGTTTCACACAAACAAGTCAGACTCCTTAGATCAATAATTACCAAAAATAATTACCAAAAAAAAGTTGCAACTGATTCATTGCCGTGGCATCAGAGAAAAACGTTTGATAAGGGCGTGGCCACGTTTACTGAAGTGGTTATAACTCTTGAATGGAATGAGATATTTTCACCAAACTTGGCATGTTATTTTATATTTATATTATATTTCACTTACATATGGGCTCAATCTGAGGTCACATGCACAACATGGCAGAGCTTAGTCACATGGTGGTGATATAACAATACAAAACCTGAAATTGGTGCTAAATATGAATCCACTGGTCCAAGTGACCTGAAATCTTGCAGTGTCTTTGTCCAAGGTCCCATCAAGGTTCAAGTTGTGAATCTTGAAAAACATGGCCACCATCGGCCAATCAATGTTCAGCAGCTATTAGACAAGGTTAATGAAGGCCGATCAGAGCAAAACATGGTGGGCCTGTTACACTCCCTGCTGCAGAGGTCTGTGCAAAATTTGAAAAAAGTTGGCCACCAGGAGATGATATCACGTTGTATGTGTGTAAATTATTGTATATTATGCACACTATTCATGTCATATGTTAGAACTCCTCATTCTGAACAACTTTGCCTCACATCACTGGTGTCAATCAAATTGTTCATTAAATATTTGAGATTATTTAAAAATAAATAAATAAATAAAAATCCCACTTGTGAACTATTCCTAGGCTTTTTACTCAAACACAACAAAACTAGTGTAGAAATTATGTAAGCACATGCAAAATAATTTTATGGAGATTGGACAACCGTTTGCAGGTTTAAAAATGCTGTTTCTTTACGATAAATTACTATATTTTTCTTAAAATTATCTTGCCTTTTCTCTGATTTAGGTGCTTATAAGCTTGCACAATATTAAGTAATATATTTTTACACCTGTCCTTAAAAGGCCCTAACGTTCTTGAACCCCGATCATTGCTGCTTGCAGCTTTTTTTCCCCTGGCAGTTTCCATCATTCTTCATTACAGTGAGTTTTAAACACCGGGAATTCAGCCTTACCTCACGTTGGACCACCGGGAACGGTTTTTTAAGACCAAGACCGGTGCTTCTTCCTTCGATAAACTGCTAACTATCTTTTTGGTAACCTCTTCTATTCGTGACACAACTTCTAGCCTGGTCATGGTGAATAAAACTATTGTTTATGAAATATGATACCACATCCACATATAAAATATGAATATCACCACACAACAGATATGTTACTAACACATTTTATTAACATTACCTCGCAACACCACCGAAATAGCTGGTTACGGCTTCCCCAGCATCTTGAAGATTTTGCAACCGCTCAGCTTGTAGTATGTCTACCTTGGAAAACTGCTCAGAAGACATGTCTCTGTCAGACAGAAAACGAAATCTTAACTGATACAGCAAGTACACAAACGTTCACTTACACTAGACTTTAAAAAATACCATTTTTTCACAGCGACAGCTAATATGGAATTAGGCTGCTTTCACACTTGGGAATGTTCACCTCAACTGACTAGCTGCACAAGATGGCGGTTTACCTTCGGGTTTAACGTGTGTGTGTGTGTGTGTGTGTGTCGCAAGTGTTGTGCCGAATTCCCACTCCGTGGCAAAATCAGACTCCCCTTCGGCCGCAAGCGCGACGCACACAGGGGGCGTTTCTCAAATCAATACGTAGTCAGTCTGTCAGTGTGGGCGTCTTATCTGAGTAAGAGCCATTGAAAAAGAGAGTTGCGACACTCACATAGACTCCTAAAGGAATCGGAGAACGCGGAAGTGACGCGTGTCACGGGGCAACCGATATTTCCAAACACTGAATAGTTCCAGCACTGAACCCCATTCATTTCAATCTTTCCCCAAACACAGTCGCTGGTAAATTGACGAAATTACTGCATTTTTTGACATTTTATCGCATTAGCTGACCTCTCATAGATCTAGTCAATAGTAGTATTTTATGTGGCCAGCTTAGTTAATGTTTATCGTTATATAATAGCTAGTTAGATTCTAATTGCAGTTAGTTAGCGTCAGCAACTCTTCACTAGCTACCATAACCTGATGTCAGTTGGCCTACATTTACCTCAAATTAATTGCAGTTATTGGCGTTTGTTAAAATACAGAGTTTATATTCGGTTATTAGATTTGTTGTTCAGGTTAGACTGTATTAGTTTTAGCTCGGTGTACCTAATAAACTGGCAGTTGGAATTGCAGCCCAACTTTGATTAGACTGATGAAACATTTATGTGTACATAAAGGTTTTGCTGAGTGCAGCCTAAAGTGAACATTACAGTGTGATTATTGGACCAGCATCATTTGGATGACATTTAATTTTACAGTATCTTAAGTTAGCACCTTTTTCTCTCTCTTTTAGGAGGTGATAGAGACGTCTAAAGTAAGAGATTTCCCTATAGTCACTGATGCAGTAAATCTCAAGTTCCAGCTGTTGAACAGATGGGATTTTCTTATTATTATTTATTTAATTCATGCAAATAATACAATATAACCACACACACATCTACACACATTAGACTGGTCTGTTATTATAAGCAGGTATTCTTCTGTTTATGAAGGATGTTAAAATTCCCAGGGCTCATTAATACTTTACTTTTTTCTTATTTATTTTTTATTTTTTTTGCATCCAAATGCTGCAAGTCTATTTTATTTTTTCTTTATATATATATATATATATATATATATATATATATATAGATAGATAGATAGATAGATATAGATATATAATATTTAACATTATATTTATAGGTTTTTTGCATCTAAAGGACATACAGTGGGGGGAGAGTATTTGATCCCCTGCTGATTTTGTACGTTTGCCCACTGACAAAGAAATGATCAGTCTATAATTTTAATGGTAGGTGTATTTTAACAGTGAGAGACAGAATAACAACAAAAAAATCCAGAAAAACGCATTTCAAAAAAGTTATAAATTGATCTGCATTATAATGAGTGAAATAAGTATTTGATCCCCTATCAATCAGCAAGATTTCTGGCTCCCAGGTGTCTTTTACACAGGTAACGAGCTGAGATTAGGAGAACTCTCTTAAAGAGAGTGCTCCTAATCTTAGTTTGTTACCTGTAAAAAGACACCTGTAATTATTTTGCACTACTGACCTATTGAACTTCTTTCTTGAGGTAAATTGAGCAGCTGCTAGCATTCATTGATATTCACTTGTTGTGCATGCTTATGTGGGTGTCTTAACAATAAGACATTAGGCAATAAGATAACATTAGGATGTGAGTAATTATGACCATAGAAGCTAGAGAAAAATATTAATGCATACATACTGTAAATGTATTCTACGTTATGGGAGCGATCCCCTTTCCCTCCAAAATTAAACATCAAAAAACTGATTAATGCTGTATATCTTTAACTCCCCAGAACAAAAATGCTATTATAAATGTAGTCACAGTAGTAATCAAAGCACATTATATGTCAATATTTACCGAAAATTGCTGCAAATATAGTCGCTGCTGCTGTCTGTCCCGCTTAAACCCATTCAAACAGATTGACAGCGCGGATTTGTTTGGAACTATTGAGAGCTACATGAACCACGTGACTGCGTTGCGGCAAGATCAAAGATTGTCGCAACTCTCTTTTTAAACGGCTCTGATCTGGGTCAGCTAAGTAGGTCCCACATGGGCGAACCCAGGTGGGCTCCCTATGTGGCTCCTAGTTGGGTCACTAATGGGAAATGAGTGCATGGGCTCAAAATGGGCATCAGGAATGGGGCAAATACAATCAATCCCATATAGGCTGAGTACACAAATAGTACACAAATATGCACCGTTGAAACTTGTACTTAACATCTCATAATAACAAGAAACTTTCTCGTAATAATGACTTAGTTTCTCATAATAATGACAACATCTCGTAATAATGAGAAACTTTATCATAATTATGACTTAATCCAAGCATGCACAATGTGCGCAGGCAAGCGAGGCAAGCTTATGTGTTGCAAATGCAGGCTGGCTGAACTGTTTGAAAGTAATTGTAACAGAAAACAGGACAAATCTACACATCACCAGCCATACTGTAGTATAGTGTATATCTCCACTCACATAAGTCTTTTTAACCCCTAAGTGACCTGCAAGATCATCATGGGAAAACTTCAACACAAGGGAGTGATACTTCTCTGGCACTACCACTTGTATAATAGAATCACCTGCAAAGTCACTACCATGTGGAATCCACTTCCTCACCAACATTCCATCCTGTAAGAAATAACCATGAGCAACATGTCTAATTTCATCAGATGATATCACACTCTCAAAAAGTTTGGAGAGAGAAGAATTAAGTTGCTGCTCCTGTATCAATTCTGAAAGGGAAACAGAAAAATCACCAGGAAATGCTGATCTTACTACAGCAGAATCAGAGGACAACTTTGGTTGTAAATGCCATGGATCGTGTCACAGCACATGCCATGAATACCTCTTGAAAATTCTTGCTGCTTTCATCAGGACCTGGGAGAGGAAAAGATGAGACCACCGGAGGTGAAAACGTATCAGGCCAAACCCTATCTCCCGCCAAATTATTTCCCATTATTATATCCACACACTCCACTGGCAAAGAAGGACGCACACCAACCACCACCTCTCCACTCACAAGTTGAGACGATAACATTACTTTGTGTAAAGGAACAGACAAGACATTTAACCCAATTCCTTTAATGAGCACACTAGTACCAGTGTCGCTCAAAGATGAAAAGGGCAACACATTCTGCAAAATAAAAGACTCTGATGCTCCTGTGTCCCTCAATATCGTCACTGGAACTTTTGTCTCTTTACCGACAATCGACACATGCCCATAGCTAATAAAAGGCACATAATCTCCATCTTTTATAGGGTTCACTGCTGTGGGAAATCCCTCACAAGAGGAGTTGACAGGATTTAACACTGGTGCCACAAGGACAGCTGGCTTAAAATGAGGAGCCTTTCCCCCTTTAGTCTTAGCTTTTAGTATAGGGCACTCATTTTTCCAGTGGCCTTTACCACAGCAGTAATTACAGACCAGAGATGAATTTTTAGGTGTATGATCTATTTTATCCTCAAACACTTCATTCCTTTTCTGAAACTCAAAACTACTTTTATGCATCAAAATATAATCATCAGCTAACTCAGCAGCTGTAGCAGCTGTGTCAGCTTTCTGCTCATTTATATATGTTGCAATGCGAGCAGGAACAGAGTTCTTAAACTGTTCAAGCACTATTAAGTTGCTCAACTCCTCAAAAGTGGTTACCTCAGATGCCATACACCAATGGTTAAATGCAGTAGTGAGCTCTCTAACAAACTCAGCATGAGCCTCATTAACTCCCCTGGACAACGTTCTAAATTTCTGTCGGTATGCTTCCGGTACTAACTCATACGCTTTTAAAACTGCAGCTTTAACGATATTGTAATCTTCGCAATCTGAAGGTGAAAGTCCAGAATAAACTTCTTGAGCCCTGCCAGTAAGCACGCATTTGAAATGCAGTGTATGTTCTTTACTAGGCCAACCTCTTGCCTCCGCTATCCGCTCAAACAGTATAAAAAAGGTTTCCAGATCTCGCTCATTAAATTTCGCAATTAAACGCAAATTACCAGCAGTGTCAAATGTTTCAGAAGCACCCCGACCAGCATCACCTAAGCCGTTATTTAATACACCTTCTCTTATTAGGTCTAAATGGCATTTTTGCAGCTCGATATTAGTCTGTTCATTTCTAACTTTTTCACGCTCTACTTCCAATTTCACACGCTCCTGCTCAATTTGTAACAACAATAACCGTTCCTGTTGCTCAAAAGTTAAAGAGCTCACCTGAGGTTTAACTTGACTTGCAGTAGCTGGCATTTCAAACAATATACACTGTTCTATCAATTTTGTTTTAAGTGTTTCTCTACCGGTACTATCCTTTACTCTTCTATCTCCAATCTCAATTCCATAATGATCTGCAATTTTAAATAATTGATCTTTTGTACACGAATCAAGCAACGCTTCACAAGGAGAACTAATGAAATCTTTGACTAGATTAGACATGCTTCCACTTTAAATATACATTACAAATCGAAGGTATGTTTGTTTTTACAAACCACAGCAGGAGGAATAACAAGTTCCCTCTCTCTATTTATAGAGAAAAACCTAACTAACTCACCCCTAATCTTCGTGTGGTTACTGGTGATGGGTATTTAGCACTAACTCCCGCTAGCACAAGGAAAAGCAACCAGCACGCTGGCGACTCATTCATACCATGGATATGCTCCTGGGACAACTGCTCTACTCATGGTCACCACACAAAATTTTTTTAAAAATTACATTATCCTACTCTTTCCAAAAGGGAACGAGTGGCTACACCTAACAAGGGAACACCAATAGTATTCAAAATTCCCCCCAGGGAATTTAAAATAGGATTTGCAAAAATTACTTACCCTCTTTTAACCCGCATAGAGAGACCGCCAAACTATGGACACCAGCAATTCATCACATTCCGTCCTTGAAACAAATAAATCCAACAAATATTTCCTTCAAAATGATGCATAAAACACCCCAACCAATAGTGCTACCACAACAATCACTCTTCTGATTTTACCTTCGGTTAACCAGCATGCCAAATTTCCTTACAAAATAACCGAACGCAAACAAAAACAAAGCGCTTTCAAACCATGTCGAAAAAACAACAGGATTTTTCAAAAATTAAAGGACGAGCCCCCATTTGTCTTGCGAGCCTCTTCACCCTCACACAGAAGCCAGGAGGATATAAAAAGGCACAGCCAGCACGCTGAGGGGAGCTAGTCTCCCGTTACTCTCAAAAGTAACACATCTCTCTTTTTCTCTCTCGCACAGAAGCGGAAGACGACGATGATGACGAAGACAACGCCAGCACCACGCTCCATTCCTGTGGCTCTGGGCACTGCCTCGACGCTGCTGCAACACGCACGTCGCTCTCCACGCCAGGAAGGCCGTGCTACGACCCTGCACTCTGCACTTCTGCACCTTTCACCTGCACCCTTCAAAGAGCACTATTCCCCACGTATGCCTGTCTGTGTTTTGCCCTGCTTTTGCTCTGAGTAGCCACACACTTTACTAGCGGGTTAATTAACTCACCCAAAGACATCCTATAGGAGATTAATCAGATTCATACACAATATAAACACAGTATTACAACCTGCATCTGCACAAAATGACATGAATGCACAACTATATGTTATAGTCAGGATGTGTAAATCACGTTGTGAATATGCTCTTTCTGTAACAACACATTTGATAAATGTTGCCACGTTTAAGTTAATACATAAAGTGTTTAATTTTGATAAATTCACACAGTACAGACACTATAACTATAGTTTTTAAACTAACATGGTTAAAGTGTGTGTGTGGTAGAATAAAGGCCCTTTCACACTGAGTGCAATGTGATAAAGCGAAGCGAATCACAGATGAACGGTGCTTTCACACCGAATGCAAAATGATTGATCGTGTTCAGCTAATTTACACCTGCACGATAGGTGGCGCAACCCACTATTCAGCTGATCGGCCTATTGTCTTTAATCACTGAGAAGAAGAATCACTTAAATGTTGGCTCATAGGACCACAAGGCACACAAGCCATCAAGCTGTTTTAGTATGAAATAAATAATGTGAAATATAATGCAATAACACAGTAGTGGGACAAAACCAGTTTATTTGTGCAAGATAAATAAATAAATAAAATGAAAGTTTTTAAAATCTAAAAGTATAAAAGATAAGATATATATACAGTATCTCACAAAAGTGAGTACACCCCTCACATTTTTGTAAATATTTTATTATAACTTTTCATGGGACAACACTGAAGAAATGACACTTTGCTACAATGTAAAGTAGTGAGTGTACAGCTTGTATAACAGTGTAAATCTGCTGTCCCCTCAAAATAACTCAACACACAGCCATTAATGTCTAAATTTATACAGTACGTGCGGAATTGAATGCAACTACAAATAGCAGCAGTGACATTGATAGATGTGCAAACTGAGATGAGGCTCCTTAATAGTAGCAGCAATAATATTAGTAGAAATATGCAATGATAATAGCAGCAGTAGTAACTTAAATGTGCAAATTGACACAACAGTTAATCCAACTGTTCTATGAGATGGTTCAGACTGGTCTGTGTCCACTGGTTATCCGCTTAAGTGTCTGATAGCTGAGGGGTAGAAGGAGTTCCTTAATCTAGAAGTCCTGCATTTCACACTACTATACCTCTGTCCCGAGGGTAGAAGTATGAACAGTCCATGCTGGGGGTGGGTGGGGTCCTTAAGGATGGAGGCAGCTCTCCTGTGGACTCTGCGATGGTAAATGGCCTGCAGAGAGGGCAGTGGAGTCCTGATGATCTTCTCACCAGTCTTCACAATTCTCTGCAGACGTTTGCGTTCCCTCACAGTAGTGTTGCCATACCACACGGAGGCTCTCAGGCTCCAGGAGAGGTGGGTTCAGAACACTTTAAATGCAGACCATCTAGCAATGCCACGTTTAAAAGTAATTTAGCACTTCACAACGCAGCAGACATCACTCACATGAAAAGCAACCATGTTGACAAACAGCCGTCTTTCCACTTCGCAGGGTTCTCCGAACAATCACTCCCACACTACTCCTGCTGTCACCTTCTCACCAAGCTGCTTGGTGATGGTCTTGTAGCCCATTCCAGCCTTGTGTAGGTCTACAATCTTGTCCCTGACATCCTTGGACAGCTCTTTGGTCTTGGCCATGGTGGAGAGTTTGGAATCTGATTGATTGATTGCTTCTGTGGACAGATGTCTTTTATACAGGTAACAAGCTGAGATTAGGAGCACTCCCTTTAAGAGAATGCTTCTAATCTCAGCTTGTTACCTGTGTGAAAGACACCTGGGAGCCAGAAATCTTGCTGATTGATAGGGGATCAAATACTTATTTCACTCGTTAAAATGCAAATCAATTTATAACTTTTTTTAAAATGCGTTTTTCTGGATTTTTTTGTTGTTATTCTGTCTCTCACTGTTAAAATACACCTACCATTAAAATTATACACTGATCATTTCTTTGTCAGTGGGCAAACGTACAAAATCAGCAGGGGATCAAATACTTTTTCCCCCACTGTATAAGAAGAGATAACCACATTATTCAGCATACACAAACAGTGTTGCTTGAGCCTACCAAAAACAATGGGGCATTTTATTCAATAATATGTTAGAAAAACCTACCAATCCACATCCAACTCCTCACTTTCAGTCCCATTCTCAGATTCACTTCCATCACTGACATCAGTATTGATTTCATCTTAAAAGCAGAAGTAAAAATGAATACTAAAGTATGTTTCATTTGTATTTAAAAAGTTCCTAATTTGCATCATAACATTAAAGTTTTTTACTAATTTGTCATGATGGCCTAATATTGGGCTAATTATACAAAGGACACATTAAGGTCTCACATTTAGAACTCATCATCATTCTAAAAAACAGATGCATACCTTCAATTTCAATGTCATTGAGTGATTTGCCTTGTAGATCAGGAAGACACCCTTTTTCTATGGCCAGCAGGAGTTTTCATATTTTAGCTAGCTGAGCTGTTGCTTCTGGGAGCCTGTAGTATTCACGATGTACATGAATGTTGTGACCCAAGAAGTCTGCAAATTGATCTAATTAATTGTTTTTTAGTTAAGAATTGGTGAGAGAGTGGCCACATGTTTATAAAAATGTGTTGATCTAAGATGTTCTGGATTTTGAGCACCACACTGAGATGCCTAGAGTCTCAGGCAGTCCTGGCCCCTGTAATGACTTTGGCAGTTGGGTTTGGCAAACAAGAAGTGGTTGGCATCAAGTACCCCACATTCCTTTCTTTTACTGACCCAAAACGTGAGTGCGTCCACCATGGTGGTGTAAGAAAGACACAGACTTTTCGCCCCCTTTTACCCCTGATCTCAACTCTGCTGAAGTGGCTGCAAAGTTTCTGTTCAAATTTGGAAAGGCCCATTGCAACAGCTTCATGAGGAAGAGTGTTTTCTCTTTCTTGGAAGCTTTCTACCTGCATTTTTGAGACTTCCCCAGCAATTATTTGGTTAAAAAGTATTATTATTCTTGCAAGTGTGGTTTTAACAAGGTCTGCATAAATTTTTGGTGATGGTGCCTTCTTCAGGTTATCAGATGATGCATCTGCAGTTGTTTCAAGGCGTTTGTGAAGAAGCTGAACATCATGAGTAAATGGCAGTGTTAATGGCTTGTTAAATTTTGCTCCATTCAGTGTGTTTAAAGCATTGTGGGAGATGAGCCCTGACCATTGTTGGTATACAGTTTTTTGAATGTCTCAGTTGACTTGATTAGCTCTGCTGGCAGAGCTAAACTGTCTGATCCACTGCTTAAAGGCTTGTTCACACCGGGACGTTTTTTCAGCACATTTAACGGTCCATTTAACGCCCTGTGTTTAAATCAGTGGCTGTCAACGGGATTCACACCCATGCGTAAAATGTGTGACGTCAAAGCGTAACATTTTTTTAACATCTCAGGGTTCGTTTTTGTATTTTGACGCGCCACATTAAAAACTGGCCGACCAATGAGATTCGCGCATTTGTTCACGTCCCCGGAGCCACTGAACTTACATAAAACCATGACTTGGTGGCGCTCAAGCACAAAACTGTCATCCTCTGCCTCTACAATGGATGAACTCACACACCATTTGTAAAGTGTGCCCCAATTTTCATGCTAGGCTTGGAGTTTGGTAGCAGTTAATTTCTTCATCATAGCTGGACACTGTTTTGACAGCTTGAACAACATTTGGAAAATTGGCAGGTTTTACAGCTTCCTCAAGGCTGTGTATGGAAGACTCGCTGTGCAGAGTTAACAAAAATCTTCCCAATTCATATTTGGTAGGGTCATTTCCATGTTTATTGAAGAAAGACTGTGCTAGTTGAAGACTGCAAAAGTCACTGTGTACTACAGAGGCAACCTCATTTTCCTTCATTACACTTATGAGCTTCCAAACCCTGGAGATATCTGGTATGGGAATTTAGACTCCACCATGGCTGCCAAACCCCAAACCCTGGCCCTACCTGGGTGTTCATTCAGTTCTCCTGGGTTTAAAGTACATCTTCTTACATGTCACCATAGGTCTTCACGGACAAACATTCCTTTGCAGTACATGCAATGCAACTCTTTGGAATAACAAGTTCTGTTTGGTCTTCTTCTTACTTTGAACATCCCAGTTCCTTTCTGTACAACATTGGAATTATCCTGATAGTTGCCCTTGTTTGTAAGTTTCTCCAGTAATACTTTACTTTTACTTCTGCTGGCAGAGCTAAATTGTCTGATCCACTGCTTAAAGGCTTGTTCACACCGGGACGTTTTTTCAGCACGTTAAACAGTCCGTTTAACGCCCCATGTTTAAATCAATGGCTGTCAACAGGATTCACACCCATGCGTAAAATGTGTGACGTCAAAGCATAACATCTCAGGGTTTGTTTTTTTATTTTGACGCGCCACGTTAAAAACTGGCCGACCAATGAGATTCGCGCATTTGTTCACGTTCCCGGAGCTGCTGAACTTACATAAAACCATGACTTGGTGGCGCTCAAGCACAAAACTGTCTTGCCGAGCACATGTCAATACCTGAAGAAGAAGAAGATGAAGAAGAGACGACACTGAAACTAGTAATGGGAATTCCAGCTCTTTTTAGTGAGCCAGATCATTTGGCTCAGCTCAGCAATAAGAACCGGCTCTTTCAGCTCCCAAACAGCTCTTCATTTAGTACCACTTCTGGCTTTTATAATTCAGCCAGATTTAGCAATATTTTGACCTATGCCTAGTATGTGTGCACATATCATTTAAATTATTTAATGTAATTATACTAAACCTTATAATTTTACATAATTTTACACTATGTTTGGCATAAAAACCTTAAATAATGTAAAAACATCAAACACTATTACACGTGTACTGAACATTTTATTTGTATTGAACTATCCAAAACACAAACCATTCCAAACAAATCATATTCACTGCACTGTTGGATGTACAATTCTAATATGGCTGTGAAAGTTGTGTTATTAAAATGCATGTACTAAAATGGAGAGCGTTATCACACGTGATTAGTCGCACGCAACACAACATTTAGTCAGTGCATGGAGTGTGCGTGGCCGAGCAGTGTGGCGAAAAGATCATCCTATTATTCTGTTTTGTATTAATTTTTTAAAACAATGAAATCGGCTCTCAGACAGCAGGCGGCTCCCATCATTAACTCAAAGGAGCCGGCTCTCAAAGCCCACTCGTTTGCGAACGACCCATCACTAACTGAAATGCAAGCATGAGTGATCCATTTAATTCTTTCAGTGTTGCTTTCTATACTAAATAGCATTCTTTGTTTCTTTGTCTATTCCCTGCAAATGTTTCACATCTCTGCTTAACAATAATCTGCTGATTGATAGTCCATTGTATTTATTTTGCACCTGGCATATATTTGCATATAAGTATTCATTTTCTTATTCAAATATTATTCAAATTCATCAATTTGCAGGAACAATAACATTTTTGGGCACAACAATAGTTGCCTTATCCACCCCTCCCAAAAAAATTAGATTAAGAAATAAAATAATTTGGGTCTTCCCATAAGTATGTGAATGTTATTGCTGTGACTTTGATATAATTCAAATAATTACTTATTTAAAAAGAGTATATTGTTTAAAATTAGAACTTTAAGGGTTTAGCTTTAAAGAAGTATTTGTTGCAGTGGCCAAATAACCAAATACCTTACATTTCACAAAAATGCATTTGTGCTTTAACTTAAAATATTATATATCAGTTGCTGTAGTGAGTGTTTGTGCTTATAGATATTATGTATTAATTGATGAAAAAAAAACTGACACTTGGAGGCAATAGATATAATTCAATTTTATTCAAATTCACAGAGAAATTGTAAGTAAAGAGAAAAAAATATATACAATAAGCTGTTTTCAAATTGGGGAAATGATGAATGTCATACAAATTAACAGTATTGTTTCATCAGTTTTCCAGATCATGGTTCACATGGTCATACTGTCAAGTAACTTCTACTGTTGGCAAGTTAAAGTAGTCTTTGTACTGCTGCTGCCAGACACATAAATACTGGCTCTCTTCTTCATCTCGGTGATAAGCGGGTGTCAGAAACGGAAAGCTGTGCAGTGCCATCTTGTTTACCGGGGTATTTCTGCTTTTCAATATGCACCATCTACTGTCAGGGAGTGAATTAACGCGTGGGTGTGAACACAAAAAACACGTCGAAAAATGGACCGTTTAACGTGCTGAAAAAACGTCTTGGTGTGACTGAGCCTAAAAGCAAAAGCAACTTTTGATGTTCTGTGGGTTTCTGACACTTACTTAACCTGAAATTTTCTTGAAAGTTTATCGAGCATTGTCTAAAGCTCTCTTCATCATCAGATTCTACATTAGTCAACTGCACCTCAAATAAATCAGTTTCTTCACAATATCCTTCTCTGGCCTTAACAGACACTTTGTCCTTGCTTGCACCTTCAGGATTCAAGTTGGCAACTTTGGAATAGAAAGCCTTTCATTTCTCCACATTCAAGGTGCATTCAAATTGGGTGTTTTCACACCCAACCTGTAACTCTACTGAACTCCCAGGTTCACTGTCTGACTCCGATTGTGGTACATATTCCTCATCTGTCAGTGACTCATCTTCATCAGAACTTAGTCCCTAGTACCAGAAAAAAAATTATCACTATAAATGGCACTTGCAAATGACTAAAGTTTATCAAATAAAGTATAAATGTGCTCACCCATGATAGTGACTCGTTCTCATTCTTTCCAAGTTTTGCAAAGCAGGAGCAGACTGCAAAAGAGAGAGAAGTAAATAAGTAAGACTGTACGACTGTAATCATATTTTCAAATACACATGATATTCACTTTATCACAAATACACATTAAACTAAAAAAAAACACAACTATTGCCTTAACCCATGGCACAACTATAAAAAAGATGAAGCTCCTAATTTTATTAAACATTTTGATTTAACACAAGACCAGAACTACTGTTAGGAAACAAATAACTATTTGGACAAACCATACAAGTTACAAATGAATTGCCATCTTAAATACTGTAAAGACTGTTCCTGACTTCAGCATCTCAAACCAATCTGTTTGAGTGACGCAACAGGTCCAACACATGCAGCATATTTGTTCATCCTCGAAACAGTTCCTGGGGCCATTTCATGTTTACAATTCTGTTAACAGAATTAACAGAACAGTCATTTGACATCACAACAAGACATATTTGTTTACGAGCAACTCCAGTGGAGACATGACTCGAGATTAAATCGAGATATAAATATAGGTTTTGATAGCAGAACTACTCCTCTCTCAGAGAAAGCAATAGAAAACCTTAAAACAATTTAATTTTCTGTTCCTCAGTACTTACTGACTTTTGCATAACAGAGGCTTTGGTTATTGCAAGATACAGTTCATACTTGAAATTATGTAACACGAAAGATTATACGAATACTTAAGCAAATGGCCCTTTTGGTAAATTATGGCAAGAATGAGTTGGGAATTAAGACTATCCATTCCATAGAAATTCATAAGCCAGAAATAATGTCTATCCAGCAAACGTACTTTTTCTGTCTTCTTGTTATAAGGAACACAGATAAGGGGACCCAAATGCAGAACACAGACTCAAGGACTGAAGGGTAAAAAGAGTTTATTGAAGACTAGTGGAATCTGGGGTAAAGGAAAGAGATAATGTGTAGTCAGGGTCTAGATTCAAACTCAGTTCCACCCCATGAGAGTCAAGTGCACTGATGATGCGCCATGGGGGAAGGGAGAGTAGGGCTGAGCGTGAGCAGAGTGCAGAGCAGGAAAGCCACGGGGAAGGTGGGAAATAACTCCCTTTTTACTGGCGACCACCCACCCCCCACAGTCCCAGCTACATTCTAAAAACTGAAATCACAAAAGATAATTTAATATTAGATAAAACCAAACGGGATGGGACAGGACGTCTGACTCCAGGGAGTGGATTTCAAGGTGGGACGGTGTTCTAGTTCAAACTGGCTTTAGGAAAATTAAGAGGGTTTCTATCTTTTATCCACTCGAAAGCCTACGAAAGCAAGTTCCACACATAATTGAGAGCTTCGCACATAAGCGCAGCAGGGATATTCTGCATGTGGTTGTGCAATGTTAACGTTTGTGACTGGTTATAATACCTACAGGCTGCAGCCAATGGGAATGCTTCTACGTGTGGTTGCGCAATGTTGACTTTCCTGATTGGCCATAATCCCTACTGGCTGAAGCCAATGGGAACACTTCTCTATCAGTGCGCATGCTCACAGGACCGATCAGATAAGTTAACAGAGTCTTAACGGCACCAGAAATCTTAACAGAAACATTTACTTTAACAAATGTTTTAAAGTTAAAGTTGTGTGCACGTACCTGAAATGATCCAGGTTAAATTTATGTTCACTATCATAGCTTGCTGAGTATTACAGGTGCATCTCAATAAATTAGAATGTCGTGGAAAAGTTCATTTATTTCCGTAATTCAACTCAAATTGTGAAACTCGTGTATTAAATAAATTCAGTGCACACAAACTGAAGTAGTTTAAGTCTTTGGTTCTTTTAATTGTGATGATTTTGGCTCACATTTAACAAAAACCCACCAATTCACTATCTCAACAAATTAGAATATGGTGACATGCCAATCAGCTAATCAACTCAAAACACCTGCAAAGGTTTCCTGAGCCTTCAAAATGGTCTCTCAGTTTGGTTCACTAGGTAAGCCACAAACATTCATTGCCAAAGAAGCTGGCTGTTCACAGAGTGCTGTATCCAAGCATGTTAACAGAAAGTTGAGTGGAAGGAAAAAGTGTGGAAGAAAAAGATGCAAAACCAACCGAGAGAACCGCAGCCTTATGAGGATTGTCAAGCAAAATCGATTCAAGAATTTGAGTGAACTTCACAAGGAATGGACTGAGGCTGGGGTCAAGGCATCAAGAGCCACCACACACAGACGTGTCAAGGAATTTGGCTACAGTTGTCGTATTCCTCTTGTTAAGCCACTCCTGAACCACAGACAACGTCAGAGGCGTCTTACCTGGGCTAAGGAGAAGAAGAACTGGACTGTTGACCAGTGGTCCAAAGTCCTCTTTTCAGATGAGAGCAAGTTTTGTATTTCATTTGGAAACCAAGGTCCTAGAGTCTGGAGGAAGGGTGGAGAAGCTCATAGCCCAAGTTGCTTGAAGTCCAGTGTTAAGTTTCCACAGTCTGCGATGATTTGGGGTGCAATGTCATCTGCTGGTGTTGGTCCATTGTGTTTTTTGAAAACAAAAGTCACTGCACCCGTTTACCAAGAAATTTTGGAGCACTTCATGCTTCCTTCTGCTGACCAGCTTTTTGAAGATTCTGATTTCATTTTCCAGCAGGATTTGGCACCTGCCCACACTGCCAAAAGCACCAAAAGTTGGTTAAATGACCATGGTGTTGGTGTGCTTGACTGGCCAGCAAACTCACCACACCTGAACCCCATAGAGAATCTATGGGGTATTGTCAAGAGGAAAATGAGAAACAAGAGACCAAAAAATGCAGATGAGCTGAAGGCCACTGTCAAAGAAACCTGGGCTTCCATACCACCTCAGCAGTGCCACAAACTGATCACCTCCATGCCACGCCGAATTGAGGCAGTAATTAAAGCAAAAGGAGCCCCTACCAAGTATTGAGTACATGTACAGTAAATGAACATACTTTCCAGAAGGCCAACAATTCACTAAAAATGTTTTTTTTTTGGTCTTATGAAGTATTCTAATTTGTTGAGATAGTGAATTGGTGGGTTTTTGTTAAATGTGAGCCAAAATCATCACAATTAAAAGAACCAAAGACTTAAACTACTTCAGTCTGTGGCATTGAATTTATTTAATACACGAGTTTCACAATTTGAGTTTAATTACTGAAATAAATTAACTTTTCCACGACATTCTAATTTATTGAGATGCACCTGTATATCCACAGTTATGTTTGCCTACATGTTTATTACAAATAGAAACTTGGTCAATAGTTTATTGACCTAGTGGGGGGCAGGGGGTATTGAGGTGTGATCAGAACAATCATGTCAGTGCAGAAAACCCCGCTTCGCAAAGGTGTAGCGAAATTACTAAAAGGGTATTATTATGCATTATTTTTTTCTACCAGAATAATGAAATGGATCAACTTTAAACGTGAAACGAGACAGAAGCGCACGCTTGGATTCAACGCACCTTTTTAAAGGAGACGAGTTTTAAAGCGTGCCCGCATTATCTACCCGAATGTGTAGTAACTCGGATGAATCTGCAACATTTAAAATAATATTCTCCACCAGTTACAATTCATGTAACAAATAAAAAAAGATGTTTAACACGTTTAAATGTATTCTCCAATTTATGTAAGGAATTAGCTCGACTGGCGTGAAATATATCTATATATCTAATCAACGCGTGTTGTGACCAGTTATAAATATACATCAGCCATGAAAGGGAATTTATATAGGTGCACATATACATATAGATAATTAACTACAACGGATTATAATTAATTATTACTATGTATGTGGCCTAGATCAGCTTTATGAACTCTGAAGAGTGAGTTTATCCTTCTGGCCAGGAAGAATTAACTCACGAAGTTTGTTATTAAAGATAGAGTGGGTAATCAGATCTTATGCAGTATTGAATTGACTCATCCCGTCAACAAAACAGAGAAAATCAAGTGTGGGATAATAGATTTCAATAGCTATATGTGACTATGGATACACACGACTAACTCTAAGCAAAACATACATATATACACATCTATATACAGGGAGAGAAAAGGGATAGAGAGAAAGTAATGAAAGAAAGGGGAGCAGACAAAAACACAACTAATTAGCCTTTTTCAGAACCAGTACGAACTTAATTCTCCTGTAACACAGGGGTACAATCTTAAACGCAGATATAGATCATTAACTATACTTGCATAGCCTCAAGGTTGAGAGTTTGCACGAGGTCGTGTAGAGTTCGCTGGTTCGTTGTTGTTTGAAAAGGCATGAGCCCGGAGGTAGTTGCATCTTGTGTCCAGAGAGAGAGATCCTGGCTTCCTCTTCCCGGGGCACGTGGCCCCGGGGGAGAGAAACCGGAAGAAGTGAAGTTGAGAAGTGAAGTCCAACTCTGAAGTCTGACTCTCAAATCTGCCTGAAGTGAGCGTGGTGTTGTTTTAAAAACAACACCAACGCACACGCCTCTTTGGGCTATGGGCCAATCAGGAAGTTGGGTTTGCATGTCTGGATGACTCTCTTTGTCTGGTCTCGGACCCTAATTTAAATGTCCAGGGAGGAGCTGGCTTATACCGTGTTATAAATGAAATTAAGTGAAAACATGAAATGATGCACTATGATATGCATAATCAATCCGGGTATCTCAAGACGATTAACTACATACCAAATTCGATGGACTTGTAAAGAATATTACAAGTAAAACCTGGTTACAAACATTTAAAATGATATGCTAGATTAAACTATTTAAAGTCATTAAGGTTAGTTAAACACACAATATATGTAAACAAGATAACATCACACTATTTAGACATGGAATAATTACATATAATTACACGTTACATTGAAGACAGAGGGATTTCTCCATTGTGTGTGTAAGGTAAGCGTGGGTGTGTGTGTGTGTGTGTGTGTGTGTAAGGTAAGTGTGTGCGTGTGTGTGTGTGTGTGTGTGTGTGGTGGATCCCTGCTGACGAACTAATCATGAAGTTTCCCAGACGTTCAGTCATCAAAGGTTTCTTTTATTGCAGGGGTAAGTCCTGTGTGGGCCCCAGAGAGACTTTTTGCATTCCAAAGGGCATCTGGCCGCAGGAGGCCTCTCGGGGTTATTCTCGGTCGCCTGAGTGGTGAAACTTTCTATGTTTCGTTTGGGTTAATTTAGAAATCGGTTTGAGCATAGTCATACGCTACAAAGGTATGAAGTTGGAAAGGGGAGTAAACAATTAAGAGCCTTTGCTCTTTTAGATACTGTCATGGAATTTTCTTCAGCAAAAAGAAAAACAGAGGACAGGCTCAATTGTATTCAAAAAGATACAAACTAGGAGTGAGACATGTGTCCTCAGTGATTTCCCACAAGTTGGAGTGACATCAATTTGTCCTAATTTCACCTACATGAATATTCACTTATTATTTTCTGATTAATAAAATATTCCATGTACTATTACAACATAATCATGTTTAAATGCTCATTTAACCTTAAGTCACTCTCTCTTCATGATTGAAATATATTTCAAAGTCATTATTAGGCCTTTGATGGATTAAAACATTTCTTATCATTCGGATTATTTTAACTTTTGATTGGGCCTGATGGATTACATAATAATCACATTTAAATCATAGTCTGATCAAAGAAATTCTTCTATACATTTCCCACCTCTGGGACTTACTAAGTCCCACCTACCTCCAGAGAGCGGTCTCTCAATTCAGTCCTTTCATTTTACACTAACTAGTGATCAATTCCTGGTCATTCAGTCTTCTTATCAATAACCAAATCCTGAAACCACTCTCTTGTGGAGTACAGGATCAAACATCTCCCTCCACACTTGACTAGGAAGGAGTTAAAGATCCTGTCTCCCTAATCCCTATACTCAGAAGAATAAAACATTGTCATAAGCATGAGTGTGCATTTAGCTCAGCGCTTGCCTGTGGTTGTCACAGTTATGTAGAGTACATCAATGATTAACTTAAAAGATAACATACACATAATATACAACAGAGATTATGTCAAATCAAAATATAAGCAAATTTAAATGTAGTAACATAAAGTCTCTTTCTCTCACAATGATGTTAGTCTTCAACCCAGATACTTTGCATATTGTAGAGGGTCACCCTTGGGGAGAGGTTAGGCTAGCACTTACACCCAGGGCATGGCTCATCACTCTTCTTCTTTGTCCTGGCTTGCGGAGCTGGTATCTTCTTTTTCTTCCTCCGATGAATCAGCAGCAAAGTCGAGCTAAATGTCATATGGGTCCTCTTTTGGCACATCATGTTTCATCTTCAGCAACAACTGGTCAGGGTCCTTCTGCTTCGTCTCATGGCTCCTTACTCTTTTCCTGTAAATAGATAGCTTTACGAATAGCAGTTAGATGTTTCATATAAGCCTTAAGTTCCATTTTCAATTGCTCTAAGGATGGTCCTTTGTAGGGACCGCTCCAGTATGGCACAGGCATGGGTCACACCTCTTAGTCTCTGGTTCCTGTTTTCGAATCGCTTGCCGGGAACTTGTTGCTTGTGTCGGCATTTAAATTATACCGTTCCTTTCTTTTTCATTAATAATTTTGCGCTATCGTTTCCATTTGTTGTAGTTTCACTTTCCCTTCTGCCATATTTTCATTTCTTCAGAGAATGCTTTTGTTCCTTTGATTAAAGACAGCAAGCAGAGTCCATCCACATCTGATCTGTCTAAAATAAGTATCTTCGACTAAGATACGTTAAACACCCAATATGGCAAATGTTCAGCTTGTTCAGTGCATTGAGTGCAGGAAGTTTAGTCATTCTTCCTCCGTCATTAGTAACAGCTTTAGTAAAAGTCTGGATTTAGCAATCCCCCAACTCCGGCATTAGAGCTCTCACAGCGGGGTGAATGGGTGACGACTCGGTGGCATAAACGCAAAGCCAAACGCTAAGGCTCACCCACAGGAACACCACTTCTCTCCGCTTCACGTGTCCAACAGATTTGCTCTCCTTAGTGAAGCACCCACTGAGAAACCTAAAAGAGCTCTGGTTATAAACAAGGGCTTCATTAGTTGCACCAGGTGTGCTTGAGCTGGAACACATGAAATACCTGAACTGGCTAGGGGCAGAAAATACATGAAATTCCTGAACAGGGCAGAAAAAGGAAACTATCAACAGCTGCAACCAGATTTCTGTGAATGCAGGTTGTGAAAAACCATCAAGTGACTGCAAAAGACCTGCAGCAAGACTTGGTGGCAACAGGCACTGAGGTTTCTGTGAGCACAGTATGGTGCGTACTAAACACAAAAGGTTTCCATGCCAGAACTCCAAGATGTACACCACTACTGACCCAAAAGCACAAGAAAAGTCAGTTCAAAATCATATAAATAAGCCACAGAAGTGTTGGGATTCTGTTCTGTGGAGCAATGAAACAAAATGGAACTTTTCAACACGATGGATCAGCGGTATGTCTGGAGAAAGAAGAATGAAGAAAGAACACTCTGTCCACAGTCAAGCATGGTGGTGGCTCGGTGATGCGCTGGGGCTGCTTTGCATCCTCTGGCACTGGAAACCTGTAGCGTGTAGAAAACAAGATGGATTCATTGAAGTATCAGGAAATCCTAGGAGAAAACATCATGCCGTCTGTGAGGAAGCTGAAGCTTGGGCGTTATTGGACCTTCCAACAGGACAATGATCCCAAACATACCTCAAATTCCACCAAGGCTTGGCTGCAGAAATCCTGGAAGATTCTACAGGGCCATCACAGTCACCTGACTTTTTGGTTTGAAGAAGGCAGTTGCAGCATGCAAACCTAAGAATATTACTGAAATGGAGGCCATTGCTCATGGGGAATAAGCTAAAAAATCTCAGGAACACTGCCAGAAGCTGGTGAATGGCTATGCATCTTGTTTGCAGCAGGTCATAAAAGCAAAAGGGCACTTTACTAAGTACTAAATATGCTTGCCATGAAGGGGTTGAATAATTTTGAAATTGGAGTCATTATAAGTCATTATAAGTTGCATTTTCAGTTGAATTTGAGGAAACCACTTGAAGCATTCATTGTGGTTTTTTTTTTTGTTTTTTTTTACAATTGCTTTTGTTTGATTTTTTCATTGCAACCAGCAGAAAGTCTGTAAATTTTGACAATAAACCTGATTTGCAATGGGGTTGAATAATTTTGATTGCAACTGTAAAATTGCTCTTTCCAAAAGTGATCTCTAACTCCCTGTGTTTCTTGTAATTAGGGCTCAAGCACTGAAAGTGTGCAGGACCCTATTGTTTTCCTAAGGATTATTATTATTATTATTGTTGTTATTATTATTAGGGCTCAAGCACTGAAAGTGTGCAGGGCCCTATAGTTTTTCAAAGAATTTTTTTTTTTTTTTTCAAGGTTTTGGGGGCTTTTGGGGCCCTTAACATGCTCATGAACCTCATGAAATTCAGCACACATGTCAGAGACGTCAGCCATTAGACCCGGGCAAAGAATAGCTCATGGGCGTGTACAACATTTTGGGGCATAAATCGTACATACTTGTACATATGTGTACGAAACTCAGTACACATATTGTTCTCATCGACCCGAACAACTTTTGGATTTTGTGAAGAGAGCATTCAGTGAACTTTTAAATACTCCTCCTAGGGGATTCATGTGATTGTCACCAAACTTGGTCAATATTATGGCAAGACAATGAGGATGCAAACAAGAAGTGTCTCATATCTTCTGCATGCAATGAGTGATTTAGATGAAACTTGAGCTGTATGTTCGGTCATGGGGGCTTATTCGGTCAGTGTGTGACTTATAACAGACTTTTAAATAGTCTTCTGATATGTACCTGAATCTCTTCAAACTTGGTCAGAATAATGTCAAGACATGGCTGATGTAAAATTGTTAAAGGACTTTTGATATCTTAAATAGTGTTGTCATGGTAACGCATCAAACATTAATACTGGTTTCTGGTGTTTTGAGGCCCTTAGCATGCTTAAAATTTCATGAAAGTCGGCACACACGTCAGAGTTGTCGGCCATTAAGAGTAGGCAAAAGCTAAGACATGGGCATAGAGGGGGCTCTGTAGCTCCTCCTTTTGACTAAAGTGGTGGGGTCAGTTTTACCTACAGTCACCAAACTCAGTAGATGTATTGATCTCATCAAGCTGGACAACTTTCATAGTGACAGTCATTAGCTCTGCCTAACAGGAAGTCGGCCATTTTGGATTAAATGTGGATTTTTTTGAAAATTGCAGGCTCTGCATTTTTATATCCTCCTCCTAGGGGATTCATGTGATGTCACCAAACATGGAGAGAATTATGCCAAGACATTGCAGGTGCTAAATTTGAAAGAAATTTTTGATATCTCAAACAGTTTTATCATGGTGATGCAATAAATTTATGGCAAAAAAGGAAAACAGGAAATGTCTCATATCTCCTGCATGCAATGAGTGATTTAGATAAACTTCAGCTGTATGTTTGTTACTGGGGGCTGATCACACAGCTCTGGCTATTGTGAGTCACAGTCATAGTGCCACCAACTAGCAGCAGGAAGTGTGCAACTTACAAAAGACTTTCAAATAGTCTTCTTATATTTACCCGAATTGCTTCGAACATTTCGAATTTCTTGAGGCAAGTCTGATGTAAAATTGCAAAAGGAGCCTTGATATCTTAAATAGTGTTGCCGTGGTAACGCATCAGACATGAAAAACACTTTATTTTATTAATAAAGCTAAATATCAATATAAACTATTTTTTTTTAAAACAATGCCATTCTGTATACTTTAAGTATTTCAAAGTGTTTCAAGTTTTTTTTCCACAAGTAATTAAAGGTATAAAAACAAATAAGCAAAAAAATTACAAGCATGCAAAACACAAAAATATGCCATAATTGAACAACACACACTTATTATTTATAAAGTTATATATTAAAATAAATTAACAAATGTTTATATTATATGTATATTTCAAATATTTCTGAAAAATGCTTTAAGTTTTGGCCTAAGGTTTTTTTTTCCCCTTTCAACTAAATAATAACTAAATAAATTACGAGCAAAAAATACAGACTATGTAAAAAAGTTTCTGAAACGAAGCACTTGCCACTCGTTAGGCATCTTTACACACATACTTTTAAATTGAAGTGCTGAAAGTGAACCGGAGTTATAACAGAAAACGTGAAAGATTAGGCTCATCTGCCTATAATTTGAAATGACTCGGTGTCAGGTATTGCGAGTGAGACGGATGCAAGTGCAGATAAAGTCAGTTTATTAGGAACAGTCAGATTATTAGGAACAGCAGTCAAATCCACAATCAGACAGAGAAACACGGGGGTTTAAATACACACAGTAATCAAGGTGGTTAACACAAAACAGCTGAGACACATTAGGAAGAAACCAGTGACAATACAGGGGCGGAGACAGGACAGAAATCAAAACAAAACACACATGGAGAAGTAAACAGTGTCAGTGTCACTGAATCTGGAAGTGCGGCACTCGCACGGTTCGCTTCGGCGATCAGCGTGAGGGGGAATCATAACACTCAGCAATAGTCCGTGGGTATTTATTGATGTAATAATGTGTTTTGGACTAAATATTTTTACTTGATTGGATCGTTTGGACCTTTGCCAGTGTAACAAGACTGTTATTGTCGGGATTTTATGGATCAGTGGACTAATATGAGGCTTCATAGGTGAGTTTCTTCAGTTTTGTAAGTGTTTGTTTATATCAATCAAAGCACAAGAATCTTGGCTTTCCAAAGATATATCGCATGAGTGACTACATACACACAGCAGCTGTGTACACAGCATATAGTTTTACCTGACTCATTAATTCTCAACAGAGATGTAGTCTCTCTTTCTGTCTCACAACGACGACAACCAGGAGAATGACCAAACAATCTGCAAAACCAATAACATTTTTTGTTCTACAACCCCAATTCCAAAAAAGTTGGGATGCTGTGTAAAATGTAAATAAAACAGAATGCAATGATTTGCAAATCTCATAAACCCATATGTTATTCACAATAGAAAATAGAAAACATACAAAATTTTTAAACTGAGGAAATGTACCATTTTAAGAAAAAAATAGGTAATTTTGAATCTGATGACCATAACACGTCTCAAAAAAGTTGTGACAGGGGAAACAAAAGGCTTGAAAAGTAAGTTATAATAAAAAAAATACAGCTGGAGGAACATTTTGCAACTAATTAGGTTAATTGGCAACAGTTCAGTAACATTGGGTATAAAAAGAGTATCTTGGAAAGGCAGAGTCTCTCAGAAGTAAAGATGGGATGGAATCTGGATGGAAGCATATGTTGCTCTAAAACCTGTATATACACCTTTCAGCATTGACGGAGCAACCAAAGGCTGGAAAACAAATATTACTAAAAAGAAACAGCTGGAGGTTAATTGGCAACAGGTCAGTAACATGATTGGGTATAAAAAGAGTATCCTAGAGAGGCAGAGTCCTTTAGAAGTAAAGATGGGCAGAGGTTCACCAATCTGCGAAACACTGCATCTACAATTTGCGGAACAATTTCAGAATAATGTTCCTCAATGTAAAATTGTGAAGACTATGAATATCTCATAATCTACATTACATAATATCATCAAAAGTTTCAGAGAATCTGGAGAAATCTCTGTGTGCAAGGGACAAGGGTAAAAAATCAATATTACCTGCCCATGATCTTCGAGCCGTCAGGCGGCCCTGCATTAAAAACAGGCATGATTCTGTAATGGAAATCACTGCATGGGCTCAGAAACACCTCCAGAACTCATTGTCTGTGAACACAGTTTGCCATGCCATCCACAAATGCAGGTTCAAGCTCCATCATGCAAAGAAGAAGCCATATGTGAACACGATCCAGAAACGCTGCCATCTTCTCTGGGCCAAAGCTCATTTTAAATGGACTGAGGTAAAGTGGAAAACTGTTCTGTGGTCAGATGGAACGATATTTGAAATTGTTTTTGGAAACAACGCCTAAACTAAAGAGGACTAAAGAGGAGGGGATCATCCGGCTTTTTATCAGCGCTCAGTTCAAAAGCCTGCATCTCTGATGGCATGGGGGTGCATTAGTGCCTATGGAATGGGCAGCTTGCACATCTGGAAAGGCACCATCCGCATATACAGGTTTTAGAGCAACATATGCTTCCATCCAGATTCCATCCCATCTTTACTTTTGAGAGACTCTGCCTCTCTAAGATACTCTTTTCATACCCAATGTTACTGAACTGTTGCCAATTAACCTAATTAGTTGCAAAATGTTCCTCCAGCTGTATTTTTTTATTATAACTTACTTTTCAAGCCTTTTGTTGCCCCTGTCACAACTTTTTTGAGACGTGTTGCGGCCATCAAGTTCAAAATTACCTTATTTTTTCGTTAAAATGGTACATTTCCTCAGTTTAAACATTTGATATGTTTTCTATGTTCTATTGTGAATAACATATGGGTTTATGAGATTCGCAAATCATTGCATTCTGTTTTATTTACATTTTACACACCTTCCCAACTTTTTTGGAATTGGGGTTGTAGTATTACTCACAGTAAAAGCACTTTTCCAACTTTCCATAAATAATTTTCACTTTTATCTAAAACGCATTCAAACTTTAATCCCCCGTTCGCACACACACACACACACACACACACACACACACACACACACACACACACACACACACATGCACTCATCACGTTGAACACAGACACAGGAGCACACACATGCACATTCATATACTCACACACACACACACACACACATACACAAACACACGCACACACACACACACCAGCCTCTGTCTCTCTTTTTCTTCTTATCACACGCTCAAGGACACACACAGAGGCATACACACACACACACACACACACACACACACACACACACACACACACACACACACACACACACACACACACACAGGCACATGCATATATTCACATACACATACACACACACACACACACACACACACACACACACACACTTGCTCATGCAACATTCACACTGTCTCCAAAACTAATTTTTGGAGCTCATCAATCACACTTCGTCTCCTGTATGGAGCGCATTCACATTTATACTGTCTCCAAAACTAATTTTTTTGTCTCATTTGACTTATTTAAGCAATAAAGACTCCCTAAGCTGTGCTCCAGATAAGTCGTCCCCACACAGTGTAACCAGCTAAGCAAGGACAACCGACCCACACACTCTCACACCACTGAGAGAACTCTAACCCACTGTACACCACATTTCAGCAGTATTAAGCACCAGGAGACCGAGATCCTTAACACAAAAGGACAACACTCAAAACAGAGCAACCAATGCCCAACACATGGTACATTGAGTTGATAAATTGGAGTGTCCCACTGCTAGATCTATGTGGTGTGGACACGCCAGATCAGTGACAGGGGACTTACAGAGTCGCTCACCTCTTCCTAGTTACTCCCAATCCACTAAAACAGCAGCATGCAGGCTCACTGTTCTTCTTCGGCTCAGTGCCAACCACCCACCTCTGCCTAGTTACTCCCTATCCACTAAAACAGCAGGATGCAGGCTCACTGTACTTGTTTGGCTCAGTGCCAACCACTCACCTCTGCCTAGTTACTCCCTATCCACTAAAACAGCAGGATGTGGGCTCATTGTTTACCAAATGCTCCTTCTTGACAGCAATATATATTCTGCATGTAGTTTACACCTTTTTAAGATCAAAAACCCCTTTGCTCAATTTGATCAGTTCAGTTTAGAGAATCCTTATAAGAATGTTCTTGGCAATAATGGTGGCTTGGCAATAATGGTGGAAACGCGCCAAGCAGAGCTTAATTTGAGCCTCTCAAATATATAACACACCTGCGTTCTGGAACCTTTTTATGTGGATCCGCCACCTCTGCAGGTGGATGTTTAAAGGCTCCCACAGCAATATTATCAAAACAAATAGTTTTAGTTTTTAATTCACCAAAAGAAAAACAGAACAACAACAAAAAGGCAATAAAAATGCTGATATTATATTACCGGTGCTCAGATATTTCTAATAGCCAATCAATAGCCTCTTTCACAGAACATAATGATTTCAAGATCAAAGTTCACCTGAATTTGTTGTCATGAAGCAAAGCCTAGTCACGTAGCATGTGTTGTGTCATGCGTGTCATGGCGAAAAGAAAGCAGTTATCATACCAGCATTTTTTAAGAACACAAACAAAATACTAAAAAGGCAAGAGTCCAAGAGAGCAAGCAGCAGCAGGTCACTGATGAAGAAGTGACTGCAAGCTATCAGAAAGATACAGAGGACAGGCTCAATTGTATTCAAAAAGATACAAACTAGGAGTAAGAAATGTGTGCTCAGTGATTTCCGACAAGCTGGAGTTACATCAATTTGTCCTAATTTCACCTACATGAATATTCACTTATTATTTCTCTCTCTTCATGATTGAAATACATTTCATTCTTAGTCATTATTAGGCCTTTGATGGATTAAAACATTTCTTATCACTCTGATTATTTTAACTTTTGATTGGACCTGACGGATTACATAATAATCACATTTAAAACACAAACAAAATACTAAAAAGGCAAGAGTCCAAGAGAGCGAGCACCAGCAGGTCACTGATGAAGAAGTGACTGTTCCCACGACTAGCAGTGATAACGCTAGCCTGATTGTGGAAGGTTTTTAGAAGCAGTTACGAGGCTAAACGGTGTCAACCTGCGCATGGCTTTGAATGTGCGATTGACTGTCCAGAATTAAATAGAGTTAACAGCCCATGTACAGTCATTTGGGCTTTTAGGGAGTACAGGGACTCAAACAGTCAAAAAGTCCCAGAAGGACTGAGGCAGTTGTTGGCTTCCATGAATACCACACCAATCTCGAGTGGAGCCTGAGCAGGGTTTGCACAAAATCAATCTCAATTGTAGCTCGCAGCATGCATCCCTTCTCATCCCCACCATCTCGTCTCTGATGGTTTTGAACATTGTGGGTCCACCGCTTACAAAGTTCAATCCCGAGCCATTTGTGTGCTCATGGATAGGTAAGGGATACAGGGAAGAGAAGGAGGACACTGACATGAAAGATTTGTGGAATATTTTGTCTTAGGTAAGACAATTTTTTTCTTGATTATGTTGTGCAGTTAATGTTTATTGTAAGTACACTTACTGTATGAAACGTAACTTTGTTTTGGAAGTGCTTTGGGCAAATGTGTTTTGTAGCTAACTGAGGTGAGAGCACATAAGTTGATAGAATGTGCAATCCATAAATGTTTCCCTTTGTATTGAGAATACTCACTGCTATTAAGTACGTTATGCTATTACGTCGCTGTACCAGTCCAGTCATCTGGAAGCACCTCCTGACCACCTAAAGCCTGTCTCAACTCCTCCCTGAAAACCGCACAGCACTCTTCCTTTTCCAACTTCCACCACTTTGTCTTCTGCTCTGCCTTTGCTCTCTTCATCTTCCTCACCACCAGAGTCATCTTACATACCACCATTCTATGCTGTCTAGCTACACTCTCTCCTACCACTACTTTGCAATCGCTAATCTCCATCAGATTACAGTGTCTACATAAGATATAGTCCACCTGTGTGCTCCTGCCACCACTCTTATATGTCACCCTGTGTTCCGGCCTCTTCTGAAAGTACGTGTTCACAGCCATCTCCATACTTTTAGCAAAGTCTACCAACCTCTGTCCTTCTGGGTTCCTTACCTGAAGACCAAACCTGCCCATCACTTCATCATCCCCACTATTCCCTTCACCAACATGTCCATTAAAGTCTGCCCCATCACCACTCTCTCACATCTGGGAACACTCTGCATCACTTCCTCAAGCTCGCTCCAGAATCTGTCTTTCTCCTCTTGCTCACAACCTACTTGTGGAGCGTAAGCACTAACAACATTCAACATCACACCTTCAATTTCCAGCTTCAGACTCATCAACCTATCTGACACTCTCTTTACCTCCAGAACATTCTTCACAAACTCCTCCTTTAAGATCACTCCTACTCCATTTCTCTTCCTGTCCACCCCATGATAAAACAGTTTAAACCCTGCTCCAATGCTTCTAGCCTTGCTCCCTTTCCACCTGGTCTCCTGGACACACAGAATGTCGACCTTCCTCCTCTGCATCATATCTACCAGCTCTCTGCCTTTACCTGTCATCGTACCAACATTCAAAGTCCCTACTTTCAGTCCTAAACTCCTGCCTTCCTCCTCTAACACACCCTCCTCCTCTCCTTCTTCGACCAACAGTAGCCCAATTTCCACCAGTGCCCTGTCGGTCAACGGCACCGATGGCGGTCGTTGTTAACCCGGGCCCCGACCGATCTGGTATGGAAGTCATGTTCGTGATTCGCATATTGAATTTGGCAAAAGTTTTACGTCGGATGCCCTTCCTGACACAACCCTCTCTATTTATCCGGGCTTGGGACTGGCACAAAAAGTACACTGGCTTGTGACCTCCTGTGGCTAGATTCATTGTGATGCAGAGCATTGAGGCCTTATCTGTCAGGGACCGGCAATTAAATAGCACGATAACAGGATGAGAACAGTTAGAAAGTGTAGATCTCCGTTCATGTGGTAGTTTGGGTGGCATAGTTAATAGGGAGTTATAATTCCTCCCACGTTGAGCCGATGATAGTGACGGGTAGTATATGTTCATACGAAATAATCAGATGGAGGGAATGGCATTAGGCGACGAATAATTATAAGAAAGATGTTGTCGGGGTGAACAATGGATGTATCGCCGACAGCGAGAAATCCCGAGCGCTTTGCAGAGACTGTATGCAGCGGAGTCCAACCGGGACCAAGTGTTCAAGCCCCGCAGTTGCAGAGACGAATAGCTATATGCCATTATGAGAACACATCCAACCAAAAAAACTAGAGCCGACACTATATTCAAGCAAGAGGTGGGTGATTTGAATCCTAGGGTAAACATTACTACTAATGCGGAGTTTGTATATTCTGCCACTAAAGCGAATCACTGAAACCTACCAGTTTTCTGAGGGGCAGGAGGTAACCCACCACCCAAAACAACTAACCACGTAGTTAACGAGAGAGAGGAAACTCACTCACCAACCAAGCAGAAAGGTACAGTGGAATATCACCGGGACAGGTGAACCGATGGCAGAGAGACTCACCGTCAGTTCAAGTTCAAGTTCAGTTTATTTGTGTAGCACTTTAAACAATGGTCACTGTCCCAAAGCAGCTTTACAGAAATATATCAATTCAGGACATAGATTTTAAATTTATGAATTTATCCCCAATGACCAAGACAGAGGCAACGGTGGCAAGGAAAAAATCCCTGAGACGATATGAGGAAGTAACCTTGAGAGGAACCAGACTCAAAAGGGAACCCATCCTCATCTGGGTGATACCGGATAGTGTGATTATAAATAAATAAATCCCTTCTATTAATGTACCAATACTACACAGTCAAATAGCAGTTGTAAAACCATGAAAATTCATTACAGTTTTTATATGAAGTCTGTTTTGTTGAACTTCACCACTGTTCACTGATGGAGACCTGAGTGCCAAACTATTTGTGGCAATTGCAGTCCTAGCCATCATAGCATAACTGTTCATATGAATTGAGGTCCAAAGCCATCTTTATGGTTTTTAAGTGGTACCATCCTCAGTAATCTCAATGATCTTTAGGCTGCACCATGCGGGGCCATCCTCAGCAGCAGCATGTGACTTCCAATTGATGAGCTCTCTAACCAGAAGTAGGGCATCAGGATGGATCAGGCAGGTCCAGAGAGCAATGTCCTTTACACATTCCTCGACTTTATTAAACTGGTGTCTGTCATCTGGCTTTGCTGAAACATACAACTGTGTGTCACCAGCATAACAGTGGAAGCTAATTCCATGTTTACGAATAATTTGACCCAGAGATAGATAGATTTATAAAGAAAAAAGCAGTGGGCCTAAATCAGAACACCAAACTTTACCTCAGTATGCATAGAGAATTCACCATTTACATCTACGAACTGATAACGATCAGTCAAATAAGACCTGAGCCAGGAGAGGGCCGTTCCCTTAATGCCAACAAAGTTTTCAAATCTATCAAGGAGAATAGTATGATCAATTGTATCAAAAGCAGCACTAAGGTCAAGCAACACAAGCATGGAGACACAACCCTGATCAGAGGCCATCAGTAGGTCATTTACCACTTTAACCAATGCTGTCTCTGTGCTATGATGAGGCCTAAATCCTCAATGATATATTTCATGAATGTTATTCTTATTAAGGTACGAGCATAGCTGCTGTGCTACAACCTTTTCTAAGATCTTGGAGATAAAGGGGAGATTTGATATTGGCCTATAGCTGGACAATTGACAGGAGTCGAGGTCAGGTTTTTTGATCAGGAGTTTGATAACTGCTAGTTTAAATGATTTAGGTACATAGCCAGTGCTAAGGGAAGAATTGATTATTTTTAGAAGGGGTTTGATTATTTCTGGAGTAATCTGTTTGAAGAAACATGTAGGTAAGGGATCTAGTATACAAGTTTATGATTTTGATGAAGAAATTAATTAAATTAGTTCAGTCTCTCTAAGGGGAGTAAAGCAGTCTAATTGTTGATCTGATATTGCTATATTATTATCTACAGGGTTAGTTAGGCTGTCTGGTTTTAAATTAATAGTCTGAATTTTTTGTCTAATATTTTCAATTTTGCCAATGAAAAAATTCACGAAATCATCGCTACTACATAATGATTGTGTGCTTGTGTCTGTGGCGATTTTATTCCTAGTTAATTTTGTTATAGTATTAAATAAGAATCTAGGATTATTTTTGTTAACTTCAATTAAGGTAGAGAGATAGACTGATCTAGCAGCACTAAGAGATTTCCTATAGTTCAGGAGGCTCTCCTTCCATGCTGTTTGAAATACTACCAATTTGGTTTGACGCTATTTACGTTCTAATTGTCGAGTGATCTGTTTTAAGGTGCGTGTGTGATCATTATACCAGGGTGCTATCTTTTTCTCTCTAATTATTTTTCTTTTAAGTGGAGCTACCTTATCTAACGTGTAGCGGAACATTGACTCTTTCAGCTGCCTGATCAAGTTCTATGGGATCAGACGGCGATCTAATCATAGTTGATATCTCTGGGAGGTTATTGATAAAACTCTGTGCAGTAGCTGATGTGAATGTACGTTTGACACAGTAGCGTGGCAAGGTGCATATATTATGATCAATGCGCAATTTACATGAGATGAGATAATGATCTGAGATAGTTTCAGACTGCGGAAATGTGACTATATTTTCTATATTTAATCCGTATGTTAGTATAATGTCAAGAGTGTGACCACCATTATGAGTGGGTCCTATTACATTCTGATTGACCCCTACTGAATCTAAAATAGACACAACCACTGTTCTCAGGGGATCTTCTGGGTTATCAAAATGAATATTAAAGTCACCAACAATTTATCTAGAGAAACAACCAGGTTCGAGATGTAAGGAATCAGCTTTAAAAAATGAAACGAAACAGAAGCGCATGCTTGGATTCAAAGCACCTTTTTAAAGGAGACAATAGTTTTAAAGGGTGCCTGCATTATCTACCAGAATATGTAGCAAAAATTGCTCACATTCTTTTCCACCAGAATAATGTAGCAAATCAGATGTAAAAATGAAATGTTTAAATATATTCTTCACAATAATAGTAAATAATAGGTACAATTCATGTAATGAATTAAAAGATGTTTAACACATTTAAATGTATTCTCCACCAATTTATATAAGGAATTAGCTCGAATGGCGTGAAATATATCTATATATCTAATCAACGCGTGTTGTGACCAGTTATAAATATACATCAGCCATGAAAGGGAATTAATGTATGTGCACATATACATATAGATAATTAACTACAATGGATTATAATTAATTATGACTATGTATGTGGTCTAGATCAGCTTTTAGGATTACCTGTAGTCTAGTTTAGAATTATGAACTCTAAAGAGGGAGTTTATCCTTCTGGCCAGGAAGGATTCTCCGTTTTGTTATTAAAAATAGAATGGGTAGCGAGGTCGCAGCGCTTAAGGGACTGATCACGTGACCAAAACAGAGACAATCAAGTGTGGTGATAATAGATTTTAATAACTAAAGGTAACTATTGATACACACACCTAACTCTAAGCAAGCAATACATATGTACATCTATATACAAGAAGAGAGAAAGTGTAGAAAGAAAGTAATGAAATAGGAGAGAATGGCAGACAAAAACACAAACAATTAGCCTTTTTCAAAAACCAGCAAGAACTTAAATCTCCTGTAAACAGGGGTACAATCAATTAGACTATACTTGCACAACTTGGGTGTTGTCGGTTTGAAAGTTTGCGCGCGGTCCAGTAGGAGTTCGCTGGTTCATTGTTTGAAAAGGCATGGGCCGTGAGGCGGTTGCATCTTTTGTCCGGGAGAGAGAGTGGCTCCCTCTCCCTGGGGCACGTGGCCCCGGGGGAGGGGAAACCAGAAAGAGTAAGTCTGAAGAGACTGAAGAGTGAAGAGCACTGAAGAGAATCTGAAGAAGTGTCTGTTTGAATGCGTGTTGTTGTTTTAAAGACAACACCAACACACACGCCTCTCTGGGCTATTGGCCAATCAGGAAGTTGGATTTGTTGGCGGGATGAACTCTCTTTGTCTGGTCTCAGACCTGAATTTGCATGTCCTGGGAGGAGCCGGTTTAAACCGTATTACATATGAAATTAAGAAAAAACATGAAATAATGTATCCCATTGTAATGTGATATGCATAATCACTCAGAGCGTCAAGAGACGATTAACTACATACCAAATTCGATGGACTTATAAAGAATATTACAGGTAAAACATGGTTACAGACATTTAAAATGATATCCTAAATTAAACTATCTAAAATTATTATAGTTATGTTACATAAACACACAATATATGCAAATAGGAAAACATCACACTATTTGGACATCGAATAATTACATATAATTACGTTATATTCAAAAGAGATTCTTCCATTGTGTGTGTGCGCGTGTGTGCGCGTGCGTGCGCGTGTAGGTAAGCTTTGTGTGTGTGTGTTTGTGTGTGTGTGTGTGTGTGTGTGTGTGTGTGTGTGTGTGTGTGTGTGTGTGTCTGAAGAGGGAGGTCATGCCCCCTGTAGCATTCCGATGGCATCTGGTTGAAGAGGTTACTGATATGGACTCACAGTTCAAAGAAACAGAGAAACTTCTTTGCTAAGTCCAGGCTGATTCAGAAATCAGTTTGATACGTTCAGACGTTACAGAGATAAAATCTGCAAATTCACCAAGGAATTCAGAATATGGCCCTGGGGGTCTGTAAATAATAATGAGTGGAATCGACCTGATAGACTTATTTTGTGTGGTGGTTACATATGTTATACTAGTATGAAGAACTTCACAGGAGTTGAACTTATGGCTAGGTTTTTGTGTGATGCCTAGATTTTCATTATAAATGAGTGTGACACCTCCTCCTCTGCCAGTTAGACAGGGCTGATGTATATAACTGTATCCAGGAGGACTGTCTTCATTTAGTGCTATGTACTCATTTGGTTTAATCCATGTTTCTGTTAAAAACATCATATTAAACTCCTGATCGGTAATGGTTTCATTAACAATAAGTGCTTTAGACATAAGAGATCTAATATTTAACAGTCCTGGCTTCAGATCAAAGGTGCTGGCTGTGCATTCAGTATGGTCTAATTTTATGTTAATTAGGTTACTCAAACAAACTTTCCGAAAATTTCTACATATTTGTTCAGCTCGGGGAACAGACATAGTCTCGATATTGTGGAACCTAGGTGATGACTCGGTCAGTTTAGCCTGCTTGTCTGCTCCCTGGCCTTGGATCTGGATAGTCAACAGTTAACTAGTCCTGTTCTGAGACTATGTGCTGTGCTGCAAGAAATGAGAGCAGCACCTTCCCGAGTGGGATGGATACCGTCCCGCCCTAACAGGCCAGCCTTGCCCTCAAAACTACTCCAATGATCTATAAATCCCACATTGTTTTCGGAGCACCACCTGGACATTGATTGCTATCTCTGCCTTGATTGTCTGGCCAGCTCCTGGCAAACAATTCAAAAACAGGAACTTAGTCAAGATAAGTCGTTAGTATTTTAGACGGATCCAATGGATCCGCTTGCTGTCTTTAGTCAAAGAAGCAAAAGCGCTCTTCAGAAAAAAAAAGAAAATACGGCAGAAGGGAAAGTGAAACTACAACAAATCGAAAGGATAGCACAAAATTATTAATGAAAAAGAAAGGAATAATATAATTTAAATGCCGTCAGCAGCAGACAGTAGTAGCAAGACCGAAGCAAATCCAAAACATTTCCAAAAGCAAAAAGAGAATCCAGCGAAGAAGTGAAGTGATTAACATACAATCCATAGGAGTAATCCACAGTAGTCAGATGAAAGAAAAAACAAGTTAAAGTCCAAAAACACAAAACAAACAAACAAAAGTACCAGTGAGAACATGCACAGCATTCTCTCACCAGAAGTGGCATAGCACTGGAAGGCTCATATTTAGTTCATTTTATCCTTAGGTTGAAGCCTTAAAACATTTTAGCCTGTATATAAATTGTTGTTCTGTAAAGCACATTTCATCCAACTTAATGAATGATCCATTGGAATGCTGAGGAAAATTATGCTGATGCTTATATAATGCTGACGGCTTTAAACTGCACATTGGACTGATGCTGAGAGAAATTTGAAATCGCTAATGGGCAGGCATATACGGTGCGATTTTTGGCTGTTGTGGGAGCTCCCGACCGCATTCTACCTTGTCAGGAGAAATCATGTGAAAATGGTCGTGTGAGAGATCATGTGAGAGGTATTACGAGCCTAGCCGAGCTGATCAAAAGTAGTTTACGACCTTCCAAACATTTTTAAACATGTTGAAAAAATTTGCCCGCTGTCGGCTTGAATTCATGTGGTATGTGCGGTAGAACAAACTGATTTGATGATGTACCGAAGTTGACCAATCAGGAGGGGAAGAAAACCACAGAAGAAGAAAGATGAAGATGGGGCATTAAACGTCATCAAGCCAAACAGGAAAACTGTCCCAAATGGCGCACTTCATGTGGACTTGCAGTCTTGTGGCCTTCAGTTGCAGGTGCTCGCAAGGTCTACGAGTCTGTAGTGTGTCCCATTTGTGATTTTAGCACTTGTGAGGGTTCTCACGAGTGCCCCCTTTGCACCCTTGATTCAGTCTTGATTCAGAGGAGGAGTTTCATTGACACAGGAAGTGGAGGAGGAGTTTTGATTGCGGGTTTAAGCCAACATGACAGAGAAGAGGATTTTTAAGTGTAAGTTTTTGTTTTTATAATTGACAATAAATGTTAGTAACCTGAGAAAGTGCACCTTAATGTAAAGTGGACGCCTGTGAACCATTTATTCATGACTTATAAACGTTAGTAACCTGAGAACATGCATCTTAATGTAAAGTGGACAACTGTGAACCATTTATTCATGACTTGTAAATGTTAGTAACCTGAGAAAGTGCACCTTAATGTAAAGTGGATGTCTGTGAACCATTTATTAATGAGGTATAAACGTTAGTAACCTGTGAAAGTGCACCTTAATGTAAAGTGGACGCCTGTGAACCATTTATACGTGAGTTATTACTGGAAGTAATTGATTTATTAATAAAATATCATGAATAAATAAGTTTGTCACCCTTTTTGCATTTTGTGTTTTGGAGGACATAAAGTTTGACAAATTCATCTTGATAAACAAGAGAAATCAGTCATTTTGTGAATTGATGTGGATAAGCATTGTGACCTGAGTTTACAGAGATAGATATTAGAGTCGTGAGATATTAGAATAATAAGAAAAACCAACACAACACCATCCAGTCTCATTACAACAGTCTATTTTGCAATTAACATCATGATAATCATGAATCTGGTATTGAGTCAAATAAATATGAATAAATACATTTATTAAGCATTTATAACATGTGAGTTAAAAATGGCTCACTATTTGGCAGGTATTTCATTAGAGTCACCTTTTTTTATTCATGCAGTTATAACTGCCTATCAATGATTTATAATGCACTTGTAAATGAGTTAATACTAATTAATAAACACCTTTATAAATGCTTTATAAAGGGAACTTTAATGTTCCCCATAGCGTTACCCATGATTTATATGTTTTGTATGGTTACTAGAAATAGTTTCTTAAGCTAAAGTTATAGTACGTTAGACACGATCGAAGTCAACCTCTGACAAGCTAAAAGAAAAGGCTAAGACTTGCAAGTTTAAACAGAACCCCTGACAAGTAAAATAGGAAGGCCTAGGCTTGTACGTTGATAGAAACCTCTGAGCTAACAACATAATGGTTTAATAAAGAAGCTATATACAGTATCTCACAAAAGTGAGTACACCCCTCACATTTTTGTAAATATTTTATTATATCTTTTCATGGGACAACACTGAAGAAATGACACTTTGCTACAATGTAAAGTAGTGAGTGTACAGCTTGTATAACAGTGTAAATTTGCTGTCCCCTCAAAATAACTCAACACACAGCCATTAATGTTTAAACTGCTGGCAACAAAAGTGAGTACACCCCTAAGTGAAAATGGCCAAATTGGGCCCAAAGTGTCAATATTTTGTGTGGCCACCATTATTTTCCAGCACTGCCTTAACCCTGTTGGGCATTGAGTTCACCAGAGCTTCACAGGTTGCCACTGGAGTCCTCTTCCACTCCTCCATGATGACATCACAGAGCTGGTGGATGTTAGAGACCTTGTGCTCCTCCACCTTCCGTTTGAGGATGCCCCACAGATGCTCAATAGGTCTGGAGACATGCATGGCCAGTCCATCACCTTTACCCTCAGCTTCTTTAGCAAGGCAGTGGTCATCTTGGAGGTATATTTGGGGTCATTATCATGTTGGAATACTGCCCTGCGGCCCAGTTTCCAAAGGGAGGGGATCATGCTCTGCTTCATTATGTCACAGCACATGTTGGCATTCATGGTTCCCTCAATGAACTGTAGCTCCCCAGTGCCGGCAGCACTCATGCAGCCCCAGACCATGACACTCCCACCACCATGCTTGACTGTAGGCAAGACACACTTGTCTTTGTACTCCTCACCTGGTTGCCGCCACACATGCTTGACACCATCTGAACCAAATAAGTTTATCTTGGTCTCATCAGACCACAGGACATGGTTCCAGTAATCCATGTCCTTAGTCTGCTTGTCTTCAGCAAACTGTTTGCGGGCTTTCTTGTGCATCATCTTTAGAAGAGGCTTCCTTCTGGGACGACAGCATGCAGACCAATTTGATGCAGTGTGCGGCGTATGGTCTGAGCTCTGACAGGCTGACCCCCCACTCCTTCAACCTCTGCAGCAATGCTGGCAGCACTCATACGTCTATTCTGCAAAGCCAATCTCTGGATATGATGCTGAGCACGTGCACTCAACTTCTTTGGTCGACCATGGCGAGACCTGTTCTGAGTGGAACCTGTCCTGTTAAACCTCTGTATGGTCTTGGCCACCATGCTGCAGTTCAGTTTCAGGGTGTTGGCAATCTTCTTATAGCCTAGGCCATCTTTATGTAGAGCAACAATTCTTTTTTTCAGATCCTCAGAGAGTTCTTTGCCATGAGGTGCCATGTTGAATTTCCAGTGACCAGTATGAGAGTGTGAGAGCGATAACACCAAACTTAACACACCTGCTCCCCATTCACACCTGAGACCTTGTAACACTAACAAGTCACATGACACCGGGGAGGGAAAATGGCTAATTGGGCCCAATTTGGACATTTTCACTTAGGGGTGTACTCACTTTTGTTGCCAGCAGTTGAGACATTAATGGCTGTGTGTTGAGTTATTTTGAGGGGACAGCAAATTTACACTGTTATACAAGCTGTACACTCACTACTTATTGTAGCAAAGTTTAATTTCTTCAGTGTTGCCCCATGAAAAGTTATAATAAAATATTTACAAAAATGTGAGGGGTATACTCACTTTCGTGAGATACTGTAAAAGCGTCTGAAGTAGGAATGTCATTTTAATGAAAGCTTTGCTTGAAGCTGCTTTAGAGTAAATACTATTAGAACACTGAGATTTTACACTTCTAGCACTAACTAGAAGATTATTCTATGGAGTCAGATATAACAGTTATTATTAATTGGAGTCAGATAATTAATTAAATGGAGTCAGATATTTAAATCATAAACTAAAACATACATTAACCATTGGCTGCACCTATTTCTGTCTTTGGTTAAAGGAGCGCAGTGGGCTAAGTAATTAACCCTTTATATTTAAGCCCTACTCTACCATCTTGGAACATGAATCTTTTATGAAAATTCATCACTGGTGTTACAGTGACTATATTTAATGATAAATCATTTATGATGAGGAATACAGTAAGCTTTAGGCAGGTGGGAAAAAGTGCTGTAAAGTAAGAATGCTTTCAAAAATAGACATGTTAATAATTTATATTTATCAATTAACAAAATGAAAAGTGAGCGAACAGAAGAAAATTCTACATCAAATCAATATATATAATATATATAAGTTTGTGAACCCTTTAGAATATTCAATATTCCATATATTTATAAATATGACCTAAAACAACATCAGATTTTCCTGAAATCCTAAAAGTAGATAAAGAGAACCCAATTAAACAAATGGGACACAAATATCATACTTGGTCATTTATTTATTGAGGAAAATTATACAATATTATATATCTGTGAGTGGCAAAAGTATGTGAACCTTTGCTTTGAGTAACTGCAACTGAACATTTCTGTTAACTGTTGATCAGTCCTGCACATCAGCTTGGAGGAATTTTAGCAATGACAGTATCACCACCAGGTTTTACAGATGGGACAAGGTTCTTATGCTGGAATGCAGTGTTTTCCTTTCTCCAAATATAACATTTCTCATTTAAAACAAAAATTACTATTTCGGTCTCATCCCTACAAAACATTATTCCAATTTCCTTCTGGCTTGTCCATGTGATCTTTAGCAAACTTCAGAAAGGCAGCAATATTCTTTTTTGGAGAGCAGTGACTTTCTCCTTGCAACCCTGCAAGGACCCCACCATTGTTGTTCAGTGTTCTCCTGATGGTTAGCCAAGGTGAGAGAGGCCTTAACTTCTAAAAGTTACCCTGGGTTCCTTTGTGCCCTCGTGGACTATTACACATCTTGCTCTTGGAGTGATCTTTATTGGTCAACCACTCCTGGGAAAGATAACAATAGTCTTGAATTTCCTCCATTTGTACACAATCTGTATAAATATGGATCATGGTTATGTTTTGTTAATGAAGACTACGACGTAAACTAAAACTAGCAGTGAAAGAACATTTTCGTTAACTGAAATGAAAATAAAAATGTGAGTTTCCAAATAAACGAAAACTAAACTGCAAATATAACGTCCACCTAAAATATGAACAAAAATTAAATAGAATTTCAGAGAATAAAACTTTTGTTTTCATATTTTAAATGTTGACTTAAAAAGAGAGGTTAAACATAGTGGATCCATCAATATTGTCAAATCATAAATGACCAATAGATGGCAGAGTAACGTGTATTAGAACTCATAGACAAAATTAACAATAGGTAGGAAAAGACAGAGCCCAATTTGGGATAATATTTGATTATGATTCTGCTGCTGATGAAAGCAAATGTATGGTAATCAGTGATGTAAACATTTGTGACGCATTAATCAAGGGGAAGAATCCAACGAAAGTGCATTTAAGAAGGTTACACAGTGAAGGAAATGTGTTATTCCAAGAGAAAGTGCGGGAATGAGAGGACAGTAGTTCGACCCAAGGTATGGCAAGCCCTTTGCATGTAAGACAGCCAGCCCAGCAAACCTTGCCTCTGTGTTTTCAGCTATCTGACAACATTTGGTCTGTGACCTCAGAAGTGTGAGAAAGCATTGGTTTATATGTTCACTGAGACTGGGGCTATGCAAATCAGTCACTTTTAATCTATTTGCAAAGCCCTAGAGCCAAAATTTAAAACACCAGGGTCAGCAAGAGTGAATGGATTACTTGGGGCAAAAATGAACTCAGCGGTTCAGAAATGAAAAGGAGTTTTGAATGAAGCTAACTTTGTGTGCCAATGGATTGTCATGGTCTGGGCTGAGCTCCTCTTATTTTCCCTATCGTCCCCTTTCCCATGCTTCCAGTGTTTTCTCTGTGTGTGTGTGTGTGGGTTCCTGGGCATGGCGCTCCATGATTGAACCAGCGGTCTCACCTGTTCCTCATCTACTCACCTCATCAGCAGAGTATATAAACCCCGGTCTTTCATCCACTCATCGCCAGATTGTTCCGGCTCTCAGTGCGGTAACTTCCGGCTCTGCTCGGGTTTTTGTTTCGCATTGTTTACCATATGGTATTTCCCCGTGCTCACCCTGCTTTCCCTCTCCATGTTCCAGGTCCATGTCTCAAGTCTCCCGTTGCCTGCTCCTGTCTCACTTCCTGCTACACCCAGTCCCACCTCGCTTTTCCCTGTGGCTCTCCAGCTCTGCACGCCGCCGACCCTAGTTCAAGCCCCGTCCTTGACAGCACTAAAGCCCGCACGGTCCTGCTCTCCCCTCCCCATGGTGCATCTCTTGCACGCTTGCTCCTCATGCTCTAGACCTGAGTTCGAATCCCGACCTCGACCACGCCGCTCTTCACCTTTCCCCACACTTCACCTGCTCTCTCTATTTGTAAATAAATTTACAATTTATAGGAGTTCATTGCCCTGAACTCCTGTGTTAGTGTCCTGTGCTTGGGTCCTCCTTGTCTCTGTGTCCTAACAGAACAATCTGGCCACCATGGACCCAGCAGAACCAACCCCTCCACAGGCAGCCCTGTCCTGCCAAGGTTCACTCCTGGGCCAACACAAGCAACAGCTCCGCGCTATGTCCCAGGAGATTAGTGCTCTCACGGAGCAGTATAACCAGTTGACCCAGGCGTCACTCACTCCCCCATCGAGGCAAGCTGGCCCAGCACCCACCTCGCCTTCAAGTCTCCCACTGCGTGAGGCCCATGTCCCTGACCCTGAACCCTATACTGGCGATCTAGGGAGGTGCAGGTCCTTCCTCCTCCAGTGCTCCTCGTATTTGCACAAAGTTCCCTCACCTATGCCACCAATAAGTCCAAGGTGGCCTACATCGTGGGCCTCCTTAGGGGTGATGCCTTAGCCTGGGCCACTGCTATTTGGGATAAGCAGCCGGCGTTAAGGACCTCGGTCGCTGCCTTCACCGACGAGCTGCAGAAAGTGTTTGATCACCCCATCCAGGGAAAGGAGGCCACCAATCACCTGCTCTCCCTCTGCCAGGGACCCCATAGCGTGGCCGAGTATTCTGTGGAGTTCCGGGTTCTGGCCGCCGAGTCTGGATGGAACCAGGAGGCCCTCCAGGGGGTGTTTCTTAATGGCCTCAGCGAGCCGTTAAAGGACGAACTTGCCACAAGGGATGAACCCGACTCCCTCGATGCACTGATTTCTCTCACCATCCGCCTAGACATTCGCATGTGAGAGAGGCATTGAGGACTGGCCGGACCCAAGCTCCCTGCTCGCCTGCCCACTCAGTCCAGGAACCTCCATCCAGCTCTCCAGCCTCATCCCATGTGTTTCCCCCTGGAGAAGAACCCATGCATGTGGGGGGGGCCCGACTTACTATAGCCGAATGCGCCCATCAGGTCCAAGAGAGGGTGTGCCTCTACTGTGGAGCTAAGGGTCACTTCATTGCCACCTGTCCTGTTCGCCCAAAAGGAGGGGATCGCCAGTAAGTAGGGAGCTACTGGCGAGCCAAACCCTCCAAGTCTCCCAGTCCGTCTCCCAGTCCAGACTCCAAATTCTGGCCACCCTACATCACAAGCAAGCACCTGTCCCCTTGTTGGCCCTGATCTGGCTGGCCGGTGCAGAAGACAGATTCCTTGATAAGGAGCTAGCCTCCCAGGCCAGCTTCCCCCTGAAACCGTCCGTGAAAACTGCCCGTGAAAAACCGTCCGTGAAAACTGCCCGTGACAGTCAATGCACTGGATGGCAGACTCCTGGCCCAAGTCAACCATCATGAGAGGATCAGACTCAATCTCATCTCCTCTCCAGATACACCACTGGGCTTGGGACACTCCTGGCTGAGGCGTCACAACCCCCAGATTGACTGGATGGCCGGGAGGATCGTCACCTGGAGCCCCTTATGCCACTCCTCGTGCCTGGAATCGGCGCTCCCTCCCGCAATGGCCTTTACCCCTCCTTTAGACCATTCACCATTGAGAGCATCATCAACCCTGCCGCAGTAAAATTGAAACTCCCCAGATCCCTGCGCATACATCCCACTTTCAATGTCTCCCAGCTCAAACCGGTACATGTCAGCCCTCTATTGTTGGCAATCACAGAGGTCAGACGTTTCTTGTAGTTGGCCACCAGGTTTGCACACATCTCAGGAGGGATTTTGTCCCATTCCTCTTTGCAGATCCTCTCCAAGTCATTAAGGTCTCGAGGCAGACTCTCCACCATGGCCAAGACCAAAGTGTGTTATTCTGTCTCTCACTGTTAAAATACACCTACCATTAAAATTATAGACTGATCCTTTCTTTGTCAGTGGGCAAACGTACAAAAACAACAGAGGATCAAATAATTTTTTCCCCACACTGTAGCAAATAAACAAATCACAGATGTGACACAAAACAATTTTTGTTTAATAGCTGAACATTCTGGCTTCATGAAACATACCTCAAACAAATGACATTAAATTGTTTTAATTAATGACTTATTTTTTTCCAGATCAAGTAGAGGAAAAAATTATGGAAACACTCAATGTTGAGGAAAAAATGATGGAATCATCAACAACAAAAAATCAATTAGTACAACCCCAATTCCAAAAAAGTTGGGATGCTGTGTAAAATGTAAATAAAAACAATGCAATGATTTACAAATCTCATAAACCCATATGTTATTCACAATAGAACATAGAAAACATATCAAATGTTTAAACTGAGGAAATGTACCATTTTAAGGAAAAAATAAGGTAATTTTGAATTTGATGGCCGCAACACGTCTCAAAAAACTTGGGACGGGGAAACAAAAGGCTGGAAAAGTAAGTGTTAAAAGAAAGGAAACAGCTGGAGGAACATTCTGCAACTAATTAGGTTAATTGGCAACAGGTAAGTAACATGATTGTGTATAAAAAGAATATCTTAGAGAGGTAGAGTCTCTCAGAAGTAAAGATGGGCAGAGGTTCATCAATCTGCAAAAAACTGCATCTACAAGTTGTGGAACAATTTCAGAATAATGTTCCTCAATGTAAAATTGCGAAGACTTTGAATATCTCATCATCTACAGTGCATAATATCATCAAAAGTTTCAGAGAATCTGGAGAAATCTGTCATGGTCTGGGCCGAGCTCCTCGTATTTTCCCCATCGTCCACTTTCCCATGCTTCCAGTGTTTTCTGTCTCTCTCTCTCTGTGTGTGTGTGTGTGTGTGTGTGTGTGTCTGTGGGGGTTCCTGGGCGTGGTGTTCCATGGTCGAATCAGCGGTCTCACCTGTTCCTCATCTACTCACCTCATCAGCAGAGTATATAAACCCCGGTCTTTCATTCACTTATCGCCAGATTGTTCCGGCTCTCAGTGTGGTAACTTCTGGCTCTGCTAGCGTTTTGGTTACACTCAGTATTTCGCCTTGTTTCCCATGTGGTATTTCCCTGTGCTCACCCTGCTTTCTCTCTCCATGTTCCAGGTCCACATCTCAAGTCTCCCGTTGCCTGCTCCCATCTTACTTCCTGCTACACTCAGTCCTGCCTCGCTTTTCCCTGTGGCTCTCCAGCTCTGCACGCCGCCGACCCGAGTTCAAGCCTCAGCCTCGACAGCACTAAAGCCCGGTCCCACTCTCCCCTCCCTGTGGCGCACCTCTTCCATGCTCGCTCCTCACGCTCCAAAACCGAATTCAAATCCCGACCTCGACCACGCCACTATTCACCTTTCCCCACACTTCACCTGCCCTCACTATTCGTAAATAAAACCCGTTACCCTGAACTCCTGTGTTAGTGTTCTGTGCTTGGGTCCTCTTTGTCTCTGTGCCATAACAGAATCTCTGTTTGCAAGGGACAAGGGCAAAAGTCAATATTGCATGCCCGTGATCTTCGGGCCCTCAGGCGGCACTGCATTAAAAACAGGCATGATTCTGTGATGGAAATCACTGCATGGACTCAGAAACACTTCCAGAACTCATTGTCTGTGAACACAGTTCACCATGCCATCCACAAATGCAGGTTAATGCTCTATCATGCAAAGAAGAAGCCATATGTGAACATGATCCAGAAACGCTGCCATCTTCTCTGGGCCAAAGCTCATTTAAAATGGACTGAGGCAAATGTACAATTGTTCTGTGGTCAGAAGAATTGAAGTTTGAAATTCTTTTTGGAAACCATGGACGCCGCCTCCTCTAGACTAAAGAGGAGAGGGACCATCCAGCTTGTTATTAGCGCTCAGTTCAAAAGCCTGCATCTCTGATGGTATGGAGGTGCATTAGTACCTATGGAATGGGCCGCTTGCACATCTGGAATGGCACCATCAATGCTGAAAGGTATATACAGGCTTTAGAGCAACATATGCTTCCATCCAGATGACATCTTTTTCAGGGAAGGCCTTGCATATTTCAGCAAGACAATGGTAAACCACATACTGCATCTATTACAACAGCATGGCTTTGTATTAGACGAGTCCGGGTGCTGAACTGGCCTGCCTGTAGTCCAGACCCCAGCAACTGGTCTCCTCAGTTCCCAGACATATACGGACTGTTGTTAAAAGAATAGGGGATGCTACACAGTGGTAAACATGGCCTTGTACCAACTTTTTTGTGACGTGTTTCTGCCATCAAATTCAAAATTATCTTATTTTTTCCTTAAAATGGTACATTTCCTCAGTTTAAACATTTGATATGTTTTCTATGTTCTACTGTGAATAACATATGGGTTAATGAGATGTGCAAATCATTTCATTCCGTATTTATTTACATTTTATACAGCGTCCCAACTTTTTTTGAAAGTGGGGGTGTACTTTCTTGCTCTTCCTTGGGCTTTTATTACAGCCTGAATTATTTGAGGCATGGAATTCACTAATGTAAAACAATATTCTCCATCAAGCTGGTTCCAACTTTCTCGAATAGCGGTTGACAGATCACCTTTGCAGGACGTAGCCTTGTCATGGACCAATTTTTTAAATTTCCACCATAAATTTTAATTTAAAAGATTCGGACTGTTTGCTGACCGTGTCACTGAGGTGATACTATGCCTTTCCTGAAGAAAAGCTTTTTGCTCTGTGGCAAGATGCATCATCCTGAAAAATGACTTAATCACCACCAAACCTTTTTCTATTGATGGAATGAGAAAAATGTCCAGAATTTCAATGTACACCTGTGCATTGACTGTTGAGGTCTCCCCTGGTCCTTTACCTGACATGCAACCCCATATCATAAATGTTATGGACACAGAGTCAAGGGGACCCAAATGCAGTACACCGACACTGGGATCCAAGGTGAAAATGGGTTTTATTACAGAACATGAGGGAGTGAGAGTGTGTGAGAGAATGTTGAATTAGAGGGGTTGAGGTCAGGATTCAAGATCAGGTCTGCAGCATGAGGGTCAGATGTTCAGCTGATGCGCCACAGGGGATGTAGAGTATGATGAGCGTTGTCAAGGCCGGAGCTTGAACTCAGGTCAGCAGCATGAGAGCTGAGTGCAGAGCTGGTGAGCCATGAGGGAGGCAAGGTGGGGCTGGGCATAGCAGCAAGTGAGCCGAGAGTGAGCAGTCAGGCAGTGTGAGTAGTGGACCTGGAACATGAGGAGAGAAAACACATGATGAGCACAGGACAACGCAATAAGCAAAACATACACAATAACGGAAAGCCAACTCGAGTAGTGCTGGAAGTGTATTGCACTGGAAGCCGGAACAATCTGGCGACAAGTGGCTGAAGGACCGGGGTTTATATACAGTACTGTGCAAAAGTTTTAGGCACCCTATTTTTTTTTAGTATAGATTTTTTATTTTATGACTTCTACATTATCAAATCATTCCAAAAAAAAAAACATTTTAGATTCCCAAACATTAGTTTTCTAGCAAAAATGAAATGTTTGTGTGTCATTAAAGAAAGCACCATATCATGTAAGAGACACTTTTCAGACAAAAAACACAATGAAGGCTGCTGGGTTTTGCTGCAAAAATAAGAAGCAAGTGCGAAGGTCAAAGTCTCCAGAAGAACTGTGGCTGGTTCTGCAAGATGCTCAATAAAACTTACCAGCTTATTTCCTTATAAAATTGCACAAATTGTACTGGAGACTACTATTTTAATTTTTATTTATTTATTTTTGTTACACCAAATATTGACTTTGTTTCATTTATTACTGTTTACTGCTCTTTATGGTATTTTTTTTAAATGTAGAAACCTTTAACTTCATTATTTTGACAGCATTTCTGTGCATGTGCCTAAAACTTTTGCACAGTACTGTATGTTGATGATGAGGTGAGTAGATAAGAATCAGGTGAGTCTAATGAGGCACGGGAGGTGGAGTGCCATGCCCAGGGACAGACAGACACACACACACACACACACACACACACACACACACACACACACACACACACACACACACACACACACACACACACACACACACACACACACACACACACAGACAGGAACAAGAGGGAGAGAAAACACTGGAAACCGGAGAACGGAAAAACAGGGAAACACACAGGGCTCCAGCCCGGATCATGACAATAAATGAGTGGGGAAATTTGATTGTTTTCTTTAGGCAGTCATCTTTATATGTTTCATTAGAACGGCACCAGACAAAAGTTCCAGCATCATCTCCTTGGCCAAATCAGATTTGTGATTCATCACTGAATATCACTTTCAGCCAATCATCCATACTCCATGATTCTCTTTAGCCCACTGTAACCTTGTTTTCTTCTGTTTAGGTGTTACTGCTGGTTTTCATTTGGCTTTTCTATATGTAAATCCCATTTCATTCAGACGATTTCTCACAGTTCTGTTCACAATGTTCACAAACACTGACTCATGTTTCCGCCCATTTGTCTTTCATTTGTTTTGTTGTGCATTTTCTATTTTCAAGACACATTGCTTTGAGTTTTCTATCCTGATGCTTTGACATATTCCTTGGTTTACCTGTATGTTTTCCTTTTATAACGTTCTCATTTTGTTTATGCTTGCACCAACTTTTAGACACAATTGACTGGGAACAACCAGCATCTTTTGCCACACTGTGTGTTGGATTTCCTTCTTCAAGGAGTTTTATAATCTTTTTCCATTTCATTCTGTTTCAATTGACAACTCTCTTGTTGGGGCCAAGTTTTCTTTAATAAAGTCCAAGGTTAAGGTCTGTAAGCATACTTTTAAGGTCTGTAAGCACTCTTTTTAACTGCAGACTAATTTGCATTTTTAGACTTGTATGTTATTTGTTTTAGAAATGCAAATTACAAGGTGATTCCATAATTTTTTCTTCACCATTGAGTGATTCCAAAAAAATATGCCATTAATTAAAATTATTTCATTTAACTTGTTTGAGGTATGTTTCCTGAAGCCAGAATGTTCAGCTATTAAACAAAAATTGTTTGGTGTCATATCTGTGATTTGTTTATTTGGTACAAAGTTAAAAAAAAAAAAAAAGACAGATGAACTTCCTTTAATTATCGTGAGTCCATAATTTTGGCCAGGGGTTGTAATATCCAGCCAAAACTTCCAAAGCGTGCTTGCAGAAATTTCTTGACTTTATGTCCCGCCACAGGTTAACTTTTAAATGTTCCGCAGCAGGAAAGGAGGATTGGGTTCTTACCTCCGTAATATGCACACTCTTGTTGTAAAGATGCAAGCAGGCACAAAGAAGAGGAGTGGAGAAGAGGAATAATTTTTATTGAAGTAGCATGTGCATACTCAGGTGTTGTCCCTTTACTGTTCAGTCCTCAACTGCCCATATACCAAAAAGCCCTTTCCCAAAACAAAGGAGAAAGAAAATGACATAAAACTCCTGGGATCTGGTAAACACAGTCCTGTGCATAATATACTATGCCCAATGAGGAGGTTTTCATTAACACATGAGTCTTGAGAAATGATTCACATGCACCTGTAAGTCTAAAAATTAAATTCCATGCTGTACTGATATCAAAAGTTAAGAAGAACTATAATGAAAAACCATCATTCTTCTTCAACATGTAGCATGCAAACAATTAATTCTTTTTCACAATATATTCTTTTAACATAATGTAGGTAGTACAGTACAATATAAATCAAATATAGCATATAGATGATGTGGTGAAATAAAACTTCAGCTATGGTCGAGTTTGTCACTCTGCTTAGCCCTCACAGCTGTCTGCGTGATGGTCGACAGAGATGAACGGGACATGCTGGCTGTCTCTAATATCTCAATGTCCTTACAGGTGAGACAGGACACCAGCTTCTGCCTTGAGGCACTTGCAGCGAAAAAGAATTCATGAGCCACGCCAGCTAACACGGCACCCAACACTGGCCCAATCCAATATACCTTACATATGAAAGAAATGAATTGAGCTTGATTACTAATGTGACAATGTATTTAGCACGACTAATTTTACAGCAATAAATAAAAAATTGGCAAGTTATTTACACTGGCACTGGTCTGTAAGCAATATAAGATAACTCACCCAGTGGTGTTCCCAGTGTCCAACTATAATTGCAGGTCCAAGAGATCTAGCAGGGTTCATGCTGCCTCCAGAAATTCCACCCTATGACCACATAAATACATCTTCATACATACACACTGAGGGGATCAATGATGTTATGAAGTAAATGTATTAACTTCTAAAAGAAAGGTTTCTAATTATGTTATCTATAGCCATTCAATACAAAAAAATTTTGAACATTGTGTTGACCTAGTTGACCCATTCTGTTATTGTGTTACAGCTGTCAATCTTGTTAGCAGGGAGGTTTTTGTTGTTGGTTGTGCAGTCTGCAAAGTGTAAAATATTGGAAACCTTTGATTTAGAAAATAATGTATTAATGCTGGCGGCACTGATGTAAATATGAACACATACTCACTGCAGTAAATATCCCTGCACTAAGGGAGCAGCCAATGGCCAAGTTGCCAGGTTCACATTCCTCTCTCTTGCGCTGAGCCTCCACTGAGAAGATGGTAAAGACCAATTGGAATGTGACAAGTACCTCCATCCCCAGAGCCTGCCCTGCATTTCCTTCCATTGGTACCTATGGTGTGCCAAAGTGAGTGTTTCGATTGAAAACCGCTGGGTCTTTTTTTTTTTTTTTTTTTGGAAAATTGTTTCTAAATCAAAGCCTGTTGATACATTTCCAACATTTTCCCAACAACTTTAACCAATTTAGTTATAACCTTATATCATTACATTCTGAAAAAGAATCTTCCCAGTATTTTTGTATACCATAAGCTTCTACTCCAGTCCTCAAGACATTAGTTCTAATCTAATTTATAATACATACAGTCCAGGGGTCTGTGCCAGTTTTGTGAATTAACCATATAACGTAACACGGTTTATCAGATATTACATTATAGGAACTAGGATCAGATAAATTATTGGCACTCCAAGATAATTGACAAAAATGTTTGACATCATCAGTCACCAAACCCCTTATTCATCAAAGCTGTATACACTACAGCCGTGGCCAAAAGTTTTGAGAATGACACAAATATTAATTTTCATAAAGTCTACTGATTCAGTGTTTTTAGATCTTTTTGTCAGATGTTACTGTTACTGAAGTATAATCACAAGCATTTCATAAGTGTCAATGGCTTTTATTGACAATTACATGAAGTTTATGCGAAGAGTCAATATTTGCAGTGTTGACCCTTCTTTTTCAAGACCTCTGCAATTCGCCCTGGCATGCTGTCAATCAACTTCTGGGCCACATCCTGACTGATGGCAGCCCATTCTTGCATAATCAACGCTTGGAGTTTGTCAGGGTTTGTGGGTTTTTGTTTGTCCACCCGCCTCTTGAGAATTGACCACAAATTCTCAATGGGATTAAGGTCTGAGGAGTTTCCTGGCCATGGACCCAAAATGTCGATGTTTTGTTCCCCGAGCCACTTCATTATCACTTTTGCCTTGTGGCAAGGTGCCCCATCATGCTGGAAAAGGCATTGTTCGTCACCAAACTGTTCTTGGATGGTTGGGAGAAGTTGCTCTCTGAGGATGTTTTTGTACCATTCTTTATTCATGGCTGTGTTCTTAGGCAAAATTGTGAGTGAGCCCACTCCCTTGGCTGAGAAGCAACCCCACACATGAGTGGTCTCAGGATGCTTTACTGTTGGCATGACACAGGACTGATGGTAGCGCTCACCTTTTCTTCTCTGGACAAGCTTTTTTCCAGATGCCCCAAACAATCGGGATTCATCAGAGAAAATGACATTACCCCAGTCCTCAGCAGTCCAATCCCTGTACTTTTTGCAGAATAGCAGTCTGTCCCTGATGTTTTTCCTGGAGAGAAGTGGCTTCTTTGCTGCCCTTCTTGACACCAGGCCATCCTCCAAAAGTCTTCGCCTTACTGTGCGTGCAGACGCATTCACACCTGCCTGCTGCCATTCCTGAGCAAGCTCTGCACTGGTGGTGCCCCGATCCCACAGCTGAATCAACTTTAGGAGATGGTCCTGGCGCTTTCTGGACTTTCTTGGGCGCCCTGAAGCCTTCTTCACAACAGTTGAACCTCTCTCCTTGAAGGTCTTGATGATCCGATAAATGGTTGATTTAGGTGCAATCTTACTAGCAGCAATATCCTTGCCTGTGAATCCCTTTTTGTGCAAAGCAGTGATGGCTGCATGTGTTTCCTTGCAGGTAACCATAGTTAACAGAGGAAGAACAATAATTTCAAGCACCACCCTCCTTCTAAAGCTTCCAGTCTGTTATTCTAACTCAATCAGCATGACAGAGTGATCTCCAGCCTTGTCCTCGTTAACACTCTCACCTGTGTTAACGAGAGAATCACTGACATGATGTCAGCTGGTCCTTTTGTAGAAGGGCTGAAATGCAGTGGACATGTTTTTTTGGGATTAAGTTCATTTTCATGGCAAAGAGGGACTTTGAAATTAATTGCAATTCATCTGATCACTCTTCATAACATTCTGGAGTATATGCAAATTGCCATCATAAAAACTGTGGCAGCAGACTTTGTAAAAATTCATATTTGTCTCATTCTCAAAACTTTTGGCCACGGCTGTACGAAAGTTTGGAATCACTTATGAATTGTTTTTGAAAGAAAATAACTTTTTAATCAATTAAAATAAGTTTCGATTGATCAGAACTACAGTCTAGACACTGTTAATGTTGTAAATGACTATTATAGCTGGAAATATTAGAAAATTAAAATATTAATCTGGAGTATCATAATTTGTGGGTTTGATTATGGTCTCAAAATGGCCAGAAAGAAGTAGCTTTGTTCAGAAACCTGTCAGTTCATTATTGTTTTAGAAATGAAGACTATTCTATGCAATAAATTTCCAAGAAACTGAAGACATCTTACAAAAGTGTGTACTACACCCAGAGGTAGGCAGAGTAACAGTAAACGTAATAATGTTAATAATTACTTGAGTAAGAGTAATGAGTATCCAATGAGAAGACTACTCAAGTAGCAAGTTACTAGTTACTTCAGATCTGATTAAAATGAAAGGAAAATCCTGAACTATATGGAGAACTGTCACACCTCTCCTTGAAAGTCTGTCTGTTCTATTTATATGATATAAAACCTGGGTTCAAAATGAAGCAGCATATCCCAGCCCTGTGATGGGTACAATAACAATGAACCTGTCATTTTCAACATAACATCTCACACACACCCCAAAAAACAGACATTTTCCCAACAGTTGACTATCTTTATTTTCACAACTTGTTAACAACACAAACTTGTCAGCATCTGCATTTAAACAACAGAGAACAAAAGAACAGACTATTGAACAGAACAGAAGAGACAGTGCGTGTAGAGAGAGTGAGTGTTTGTGTGTGTGTGTGTGTGTGTGTGTGTGTGTGTGTGTGTGTGTGTGTGTGTGTGTGTGTGTGTGTCCTGCCTCCGTCAACACGCTCACTTTTTTCCCCTCTTTGGCCACTATCTTCCAGGACTGAGCCCGCTATAAAAGTGAGCGGTTGTTGCGGATGCATTCAGATTAACATTTAACAGTAACGGAGAAACACCACAGAATGTGGCAGGGTAAAAGTACATTTCTGTGATTAAAAATGAATTTGAGTAAGAGTATAAGTATGGCCAGTTAAACCTACTCTTAAAAGTAAATTTTCTTCAAAAAGTTACTCAAGTAAATGTAACAAAGTAAATGTAGCGTGTTACTACCTCTGACTACTCCCTTCATAAAACAACGCAAACTGGCTCTAACCAGGACAGAAAGAAAAATGGAAGGCTACAAAAGTATGTGCTTTCATGGAAAATTAGTTATTATATATAGTATTTGATATATTATATTATATTAGCACATATAGTATTTGAGTGCTCAAAACCATGTAAGAACAAAATTGCCTCTTATTTATAAAACTGTTGTATAGCTATGTAGGCTCTCCTCCCATTAAGTCCTTATTTACACATCATATGCTTACAACATGCCCAAATTTAACCTCAGATACATCTGACTGACATGAACAACACCCTAATTTATACACTAAATGACACTATAAGGTTTGTGGACATCTGATCATCACACCCATATGTGGGCCTTCCCCATACTGTTGCCACAAAATTATATAGGATGTCTTTGTATTCTGTAGCTTTACAATTTCCCTTTACTGGAACTAAGGGGCCTAGCCCAAACATGTTCTAGCATGACAATGCCAGTGTGCACAAAGTGAGGTCAGTGAAGACATGGTTTGCCAAAGTTGGAGTGGAAGAACTCAGAAGGCCTGCACAGAGCCCCAGGCCTTCTAGCAGCCATCAGTGCCTGACCTCACTAATGCACTAATGCACAATTCCCAATACAGAACAGTGGATGTTAGTATAACAGCAAAGGGGGTGGGGGGTACTAAATATGAAATGGGATGGTCAAAAAAAGCACATATGAGTGTGATGGTCAGGTGTCCACAAAATTTTGGCCATGTAGTGTATGTGTTGTGATAGTAATTCAATAAAAGGAAAGCATTCAGAAGGTTAGTCATCTCAGATGCGGGGGGGGAATGAATCGAGAGGAGAAAAAATACATTTTATTTAGGCCTATAGAGGTTTAGATTTAATTAAATTTAATTTAACCATTAAATTTCTGGTAACCTTGAAAAATAAAATAAAAGCAACACACAAACAACAGTGACAACAACAAAAACATGTTAACACAGTTTCAGTAGAGGAAGGGATGGTCCAAAGTTTGGTTTGTCTTTTGCAAGCCTTTTTTTTTTTTTTTTTACTTTTTACATAACACTTCACCTACAGATAGGTATGCAAATTCTATAGCTAGATTTTTACTCATATTAGAATTTGATCAGTGTAATAAAAAATAATTTTAGCTCAATTTAGATATAATTAAAGCTTCATGTATTGACAGACAAGTTCCCATCCTCTGGTACTGAGTCATGTAGAAGGTCCCATGTGCTTTTGCCTCAGAGGCCTGAGAAGGAATAGCTTATGATAAAATAATATAACAAAAAAGGATTAAAATAAACCCTAATTACAATTTAGTACAAGAGTCTTATGTGTGGAATATGAATATAATTTTTTATTTTTGTCATTTATACTACTCTAGTTCCTTACTTGTCATAACTATTAATAATATTGATACTAATTTTGATTTACTGCAAATCAAGCATTTTTCAGGTTGTTAAAATATTTTGCTATAATTTTCATTTTATGATGCAAACATGCCAAAGATGAAACTTGCTTTGCTGGAATTTGCTATGCTACCTTGGCAATGTCTCAGATTTACCACTTAAGATATAAAGAAACTAGCTACATTTCCACTAATAAAAAACAATTTTAAGATTTTTTAGTAGTAACATTTTATCAATACCCTCAAAAATATTTAAAATCCTAATTCAGGCTATACATGACTTGGTTAACTAATTTAACTCAAGACAAGCTGTGTAATCCAAAGTGGATTATAGTGAAATTATAGTGAAATGTTGATTTGGTCTTTGGTCTGAAAACTTCAGTTGGAGCTCATTACCTTACCTTATTGACATAGATCTTAGCTGTGGATTTTAAGGGTAGGACCAAGTAGAGAATCCCAGCTCCTACAGTGGCTCCTAAACACTGGGCAAACACATAGACCATGGCCTTTAAAGCATCCAGTTTCCGTGTAGCTAATAAGGCCAAAGTTAAAGCAGGGTTCACCTAAAGCCATAATGGAAGAATTAGTGAAAAGGGGCGAAGCACTCTTACTTAGTGTCACTCATGCAAACACTACTGCCACACATATAGATAAATTTGAATTTCTCACCTGAGCCCCACTGATCTTTTGAAAGCAATGTCCTAGGCCAACTGTTACCATACCTGCTGCCAGCGCTGGGTACAAAGGTCCAGAAGAGACACCCTCGAGCCCTGATAGTGAAGAGCCCAATACAACTGATACAAAGATGAGAGAGCCTATCATCTCGGCCAGTATGCCCCGCCAAAACTTAGGGTTTTTCACCTCCTAATTCATCAATATTTGGGTAGTAGAGAGAGTAAAGGGTGTTAGAGAAGGGAGGGGAAAAAAGGAAAATGAGATGGTAGTAAATAGTAATAATGATGATGATAATGATGATGAATAGATATTAGATAATATTAGATAATGGATAATAAACGATTTTATAGCAAACAAAATCAAAATGCTTTACAAGAAGATATAATCAAATGCAGTTCTATAAACTGATAGGATTGTTGAAAACAGTGTTTTAACGTTTTTATGTATTAAAATGTATTATAGCATGCTTTTTGTTGTTGGGGACTTCAAAGCCCATTCTCTGCTTGGTGGATAGCCAGTGTGCAAGAATGAGGGTCATATAGCCTGATTTTCTTCCTTTAAAGAAACTGTAATCTACTGACTAATTGGAGCACTGACAGGGAGATCATATAACTGTCTATGCAACAGCATATGCAGTACTGTAGTCCTGATTAAGCATGTCTGATCTGAGTTTTTCTAAATTGTTAATTGGCTGCTATAAGTGTACAGTGGTGCTTGAAGGTTTGTGAACCCTTTAGAATTTTCTATATTTTTGCATAAATATGACATAAAACATCATCAGATTTTCACAAAAGTCCTCAAAGTAGATAAAGACTCGTTAAACAAATGAGAAAAAATATTATACTTGGTCATTTATTTATTAAGGAAAATGATCCAATATTACAACCCCAATTCCAAAAAAGTTGGGAAGCTGTGTAAAATGTAAATAAAAACAGAATGCAATGATTTGCAAATCTCATAAACAGATATGTTATTCACAATAGAACATAGAAAACATATCAAATGTTTAAACTGAGGAAATGTACCATTTTAAGGAAAAATAAGGCAATTTTGAATTCTTTGGCCACAACATGTCTCAAAAAAGTTGTGACTGGGGCAACAAAAGGCCGGGCATGCAATATTGACTTTCGCCCTTGTCCCCTGCAAACAGAAATTTCTCCAGATTCTCTGAAACTTTTGATGATATTATGTACTGTAGATGATGAGATATTCAAAGTCTTCGCAATTTTACGTTGAGGAACATTATTCTGAAATTGTTCCACAATTTGTAGATGCAGTTTTTTGCAGATTGGTGAACCTCTGCCCATCTTTACTTCTGAAAGACTCTGCCTCTCTAAAATACTCTTTTTATACCCAATCATGACGTGTTATGGCCATCAAATTCAAAATTACCTTATTTTTTCTTTAAATGGTACATTTCCTCAATTTAAACATTTGATATGTTTTCTATGTTCCATTGTGAATAACATATGGGTTTATGAGATTTGCAAATCATTGCATTCTGTTTTTATTTACATTTTACACAGCGTCCCAACTTTTTTGGAATTGGAGTTGTACATATCTGTGAGTGTCAGTATATATCAGTGCTTTCAGTATGGTATGACCCCCTTGTGCATCAGTAACTGCAACTAAACATTTCTGGTAAATGTTGATCAGTTCTGCACATCAGCTTGGAGGAATTTTAGTCCATTCCCCAGTACAGAACAGCTTCAACTCTGGGATTTTGGTGGGTTTCCTCAAATGAACTGCTTGCTTTAGGTCCTTCCACAACATTTCTATTGGATTATGTTCAGGACTTTAATCTGGCCATTCCAAAACATTAACTTTATTCTTCTTTAATCATACTTTGTAGAACGACTTGTGTGCTTAAGGTTGTTGCCTTGCTGCATGCCCCACTTTCTCTTGAGATTCAGTTCATGGACAGATGTCCTGACATTTTCTTTTAGAATTTGCTGGTATACTTCAGAACTCATTGTTTCCATCAATGATGGCAAGTCATCCAGGCCTAGATGCAGCAAAACAGGCCCAAACTATGATACTACCACCAGCATGTTACACAGATGGGACAAGGTTCATATGCAGGAATGCAGTGTTTTATGTTCTCCAAACATAACCCTTCTCATTTAAACCAAAAAGTAATATTTTGGTCTCAACCATCCACAAAACATTTCTGGCTTGTCCACATGATCTGCAAACTGCAGATGGGCAGCAGTGTTCTTTTTAGAGAACAGTGGATTTCTCCTTGCAAGCCTGCCATGCATACCATTGTTCTTCGGTGTTCTCCTGATGGTGGACTAAGGAACATTAACATTAGCCAATGTGGGAGAGGCCTTTGTTTGTGCCATGATACATTTTCACAAACATGTGTTGTGAAGATCAGATTTTGAAAGATATCTGTTATTTAAATAAAACAGGGTGCTCATTCACACCTGATTATCATCCCATTGATTGATAACAGCTGACTCTAATTTCACCTTCAAATTAACTCCTAATCCTAGAGGTTCACATACTTGTGCCATTCACAGATATGAAATACTGGATAATTTTCCTCAACAAATAAATGAGCAAGTATAATATTTTTATCTCACTTGTTTAATTGGGATCGCTTTGTCTAGGTTTAGGACTGATGATGTTTTAGGTCATATTTATACAGATATATAGAACATTCTAAAGGGTTCACAAACTTTCAGGCACCACTGTGGATATATACTTGGCAGCATAGAAGAGTGCTGTAGCTACTCCAGGTCTAACTAATGTGGTGCTAAATGTTATTTCTCATCTTGTGTTCTTTTTCAAGTACTAAATACACTTCACAGATGATTTTCTTATAGACAGAAACAATTCATCAAGTGTTATGAGCAGATTAGAAGTAATGTATGTAACATTCTATTGTCAAGTATAAAGCATTACAAATAAAAACTAAAGATGAGGGTAGGTATCCCATAACATTTACACTTTTCACAGTGCTGACATGCCAGAGATAAAGATATTAGGTATTAAATGACTATCATTGACAAAAGCAGAAATATTACTGGATCATGCAAGTCTGAAAATTATAAAGCAATACATTTGCAACTGAAAAGTAAGATTTTTACTTTGCATGATGAATTAAATAGCTAGGGAAAATAGAAAAAAAAACTCTTAAAAGACTGATAATTTTTTACATTTGACTGTTTTTTATGTTTTCCATTTCTCGGGCACAGAATAACCATAGTTATGAGCTGAAGTTTTGTACCAGTGGGTACCACATGCAATGTGTATGAAAAAGCCAGCATTTATTTTGAAAATAGGGCAAAAATCAAAATAGGTTAATAAGACAATAGGTTAATTTAAGCAGTACACAAACTATATACTGTATAAAAAATCTTAACTGGAATTAAGTAAATAAATTAAGTTTTTCCTCAACATTTTCCACAGGCCAAAATGTTAGTTATTAGATTTTAAGTGTCTCCTTTGTAAATCACATCACACAACAAAACATTTAATCAAAATGAGTTGGCCTCTCAGTCTGTTGTGCTGAAATTGCCCTTACCTCCCGTAGAGTCATGATGAACCGAGGGTTTGTTTACCTGTCTCTGTATGAGGGAAGATACAGATGAAGAGTGTGTAGGCAAAACATTGGCTCATCCTTAAGTCTGTCCGAATGTAGAGACCACACCCCATTTCTATCAGTGCCAACACACTCTCACCATTTCTACTTCTGCAGCTATAGAACAACCACACACCATCGAAGAACAAACCAGCATGAACTAAAATTGTGGTTTAATCTGGCAGATTTAACTAGTATAAAGCAAAAGACTATCTTAAATAAAATTATAGTATAAAACTAAAATGTGTGTAAAATGTGTGTAGACCATACCTATCAAATATGCAAAAATGAAAAATATGATTGTGCTATGCTTGAATTAAATTCAAAGTGAGATTAAGCCCCTATAATTTTTTTGAAATGATTAGTGCACAAATTCTACTGAGACTACTATTTGCATAGCAGAAATACACTCCACCCTCTCTTCCCTTTCATCATTCCACTTGTATGGTCCTGTCATTACTGCCATGGTGACAGCCTCTTTGGAGTGATTTCGTTGCTATGACGGCTTTTGTGAGGCTTTGGTGCTGAAAGGCTACGTTTAGTCAGATTTTATAGACAGGGTACATTACACATACTCAATGTTCAACTCAATGGCCTATAACCAAGACATGATCATTATATATATATATATATATATATATATATATATATATATATATATATATATATATATATATATATATATATACACACACACACACACACACACACACACACACACACACACACACACATACTTTTTTTTTTCTTCTTTTTTTTCTGGACAATCACGGACCCACATGGCTTTTACATTTTCTTGTGCAGCTATTATAAAGATTCCATAGTATAATAGCTGTTCAGATGTTGATATATTAAAATTAACATTCATTCAAGTTTTCATCAAAACATTTTCAGTGCCGTTATTTTTCCTCGATATGTTGACTTTAATTGTATAGTTGATTATGTCTATTTTCAGTAAAGTGAAGCAGTTCTTGTCAAACACAAATGCATGGCATAATTATTGATTATTACACATAAATATCAAAATGTAGATATGAAGAAATGATAATATTACTAAGATAGCGTTATTTCATCTCAGAAATATAACTAAGATAAAAAAAAATAATGTCACTATATGAGGTTGGACTGTTGGACCTTGCACCTTGCTGTCTGGATATTCCAGTAGGTACATAAACAAGCTCCAGTTAGTCCAGAAAGCAGCAGCCAGAGTTCCCCACCTGTACCATCTGGTCAAAAAAATCTTGTAAAAGTATTGCCTATTATTAACTGGAAAATAAAATGTAATAAAATAAAAGGACAGTCGTTTAATACAGCAGAACAGCAGAGGATGTGAACAGTAAGAAATATAACAGTACATTTTATATATAAACCTTTGACAAATTGCTTGTATAATGTCACTCCTGAAACCATGAATGGTTCCTGACTGTTGTGAGATTGACACGAGATTGCTGTGGATGGTACCACATGGATGCCCTAAAGATTGCTGTGGATGATCCCACTTAGATAGCCTTGTAACAGCCTGTTTTGTTTACAATAAATAAGTAAATAAATAAATAAACCCAGATGAACCATAGTCAGTGGGTGGCGAGGGTCATAAGATAAATTGAATACACCAGACACCAGATTAGTCGTTTTAGAGTAAATGTATTAAAGAAAATATAAAAGCGTTTGTTGCTGGAGAATAAGCATCAGGGTGAGTGTCACCAAAATAATAATAAAAAGGTTTCTAGTTCCACTTTCAAGGAGTCTATATATACTTTTTTGAACAAAAAAAGAAAGAAATTCTACAGCAGATAACTTCACATTAATACTATAGAAATTTAAAGCAAGAAACTCCACTCAAAATCATAAAAGACTCTGCTGCTTGTACTAAAGATTCTTTCAACATACTCTTTACTCTTTATACATTCGTTACTGTTTGACTTTATAGCATAGAGTTGTGGAAGAGTAATGACTCAATCACAATCTGTTGTCACCCAGAAGAGGATGAGTTAGTGTGATGGATAGCTGAAACAGCTCAAGACAGTGGGTCTAGTGTATTCCAAACATGAGCTTTTATTGCTTAACTGATTTGCAATGGGGGTTGAATAATTTTGATTGCAACTGTATACCTCCAAATAATAAGATACAGGTGTGCCACATTAATTGCCCCTTCCCAGTCCAAGTCAATTCAATTACATTTTTATTTATATATTGTTTCAACATTGGACATTTTCACAAAGCAGCTTTACAAAAATATATAAATTTCAGATATAAATTTTTAATTTATACTAATGAGCAAGCCAGAGGCAAAGAAGACTCATGCTAGACCATGCCCCCACCTACCACAGTACCCCCAAAAACATGCCGGGAGCTGTCAGTCCTGTAACCACCACTGTGACATTCTCTACCGTCAGTGACCCCAGCCTGTGGAGCACAATGATATTAAAAGTCTGTAACAACAGATACTGATGAGTGATCTGGGCATTAGCATCTTTCAGGGAGGTGTGGTTTGAACAGAGAGTGAATAGGTGTTCCAACAAGTAGTACTGGGGAGTAAGGACTGCCCACTTGACATGCATTCTCCATGGTGGTCTACTTAGACTCCTGCACAGAAAGTTTTCTTCTGATGTACAGCATTGGGTGGTCCTCCCTCTCCACCACCTGGGACAGAACAGATCCCAGCCCCCTGTCCATGTTGGTTCATAACACAAAAGGAGGGAAAAGTTATGGAAGTGAAGTAGAGCCCTTAAGAAGGCCCATTATCACTGCTCTGACCACTGGACCAGATCTGGTGCCCCCTTTTTATTGAGATCAGTCAGCGGGCTGGTGAGGTCTGAATAATTAGGCACAAACCTGCAATAATATAGCCCCATGAACTGTCTCACCTACTTTTTAGCCAGCAGGCAGGAACTGCAGCAGTCTTATTATTTTGGGAACCCACCTGCCCATTACAGAAGCGGAAACCCAGATAGGATAGGCATCAAATTTAGAAACCCCATTCACCTTGTGGAAGATAGCAACTTCACAACCTCTGCCCTCTGGGATGGTGAAAGATGGTTTCCAACAGGGACCAGAGCGGAATCAGTTGTTTTGGCACACTCCCCAATTAATCTATCTCTGCCACCGCCATTGCCAGAGCAACAGAGATCACTTCCCTCTATTGTTTGTGGAGTTTAAGGTGGTATGTCTGCCATGTGTTTCCCCTGTCTGTACACAAAGCCTCACAGTTGACCAGCAGTGGGTAGTAACACTTTTTTCAATAAATTGTACTTACAGGAGTAGTTTTAATACATAATCACTCTTACTCAAGTATCATTACAATTAACAAAATCTACTTATACTACTTATACATTACATTAGACTATACGCTTCTAGCTACTTTTATTTAATTTATTAAATTGTTTTTATTCACACATTTTTGGCTCGCCGTTTTAAATAAAACATACCTCTACACCTCGATGACTCGATGATTGAAATAAATTCAATGAGCTTTTTATTTTTCAGTGTAGTTCTTGTGGACTATGAGACACAATATCTTGAAGCAGTGCCGCTAAAGATGATCTCCATGAGGACACTGAAAAAAAGATAATTGAATTTACTTAATTCAAATGCATACATTGGTTCCACGTGATTGAATTGAGTTACATTAACATAATTTGTTTTCATACATCCAACATAATTTGATCATGTATTTTCAATGGCCTGAATTAAATCAAATTCCACACTCTCACCTGAGCTGAGGATCAAACCAAGCTTGCCAGCATTCTGCAATTGTGACATTACCACTATACTATCCTACCACACACATTTTAATCATGTTATGTTTTAATCCCCACAAGATTTCATAATGTAATTGTTTTATATTAATACTATATGAATTGTTCATGCTCACTTTACTAATTAATTAGAAAGTTGTTTAAATTAAGTTTAGCATAAGCAATGAAATCACATTTTGATGAGAAACTTAACATTTTTATGTAAACAATATTTTGGGAAGTGGAATATTTAGGAAAAGTGTGCACATCCGCATGAGTATACCACACCTCCCAACACCTTTCCAATGCCTCGTCCTGAATCAGGCTTTGGTGGATCAACATCTGCCCACTGCCCAAATCCACTAAGGCCTGATGTATACCCCTTTGAGTACTACAGTGAGGGAAAAAAGTATTTGATCCCCTGCTGATTTTGTACGTTTGCTCACTGACAAAGAAATGATCAGTCTATAATTTTAATGGTAGGTGTATTTTAACAGTGAGAGACAGAATAACAACAAAAAAAATCCAGAAAAACGCATTTCAAAAAAGTTATAAATTGATTTGCATTTTAATGAGGGAAATAAGTATTTGATCCCCTATCAGTCAGCAAGATTTCTGGCTCCCAGGTGTCTTTTACACAGGTAACTCTCTTAAAGGAAGTGCTCCTAATCTCAGTTTGTGACCTGTATAAAAGACACCTGTCCACAGAAGCAATCAATCAATCAGATTCCAAACTCTCCACCATGGCCAAGACCAAAGAGCTGTCCAAGGATGTCAGGGACAAGATTGTAGACCTACACAAGGCTGGAATGGGCTACAAGACCATCGCCAAGCAGCTTGGTGAGAAGGTGACAACAGTTGGTGCGATTATTCGCAAATGGAAGAAATACAAAATAACTGTCAGTCTCCCTCGGTCTGGGGCTCCATGCAAGATCTCACCTCGTGGAGTTTCAATGATCATGAAAATGGTGAGGAATCAGCCCAGAACTACACGGGAGGATCTTGTTAATGATCTTAAGGCAGCTGGGACCATAGTCACCAAGAAAACAATTGGTAACACACTATGCCGTGAAGGACTGAAATCCTGCAGCGCCTGCAAGGTCTCCCTGCTCAAGAAAGCACATGCACAGGCCCGTCTGAAGTTTGCTTGAATGATTCAGAGGAGAACTGGGTGAAAGTGTTGTGGTCAGATGAGACCAAAATCGAGCTCTTTGACATCAACTCAACTCGCCGTGTTTGGAGGAGGAGGAATGCTGCCTATGACCCCAAGAACACCATCCCCACCGTCAAACATGGAGGTGGGAACATTATGCTTTGGGGGTGTTTTTCTGCTAAGGGGACAGGACAACTGCACTGCATCGAAGGGACGATAGACGGGGCCATGTACCATCAAATCTTGGGTGAGAACCTCCTTCCCTCAGCCAGGGCATTGAAAATGGGTCATGGATGGGTATTCCAGCATGACAATGACCCAAAACACACAGCCAAGGCAACAAAGGAGTGGTTCAAGAAGAAGCACATTAAGGTCCTGGAGTGGCCTAGCCAGTCTCCAGACCTTAATCCCATAGAAAATCTGTGGAGGGAGCTGAACGTTCGAGTTGCCAAACGTCAGCCTTGAGACCTTAATGACTTGGAGAGGATCTGCAAAGAGGAGTGGGACAAAATCCCTCCTGAGATGTGTGCAAACCTGGTGGCCAACTACAAGAAATGTCTGACCTCTGTGATTTCCAACAAAGGTTTTGCCACCAAGTACTAAGTCGAAGGGGTCAAATATTTATTTCACTCATTAAAATGCAAATCAATTTATAACGTTTTTGAAATGTGTCTTTTGGATTTTTTTGTTGTTATTCTGTCTCTCACTGTTAAAATACACCTACCATTAAAATTATAGACTGATCATTTCTTTGTCAGTGGGCAAACATACAAAATCAGCAGGGGATCAAATACTTTCCCCCCCACTGTATTAATAGAAATATTATAGAATAGAACACATTTTCATTTTATAAATACAATGACTGAGTCATAACAGGCTGCTATAATAACTTAAATCGCTATGCAACCGTTTAAGTTAGTAGTAGGTTAGTAGTATAGGGGGAAAAAGTGTAACCCTACCATTTTTACATTATTGTATATAATTCAATAGAAAGGGGAGAGAACTGAAACAAAATCATCCATAATATACAAGTATATATCATATACTGTGTGCTATGTATATGCAGTACAACGTACACTAAACACGATTTGCAATATTTAAATAATACAGTGCAATATACAATATAACATGCAAGTTGTTATGAAATACATGGGAAGGCTGGATGCATGCGCAGGGGAAAAAAGTCACTTTATTAGGGACATAGTCAAAACTAAAGAAACAGGGATAAACTCAACACAAAAGCATGATACGCAAACAGTCAAACAATAATCCACAAAATAGCGAGGCAGTAATCCACAAAAAGGCAAGGAAATAATCCAAAAGTAGCAAGGCAGAAATCCACAAAATAGCAAGGTAGTAATCCAAAAAATAGCAAGGCAGAAATCGACAAAATAATAAGGTAATAATCCACAAAATGGCGAAGCAATAATCCACAGTCCAGGAAATGCGAGGTAAGGGCAAATGCAAAGAAAATGTTCATTCAATACTGCATGCCGAGGTGAAGAAATGAAAGGCTTAAATAACATAAATACAAGGGAAAATACAAAACACCTGAAACTCATAATGGAACCGAAAACAGAGAACCAATGAACAAACAGGGGTGGAGACATGACGTAAACCAAAACAAAGAAGCACATGGTGAAATAAACAAAGTGAAAGTCTGTGAATGGGAAATTGTGCTACTCGCTAGCCTCAGTGAGCAGCACAGAGAGGGAAACCCTGACAGAGCCACGCCCTCCCCCCCCAAAGGCGCTTCTCCCAAAGTGCCAAAATTCCTGACCCCTCTGGCGGGCCTGGGCCCCTGGGCAGGATCACTCTGCCCCCCACACAGTCCATAGTTCCCAGGCCAGAGTGGAGTGTGGCTGGCCGTCCCGTTGGCCATAGGCGTGAGCGAGGTGTGGCTGGCCGTCCCATTGGCCACAGGCATGAGCGAAGCTTGGCTGGCCATCCCATCGGCCTCAGGCTTGAACGGGGCTGGGAACTTGGCTGGGAACTTGGCATGAGACTCAGCGTGGAACTTGGTATGAGACTCGGCGTGGAACTTGGCATGAGTCTCGGCGTGGAACTTGGCATGAGTCTCAGCGTGGAACTTGGCATGAGACTCGGCTCGGAACCTGGAACAGAACCTGGAATGGAACTTGACTTGGAACTTGGACTGGCACTTGGCTTGGAGCTCTGAATGTAGCTTGGACTGGAACTTGGACTGGAACTTGGACTGGAACTTGGAATGGTACTTGGAATGGAGCTTGATTCTGGGCATAGACTGAGGCATGGACTGGGACATGAATCTGGGCATGAATCTGGACATGAACTGGGGCATGAATCGAGGCATGACTCTGGGCATGGACTGGGACATGAATCTGGGCATGAATTTAGGCATGACTTTGGGCATGAACTGAGGCATGGACTGGGACATGAATCTGGACATGAACTGGGGCATGAATATAGGTATGACACTGGGCATGGACTGAGGCATGACTCTGGATATGACTCTGGGCATGGACTGAGGCATGGACTTGAACTAAGACTGGAATCTAAACAGGGACTAGGACAGTACCTGGACTAGGGTCTGGACCGGGACATGGACTTGGACATAGACTAGGAATAGGGCAGGAACATGGACATGGACCTGGACTTGGACTAGGACTAGGGAAGGAACCTGGACATGGACTCGGACTAGTGCAGGAACCTGGACATGGACTTGGACATGGACATGGATTAGGGCAGGAACCTGGACATGGACTTGGATTAGGGCAGGAACCTGGACATGGACTTGGATTAGGGCAGGAACCTGGACATGGGCTAGGACTTGGACATGGACTAGGACTAGGGCAGGAACCTGGACATGGACATGGATTAGGGCAGGAACCTGGACATGGGCTAGGACATGGACATGGACATGGAAAGGAGGTCATGGAAAGGAAGTCATCCCGTGGACCTGTGACATGAACTTGGCTTGGGAGGAGGTCATCCCATGGACCTCCAACTCGAACTTGGCTTGGGAGGAGGTCATCCTGTGGACCTCCAGCATGGACTTGGCTTGGGAGGAGGTCATCCCGTGGACCTCTGGCAGGAACAGGACTGGAGCGGGGGTCGCCATGTTGACCCCCGGCTGGAGCAGGGCTGGAGTGGAGGTCGCCATGTTGACCCCCGGCAGGAACAGGGCTGGAGTGGATGTCACCACGTTGAACCCTGGCAGGGACAGGGCTGGAGTGGAGGTCGCCACGTTGACCCCCAGTCTGAGGTCCGCTGAGGAGACCTCCTGCTAGGTCTCTGGCTGGAGCTCTGGGCTGGAGGATGCCAGGTTAACCTCAAGGGGGAGCTCCACTGAGGAGACCTCTGGCTGGGTCTCCGGCTGGATCTCTGGGCTGGAGGTTGCCAGGTTAACCTCCAGGGGGAGCTCTGCAGAGGAGACCTCCTGCTGGGTCTCCGGCTGGAGCACTGGGCTGGAGGTCGGCATGTAGACCCCCAGCAGGTACAGGGCTGGAGCGGAGGTCTCCTCATGGACATCCGGCCGGAACAGGGCTGGAGTGGAGGTCGCCACGTTGACCCCCGGTCTGAGCTCTGCTAAGGAGACCTCCTGTTGGGTCTCCGGCTGGAGCTCTGGGTTGGCATGCCGCAGAGTGGCCTGTCTGATGCAGCCCCCGGTCGCTCACTCCTGGGTCAGGGGCTGAGATGTGCAGGCCGCCACATCGGCCAGCTTCCTTCCATTCATTGTACTGACACTGCTTGCGTCAATGGCAGTGGGTTAATGTTAGGGGACTCGGAAGCATCCCAATTAGTAAAGCTACAGCGGTACTCTGTTCCGCACATGGCAGTTTGTACCGCCAATAAAGTGTACTTGGATTGGATGTATCACTCTGCCCCCTCTGTTACCAACATGTCCTGTCTTGTTTGTCATGACAGAAGCAGTCGTTCCCTGCTCTTACTTCCCTTGGGAGACATGCGTGAGTGTGCACGTGACCCATACACAGAAACGTATCTATGCCCCACTGCCTGTTTGCTGGGTGCGGTTTCTGTAAGCTTAGGCCCTGAGTGGATGCGCAACACTAGTGACAGCTGTGACTACCATGCCCTAGCCATACCATACCATACCTATGGTGATAAGGCCTTTCAGGTTAATAGCTCCACAGTTAGGGTCTTCCCCCTTTGTGTTTGTTCTAACACAGGTTTTGATTTCATTGGCAATATATCAACACGCTGTAACTTTTCACTCCGCGCTGAAGCTCTCTATATTGCCATTCGACCCTCCTGTAATTCTTCCACTGACTACTCATGTATTGGTGCGGACCGTGTCCTTTTGTCCCTCCCTGACATTGTTGGTAGCACCAGGCCTGTTGCCGACATTTTTTGGTACTGTGGCCAGGATATGGTGCTCCAAACGCTTCCTGCGGACTGGTTGGGTTGTTGTGGTCCTGTTAGACTAGAAGGAAAAATGTGTGTTCTCTATCTTAGTAATTTTACTGGCCATCACGTGTCTCACTCTCATACTGCCCACGCAGCCTCATAGACTGACTATTTGCAAGACAGTGACTCTTCAAACTAGGCTAATTGGGCCCCTGATGCTAATGTCACCCTTGGCTTTGCCAGTACCCCTAGAGGAATACCAAAACATCACAAAGCTATTGAGTTAGTAGGAGGAGGTTTTGCAGCTTTTCTTATGAATGGCGTGCAAATAATTCGGAACACTGCGTGGATAAACTATACTTGGTACAGTCAACAATTTTTCATCAATTATTCAGTAGCTGTGCTTGGCCTGGTCCGTTAACAAATGCATGCTAAATCTATAATGGCTGCTCAGAACCGTTTTACTATCGATCAGATGAGGGCTCCAAATGAGGGTGTTTGTGACATGATTGGCTCAGAATGTTGTGCTGCCATCCCCGTACACACAGGTACTCGCGGGGCCCTCACACAGGTCCTGACCCGGCTTAAGGATCTCCAACAGGAGTATGTCCACAATACAGGCTTTGGTGCACATGACACGCCTTGGCTATCTTGGCTCTTTTCTTCAGACTGGACTGCCACATTGGTCCATTTGGTGTCTTTCTTAGCTATTGTTCTCTGTGTTGGCCATATTTGCTTGTTGCATTATTCCTTTAGGCAGACGTCTTATTGTGGTCTTCTTCTTTTCCTTTCGGCTGTTCCCTTCAGGGGTCGCCACAGCGAATCATCTGCCTCCATCTAGCCCTATCCCCTGCATCCTCTTCTCTCAGACCGACTACCTTCATGTCCTCCTTCTCTACATCTCACATGTGCTGTCCCACTGATGTACTCATTCCTGATCCTATCCATCCTCGTCACTCCCAAAGAGAACCTCAACATCTTCAGCTCTGCTACCTCTAACTCTTCCTCCTGTCTTTTCCTCAGTGCAACTGTCTCCAAACCATACAACATCGCTGGTCTCACTACTGTCCTGTACACCTTTCCTTTCATTCTTGCTGCTACTCTTTTATCACACAACAGACCTGACACTTTTCTCCACCCATTCCAACCTGCCTGCACACGCTTCTTCACCTCTTTTCCACACTCCCCGTTGCTCTGGACTGTTGACCCTAAGTACTTAAAATCCTGCACCTTCTTTATCTCTTCTCCCTGTAACCTCACTGTTCCACTTGGATCCCTCTCATTCACACACATGTATTCTGTCTTGCTGCTACTAACCTTCATTCCTCTTCTCTCCAGAGCAAACATCCACCTCTCTAGAGTTTTCTCCACCTGCTCTCACTACAGATCACAATGTCAGCCGCAAACATCATAGTCCATGGAGATTCCTGTCTGACCTCATCTGTCAGCCTGTCCATCACCACCGCAAACAAGAAGGGGCTCAGAGCCGATCCTTGATGCAGTCCCACCTTCACCGTGAACTCCTCTGTCACACCTACCGCACACCTTACCATTGTCCTACTGCTCTCATACATATCCTGCACCACTCAACATACTTCTCTGCCACTCCAGACCTCCTCATACAATACCACAGCTCCTCTCTTGGCACCCTGTCATACGCTTTCTCTAAATCTACAAAGACACAATGCAGCTCTTTCTGACCCTCTCTGTACTTCTCCATCAACATTCTCAAAGCACATATCCCGACAGACTAAAGGCTGTAATTAAAAAAATTAAGACAAATTAAAATAAGGGGGTGATTCTTTTTCCAACAGTGAATCTGGTTTTTAATTTTTTTTCTGACAAGTTGCACTGAGTAATACAGCTGGATAAAGCAAAAAAGTGTGTCCGTATTCATTTCAGGCTGAAAAGCAACAAAATGTGATTCTTTTCTATACCCACTGTAGAAATACTATAGAATTATTATTACTATTATATAAATATAAAAGCCAATTTAGCATTTACTGTGGGTGATTTTGGGTACTTATTGTACTTAGTATTAAGGATCATTTATTGTTACAGAGAAGAAGAAAATGCTCCTGATCCTCCTCACACTTCTTCTGAGGCCTTCTCCTCCAACACCCACATGGAAGTTTCCACTGCAAAACTGACAGCTCAATCTACTCCTCCTGCAGAGAAGTCAGAGAAGAGGGGTCACTCATGTGTCACTCATTTGAGCCATTAGGAGAGCCAGTACTCCTGCACCTACAACACAACCTGAACAGGACAGGTGGCACAATATTAACAAGGATGATGTGCCTTCTGTACAATATCACTTTTCTCCTGACTACACTCCTTTGGTACAGCACACTTCTCTAGAGCCGTTCTATTTTTTTATTTATTTATTTTTTTTTGGTAAAGACACAGTCTCTGCAACGACACAAACCTGTATGCAGAGTAAAAGCAGAAGGGTATGTAGACACTAGCCTGAAAATATATAAATTCCTGGGCCTAGTCTTTTACTGTGGCCTAATAAAGCCATCAAGAGTTTGAGATTTGGGGATAAGTTACATAATTTTCCATTCCCAACCTCTCTCCTGGCATTCTACAGAGTTGAGGCAATATTCTGGAACCTGTACATGAGCAACATCAAAGATGAGGTGAGGATGAGAGGGGGGAGTATGGCTCTCTTCAGTCTCCACAAAGGCATTTAACGTATTACATTCTCTTTCATAATGATTTATTGATAATGATTTAGGTCGTGTAGATCATCTCTAAACTGATTTTCACATAAATTCAGAAATAAACAACAACACAAAGATAACTTTGTTTGATTTTATTTGTATGATTGTCATAATTTTAGATGATCTTAGATTATCAAAATGATGAAGAAGCACACACACTGGCTACTGTATGGAAAAGAACGTAGATTCTTTTGGTGTGCCTCTCACCTTTTAGAAGTGTTTATGGCTGGTTATTTAAAGTAACTGTTTTCAACTTGGAAAAAAATGTGATGGTTATGGCAACTCTGTGGCACAACACTGGTCAAGCCATCTGCTTTTGCTTTTACACATTTCTGTGAGCCACACAAACAGCAGTGCACACATACCACTATAATTACGATAACCAGGGAATAAGCAGAGAGATGTGCTTTCTCTGCAATAATTTATTGATTTTGGCCAGCGGGTTATTATGACAATATGACATTATGATAATATATGATGCTTGTATTTTTTTATGCTGTTTTTTGTACTTTTTTGTAACAAATATTATAACAACTTGTAATATTTAATAATTGAGACAATGAAACAACAAGATGCACTGCAAAATCATCATACAGTATATGAACAGACAACAGTGTACTTCTCCCAAGTACTCGAGGAATACTCAAGTAATTACTTCGAGTACTCGAGTAGGCAAAATGCCCATCCCTAGTACTAACCACTGCATACTGAGAACATCCCACAAGACCTGCCATTTTGGAGATGCTCTGACTCAGTCATCTAGCCATCACAAAACAGAATGTTTTTTGAGAGGAAACGTTTCATACCTCAATTCTTCCAAAAACAAGAAAATGACAGAGCTACATAACCAGATACCCCTAATTGAAAATCAGCAGAAATTACAATATTCTAAGACCATGTGTACAGTAGATATCTAACCATTTTGAAACAAGAGAATAATAAGCTGAATTCATAATTCATAACTGTTGGCCTTGAAAATTAAAGAAAGTAAGTTTTTCACTTGTATAAATGCTATTCAGTCTCCATCTAGCTTAATTTCACATAACCCACAGGAAATGGAAAAAAAGCTTTAGATAATTTTACTCTGAATTATATACTTCAGAGGCAGACCCAAATACAGACATAATTACAGATTTGCCTTGATCATTATCTTGTGATAAAGCAAACATGTTAGACTTCCTTACTACAACTGGGGAACTTACATTAGCTTAGAAAGCCTTGAAATGGGGCAAGTTTCCTGAGTTAGATGGGTTTTCACCTGAACTATTCTGCAAATTTGGGACCAAGTGGGGCCTTTATTCCTGAACTCAATTAGTTATGCCATAGTAATGGAGAGATTTTTAGAGAACAATACAGATTGTAAACATCGTAACAGTCCTCTTAAAGAAAAGTAAACCTCCACACTTAATAGAATTAAAATTATTTGCGAGAGGATATGTGAATCAAATAGAACCATTCATCTGCAAGTTGGTTAATGTTGACCAACCAGTATGGCCTAGGCAAGGCATAAGGTCCCTTACCAGAACCTTCAAACTGACTGTCCCTCAGTGGTGGAATGAACTTCTAACCTTAATCCAGACAGCAGAATCCGTCACTATCTTCAAAAAACTGCTAAAGACCCACCTCTTCCGTGAACACTTAACTAACCCCTAACTTACCCGCACTTCTGCACTTACAATGGCTCTTACACCTCTACTCTGTGCACTTTGCTCCTCTAGCACTCAATTAAAAATCTTGTATGATAGCACTACTTGTACTGTTCTCTGCTTGATACATCACTTTGCTTGTTTTTCCTCATTTGTCGCTTTGGATAAAAGCAACTGCTAAATGAATAAATATAAATGTAAGACCTTTGATATGCTTGAATGGAGCTATTTATGAGCAGTACTTAACACATTTGGCTTTGGATATGGATTCATCCAAATGATTAAAGCCTCATATTCTAATGCCCAAGTGGTCCTACAAACATACAATATAACCTAAGAACCATTTCTACTTAAATGGTGGTCCTGTCAAAGATTCCCTCTATCACCAATTCTAGTTGCATTATTCTTAGAACCCCTAGTACAAAGGATTAAGTATGACTATTTAATATCACATATGATAATAAATAATATGCACCACAAACTATCATAATATAATATACTTCATTATTTTTCAGATTTTTCTCATCAAATTATTAAAACTGTTAGTTACTTTAGTTCATACTCTGGATATAAGATAAATTGGGAAAGAAAATCTCTGCTGGTTCCTTTAAATGAGTCAGCCAAAGGGACACCACTGTCTGAGAGCATGCCATTACATTGGCATTTGGCAGAATTTACATACTTGGGGATATTTATTCCTCCTTGTTATGTTTTGAATCGATATCCCAGGACGAGCCCCCAGAAAACTGTTAGGTTTTAAAATATTGAATCTCCGGGTTACAATTCCTAAGAAGAGAGAAAGTGAGAGTACACAAGAAAGACGGCGCCCTCGCCTTGCTGCACACTTCCTGCACCAAGATCTTGGGAGAGTTTGCCAAATGGCACAGACACACAAATTTCAAATGGCAAATCTCTCATTTACTCAAGGAAAAGGCAGAGAATATATTATGCTTGACACAAAAGAGAGACAGTGGGTTAACTATCGATTGGCTAGGTGGAAGGCATATTTGCATAGAACAGGAAGCCTATCAATGTAAGACAGGAACAACATCATATATGGCTTCTAGGAAGCCGTGAAATACAAGATGTTATTTGGGAAAGAATGTAAATGCGTGCAAATGGTATTCGGGGAGACAGAGGAATACACAAATGGTGAGGGGCTTCATCTGTCTGTACCGGAGTCAACAGAGAAACAAAGAGAAGAGGTGCCAACACAGGAACCAGGAAACACAATAGTCACAGTTACAGTGCTAACAAGGGAGGGGGTGTTCACAGAGAGGACCGGAGGGTAAAGTATTAATAAGGGGACAGAGAGGGAAAAGATTAATACTGAACAAAGTGTTCACATTAAACTTACCACTCCTCATTTTTCACAGCTCTGCCATAAAAACCATGTCAAACTTAAGAATGATTTACAATTAGATATGCAGAGAGATAGGGTAGAATAGCCACAATTACAGTGAATGTCTTGGACTTCTGAATTATCTGTTTTCAATTCTTCTGATTCTCCTGCCAAAACACTACTTTAAGGAATTGCAGACTATGACCTCTAAATTCATTTGGAATTGTAAAAACACACAAATTTGTTTGAAGACTTTGCAATATCCTAAAACTTTGGGTGGGTTGTCACTCCCGGATTTCAAATCTGGGAGGCCTCTCACCACAAATACACAGGCTTCATATGATACACCGTGAAGATTAATAGAAGACTCATTAGTCACCACTCATATATTACAAGTCTTTTCTCAGGAATTAACTTAGCAAGGCCAAGTATTTAGTTTTTGCTATACACTGTAGGTATTTGGATTTGAGACAGATAGATGTAAAAATGTAAATAACAATATTTGTTTGCATATCTCTTGCTTGCAATAACAGCATCAAGCTGGTGACCCACTGCTATCACCAAACGGTTGTAGTCTTCATTTGTGACGCTTTGACAAAATATGAAAATTGGACAAAGAGTTGGATTTATCATAAAACTTTCCTCAGGTACCAGACGAGTAAAATATAAAAAAAAAATTGGCTAATATGAGACTAGGCTAGTTGGGTGTCGCTAGCCAAGGAGAGGCACAACTAAGCTATCCTTGTATGGGTGAAGCTGTCTGTCCTTATGCTCTGCTCATATCATGTTCATGTAACTTGGAGCTCATATAGACATTTACACACTTTGTTTTCCTGCTCAGCATGGAGAGGATGTTAGTGTTTCAGTTTCCACCCCTTTACCGGTAAAAATAAATAAATAAATAAATAGGTTCAACACATCTATTTTGCCCTCACACTGACTGACTGTGTGAGCTAGTGTTTGTCAGAATTGAGACCTGTCAGCCAATAAGAGACAAGTATTTCCACATATTTTCCTATAAACATTGTCTGATTGGTCTCGCCCCGAAGATACAAAATTACAACACTACCGTCTCCTTTTACTGACATTCAGTTATGTAGTGACAATTATTCGGGCTAAAAAAAAAACCTTTGGGGCTACAGCCCTGAATGCCGAGGTCATGGTACACCCCTGGTTTTTACTCACTTGATCATCGTATCCTTTTGTGTTGCTCACATGAGCTGGACATCGCTGGACTAACACTACCAAAATTTTATTTTACTGCTCCTAGCCTCCTACACACAGAGGTTTGTGCCATGTGGGCAGTTTGCTATTGTTTAGCCTAGCGCAGATTGTCAGCATCATAGGACTTTGATCTGCGAAAAAAAAGTCAACTATCAGTGTTGTCATCTAAAGGTACGCTCACACATACAGCGATTAAATCGCTGTAAGACGCCAGTCACTGTACTGTAAAGTCGCCAGTAGGCGTTCCTACTACTGGTTGCCATAGTAACATGGGTGGCGCAACTAGCATTACACTTTTGACAACAAACCAGCGGGCAGTGGTAGCTCAGTGGTTAAGACATTGGGTTACTGATTGGAAGGTCATGAGTTCAAACTCCAGCACTGCCAAGCTACCACTACTGGGCCCCTGAGCAAGGCCCTTAGCCCTCAACTGCTCAGATGTATAAAATGAAATAATTGTAAGTTGCTCTGGATAAAGGTGTCTGCCAAATAATATAAACCAATTTTCTTTCTGCTAAAATGAAAAATTTTGGAGGGAGCGCGATCTTATATATAAGTCACTAATGTATATATGCATCATATCCTGTGAGATGAAGGAGATGCAGTGTCTACTCTTTGCCACTGCAGCCACCTATCTGTGGCAAAAGCACAAGCGCAAATTAGCTTAGTTTAGCTTATGGCCTTAGCACGTTTGAAACAAAATAATAATAATGAAACACACACTTTTTGTTGCAATTGAACAAAATCCCGGTGTAGCTACTATCTCAGTAAGTGAACGTCACCATCAGGGTGTCATTCACTATATGTTTGATAGTGACCAGGAGCCGGACCGCAGCTCTTCAGTCGTGGCCTCTGTGTTTCCTGGGTGAAGTGTACGGCTTGGTGCTGCTCGTTCCCAGGCGCCGAAGCAGCAACAAGCTGGACACTTCACCCAAGATAGGAGCTACAATGTGATTTTGCTCGATTGCAACAAAAAGTGAGTGTTTCAATATTATTTATTTTGTTATTATTATTACTTTTTTTGCTTTAAACCCGCTAAGATCCTAAGCTAAGCTAAGCTAATTTGCTACTGCCGCAGTGGCGCTGCTTCTGCCAGTGAGCATGGGTGGCTACGGATCACGTGCGCTCTACTATCTTCACTGCCATTGGTAGTCGCTGCACCAAGTTGGTCTAAATTTGCATGAAGTTAAACTTTTCTCAACTTTCAAAGTCGGTGGACATGCCCACATCTACTTGCCAATGGCCGCCGTTGCTCATGTCGCTGGAAGACGCCAGCACTCACTGAAAATTAATGGTCTCTGGTTGCTTTACCTTCAACATTTCTCACATTATCACATTTTATTCACTATAGTTCAGAAAATGGTAATAAAATATGACAGGAACTGATGGGTTGGCACTCCATCCAGGGTGCCCTGAGTCCCCTGGGATAGGCTCCAGGCTCCCCACAACCATATGTAGGATAAGCGGTACAGAAAAAGGATGGATGGATGTCTGACTTTGGACTAGGCGCAAACACCAAGGAATACACATATTACTCACCAGCTCACTGCACACACTCTTGCATTCATTATTTTCTAACCAGCAACTCAATAATACCATATACAGGTGCATCTCAAAAATTAGAACTTTTATGGAAAAGTTAATTTTCTTCCATAATTTAATTCAAAAAGTGGAACTTTCATATATTCTAAATTCATTACACATAAAGTGAAATATTTCAAGCCTTTTTTTTGTTTGTTTTAATCTCGATGATAACGGCTTACAGCACATGGAACTGAGATACTGGAAAAATCCAGTATCTCAAAAATATTAGGATAAAGAATTTATAATACAGCAATGTGGACCTGAGAAGACTCTAATCAGCTAATTAACTCAAAACATCTTTTTACTCAATATACTCTTTTCAGATGAAAGTAAATTTTGCATTTCATTTGGAAATCAAGGTTCCAGAGTCTGGAGATGGAGATGCTGATTTCCTTTTCCAGCAGGACTTGGCATCTGCCCACAGTGCCAAAACTACTAGTAACTGGTTTGCTGACTATGGTATTATTGTGCTTGATTGGGCAGCCAACTCGCCTGACCTTAACTTTGTCAAGAAGAAGATGAGACGCACCAGACCCAACAATACAGACGAGCTGAAGGCCACTATCAAAGCAACCTGGGATTCCATAACACCTCAGCAGTGCCACAGGCTGATTGCCTCCATTCCACACCACACTGATGCAGTAATTCGTGCAAAAGGAGCCCTGACCGAGTATTGAGTGCATAAATTAACATACATACAGAAGGTCAACATTTCTGTATTATAAATTCTTCTATTTTCTAATATTTTGAGAAACTGGATTTTTGATTTCCATGAGCTGTAAGCCGTATTCTTCGAGATCAAAACAAAAAAGGCATGAAATATTTCACCTTATGTGTAATGAATCTAGAATATATGAAAGTTACACTTTTTGAATTAAATTATGGGAAAAAATGACCTTTTCCACAATATTAAAATTTTTTTTAGATGCACCTGTAACGAATCAATCATTACTAACATTATTCTTTTCCACCAGAATAATGTAATGGATCAACTTTAAACATGAAAAATGAAACAGAAGTGCACGCTTGGATTCAACGCACCTTTTTAAAGGAGACGAGTTTTAAAGCGTGCCCACCTTATCTACCAGAATGTGTAGTAAATCGGATGAATCTGCAACGTTTAAAAATATTCTCCATCATTTACAATTTATGTAACAAATTAAAAAATGTTTAACACGTTTAAATGTATTCTCCAATTTATATAAGGAATTAGCTCGAATGGCGTGAAATATATCTATATATCTAATCAACGCGTATTGTGACCAGTTATAAATATACATCAGCCATGAAAGGGAATTCATGTATGTGCACATATACATATAGATAATTAACTACAACGGATTATAATTAATTATGACTATGTATGTGGTCTAGATCAGCTTTTAGGATTAGCTGTAGTCTAGTTTGGAATTATGACTCTAAAGAGGGAGTTTATCCTTCTGGCCAGGAAGGAAATCTCCGTTTCCAGAGCGTGTAGCCAAAGAATTTTGTTATTAAAATTAGAGCGGGTAACCGAGATCTTATGCAGCGTAGAATTTACTATCACGTGACCAAAACAGAGACAAATCAAGCGTGGTGATAATAGATTTTAATAACTAGATGTAACTATGGATACACATGACTAACTCTAAGCAAAACATACATATGTACATCTATATACAAGGAAAGAAAAGGTATAGAGAGAAAGTAATGAAATAAAAGGGAATGGCAGACAAAAACACAACTAATTAGCCTTTTTCAAAACCAGCAACGAATTTAAATCTCCTGTAAACAGGGGTACAATCTTAAACGCAGATATAGATCCATTAACTATACTTGCATGGCTTCGGTCTGAAAGTTCGCGCGAGGTCATGTAGAGTTCGCTGGTTCGTCGTGCCATTTGAAAAGGCGTGGGCTGTGAGGCGGTTGCATCCTTTGTCCGAGAGAGGGATCCTGGCTTCCTCTTCCCGGGGCACATGGCCCCGGCGGAGAGAAACCGGAAAGAGTGTAGAAGTGAAGTTGAAGAGTGTGAGTGAAGAGAGACTGAAGAGAGAGAAGTGAGAGTTTCAAAGCGTGGTGTTATTTTAAAGACAACACCAACACACACGCCTCTTTGGGCTATTGGCCAATCAGGAAGTTGGATTTGTTGGCGGGATGAACTCTCTTTGTCTGGTCTCAGACCCGAATTTGCATGTTCAGGGAGGAGCCGGTTTAAACCGTATTACGTGTGAAATTAAGAAAAAGCATGAAATAATGTATCCCATTGCAATATGATGTGCATAATCAATCAGGGTATCGCAAGACAATTAACCACATACCAAATTCGATGGACTTATAAAGAATATTACAAGTAAAACATGGTTACAGACATTTAAAATAATATCCTAAGTTAAAACTATCTAAAATCATTATAGTTATGTCACATAAACACACAATATATGCAAACACGAAAACATCACACTATTTGGACATCGAATAATTACATATAATTACATGTTACATTCAAAAGAAATTCTTCCATTGTGTGTGTGTACGGGTGTATGCTTTGTGTGTGTGTGTGTGTGTGTGTGTGTGTGTGTGTGTGTGTGTGTGTGTGTGTGTCTGAAGAGGGGGGGTCGTGTCACATTTCAATGGCATCTGGCAGCAGAAGGCCTCTCGGGGTTGCTATCGGCCACCTGAGTGATGAAACTTTTTATGTTAAGTCCAGGTCAATTCAGAAATCAGTTTGGATACCGTCAGACATTACACACCTGTATATCAATCACACAAATTCACTCTATTACAATCAGTGATCATGTTTCTGTATATCTTACTTGGAATAGAAATCACCTTCAGAAGTCAGTTTTTATATTTAACACATCACTTCTCAAAAATCCGTAATTTGATGGAAGAACTATGAAGAGAACAGGCATCTTTCATTGAAATAAATGATTCACCAGAAACCCCACCAACGCTACTACGGGAAACAGGGAAAGCCGTTCTCAGAGGAAAAACAATATTCTATGCATCATATAAGAAAAAGAAAAATATTGAAAGTGAAAATAAGTTAGAATAAAAGATTAGGGCAATAGAGAGTTTAACGGTAATCAACCCCACAGAAAGCACAGAAATGGAATTAAGGAAACTCAAACTAGAATATAATGACCTTATAAATGAAAAAACGTAATTCCTACTACAAAGACTCAGAAATGAAAACTTTGAATATAATAACAAATCTGGAAAATTCTAGCAAACCTCATAAAATGAAATAAAGAAAGAACAACAATTCCAATTATCAAGAACTCACCAGGAAAGATCATACAAAACCCAGAGGGAATTAATAATATATATAGATAATTCTTTCAAGACCTGTACTCATCACTTGCAGATCTGGACACAGAAGATGCTCAGATATATAAATGAAATAAATGTGTAAGTCGCTCTGGATAAGGGCGTCTGCCAAATGCCATAAATGTAAATGTAATGTAAATGTAAAAAAAAATCACTGAGGAAATGTCTCGTTTTCTAAATAGCACCATCCCACTCTCCTCTTCACTCAGCTTACTTGGAGATACATCTGGGATCAACATCACAAAGGAAACACAATAGTCACAGTTACAGTGCTAACCATCAGCAAGAAAACCATACCAACAAACTGGAAATCAAAGAATAACAAAAAAAACTCTCAGCCTTAAAAAAAATTAAAAAGTGGGCAAGATGCTCAGGTATTAAAAGGAATTATTGCAAGCTATACAACACTTCTTGAAACTGTGGAGCTTCAAGGACATATTCCATAATCAACAACAGAAAAGGCCACAATTTATGTTTGTTAACCCCTTTGCTGCTGAATCAGACTGTTTGAAAATCCAACTTGTGACAGATGAAGCTATATTCCAAATGGAGATGATTGAACCATGAAAGACTCAAGTCTGGTCTGAGGGAGGGAACCTTGGAGTTTTGGAAAAATGTCTTAATGGAAAAGTATCCCAATGTAAAACAAGCAGCACTGAAGCTACCATCAATGTTTGGGTCAGCCTATGTTTGGTGATCAGTTTTTTCAACCCTGAATTGTGAAATCAAAGCATTGCACTCTTTGCATTCTTACTGACACACGTGAAATAATTGTTTTCAGTAACCACAACTGAATACATGGCAGATATATATCAGTTACTCATGCAAACTGTGTTCTGCCATTATAAGTTGCTGTTGCTGTAGTAGTGGTAGTTTAAATGGAAATGCATAGCTTGTGCCTTTTTACAGTGATCATGGTATGTTTTTCTGGCTCTTTATGGTTGGCTTGGATTGGTTGGCTATCCCTGCCCCAAGTAATTTCTAATATGACATATTGAATAAGCAACACTTTTTGGTATATTGGAAGGGATCTATCCCTTCTGTTCACATAAAGGATGAATACAACAACATCTGAGTCCATTTTATCAATTTCTTTGATGTGTGTTATGCCATTGTCAGGTGGTTGTTAGTGTGTCCCAGTGTGCCCTCATGCCTGTGTTACCTTCTGGCTCTGACTTTTTTGCATGCTGTCAAGCTAGTTCTGCTGGAGCCCCGCCTGCATTTTGATCACAAGGCACACGCTTTTAAACCATTGTAGGATAAGAACATACCATATAATCTATTCTGTCTCTCTCTCTGTCAAGCTGTACATGCACTCCTTCTGCCTGATTTGAGGCCATGACCTGATCGTGATACGTCCATTACTATGGTTGTTTGCCCATATGTGGGCTTTCCTGAAACTGCTACCAGAGATATGAACGTGCACAGTTGTATATGTCTGGATGTCTGTATGCTGTAGCATAATAATTTCCCTTCACTGGAACTAATGGGCCTAGCCCAAATACTGTATGCTTCAGCATGACAATGCCCCTGGTCACAAAGCGCAGTCCATGGAAAACTGGAAGAACTCAAGTGGCCTGACCTCAACCCCACTGAACACCCTTTGGGATGAATTGGAATGGAGACTATAACCCAGGATTCCTTGCCTGACATCAGTACCTGATCTAACTAATGCTCCTATAGCTGAATGGGCAAATCCCCAAAGCCATGTTCCAAAATTTAGTGGAAAGGCTTCCCAGAAGGGTGGAGGTTGGGGACTAAATCTGTGAATGTGGTATTCAAAAAGCACATATGTGATCACAAACTTTTGGACATATTGTGTATCTACTGTTAAAGTCTTACACAAAGAAAACTGAATTGTACTGAATATTGTGGTTACCATGGCCTTTGTATAGGTTGCATAGGAAAGATATACTCTATGGTCAACATTTGTGTTGGTAGCAGTCAGAAAAGTCTGAGTGGTATCCTGAAGAAATAAAGGTACAGTGGTGCTTGAAAGTTTGTGAAACCTTTAGTTTTTTTTTTTATATATCTGCATAAATATGACCTAAAACATCATCAGATTTTCACACAACTCCTAAAAGTAGACAAAGAGAACCCAATTAAACAAATGAGACAAAAATATTATACTTGGTCATTTATTTATTGAGGAAAATGATCCAATATTACATATCTGGGAGTGGAAAAAGTAGGATTAGCAGTTGAGTCAGGTGATTTCAATCAGTGGGATGACAATAAGGTGTGAGTGAATGCCCTATTTTATATAAAGAACAGGGATCTATCAAAGTCTGATCTTCACAACAAATGTTTGTGGAAGTGTATCATGGTATGAACAAAGGAGATTTCTGTGGACCTCAGAAAAATAGTTGTTGATGCTCATCAGGCTGGAAAAGGTTACAAAACCATCTCTAAGGAGTTTGGACTCCACCAATTCACAGTCAGATAGACTGTGTGCAAATGGAGAAATTTAAGACCCTCCCCAGGAGTCGACCAACAAAGATCACTCCAAGAGCAAGACATGTAATTGTCTGCGAGGTCACAAAGGAGCCAGGGTAACTTCTAAGAAACTAAAGGCCTCTCTCACATTGGCTAATATTAATTTTCATCTACCATGAGGAGAACACTGAACAGCAATAATGTGCATGGCAGGGTTGCAAGGAGAAAGCCACTGCTCTCCTCTTAAATGAGGACAAAACAGAAATTATTGTTTTTGGTCCCCCGAGATTGAGAGATGGGCTCATAAATGAACTTGCCAATCATTTCCCCTCAATTTCTTAGGAATCTTGGCATCATCCTGGACTCAGAATTATGCTTAACCAAGCAAATAAATTCGGTTGTTAAGAATAGTTTTTATCAATTATGGATTATTTCTAAACTTAAAACATTTTTGACTTCAAGATTTGGAGAAGGTTATTCATGCTTTTATCACATCGCATTTAGATTATTGTAACTCATTGTTCTTGGGTCTTCCTCAGTAAATCTCTTGCTCCCCTCCAGATGGTTCAAAATGCAGCTGCAAGGATGTTGACCAGATCAAAGTAATTTGACCATGTCACCCCAATTTTAGTAGCACTTCATTGGCTCCCAGTCCATTTGAGGATCCAGTTTAAAATTCTGTTGTTTGTTTTTAAAGCTCTTAATGATCAAGCTCTTATCTTAAAGATCTTCTTATTCCACATTCATCCAGCAGATCCTTAAGATCTTCTGATAGGTATCTTGTGTGCTTAGGGTTGTTGTCTTGTATGTCCCTCAATCTCGTTTAAAAACCAAGGGTGATAGAGCTTTTTCAGTTTCTGCCCCTCGCTTATGGAATCAGTTGCCATTGGCTATCTGCCTTGCACCTTCTATTATCATTTTTAAGAAGAGGCTGAAAACATATCTTTTCTCCCTGGCGTTTTAATCTAATTTTAGTATTGGTTTTTGTCTGTCTTTTATGTTATTTATTCTGATTCTATTTATATTTTCTCTACTCTGTTCAGCATTTTGTTCAGCCTCGCTGTGTTTAAATGTGCTATATAAATAAAATTTACTTACTTACTTACTCCAAAAAGAACATTGCTGCCCCTCTGCAGTTTGCTAAATATCATGTGGACATGTATTTGAATAGAAGGCTACTGGAAAAATATTTTGTGGATTGATGAGAACAAAATAGAATTTCTGGTTTAAATGAGAAGGGTTATGTTTGGGGAAAGGAAAACACTGCATTCCAGCATAAGAACCTTATCCCATCTGTGAAACATGGTGGTGGCAGTATCATGGTTTGGGCCTGTTTTGCTGCATCTGGGCCAGGATGACTTGCCATCATTGATGGAACAATGAATTCTGTATTATACCATCGAATTCTAAAGGAAAATGTCAGAACATCTGTCTGTGAACTGAATCTCAAGAGAAAGTGGGGCATGCAGCAAGACAACAACCCTAAGCACACAAGTCATTCTACCAAAGAATGGTTAAAGAGCAATAAAGTTAATATTTTGGAATGGCCAAGTCAAAGTCCTGACCTTAATCCAATTGAAATGTTGTTGAAGGACCTGAAGCAAGCAATTCATGTGAGAAAGCCCACCAACATCCCAGAGTTGAAGCTGATACTGAAGTTCCAATACTGAGCAATGGGCTACAATTTCTCCAAACTGATGTGCAGGACTGATCAACAGTTACCACGAATGTTTAATTGCAGTTACTGCTGCACAAGGGGAGTCACACCAGATACTGAAAGCAAAGGTTCACTTACTTTTGCCACTCACAGATATGTAATATTGGATCATTTTCCTCAATAAATAAATGACCAAGTATAATATTTTTGCCTCATTTATTTATCTGGGTTCTCTTTATCTACTTTTAGGACTTGTGTGAAAATCTGATGATGTTTTAGGTCATATTTATGCAGAAGTATAGACAATTCTAAAGGGTTCACAAATTTTCAAGCAACACTCTACATCAGTAAAGGACAAAAAAGCTTCCTGAGGGAAAGAGAAAGACCACTAAAGGCGAGGACATCATTCTGGTCAGAAAGACCAGGTTTTAAAATTGCTCCTCAGATTAAAGCAGAGATGTGAGTATGGAGTGCATACCTTAGTATCTACCACCCAAAAAGACTGAGAGGGGCTGAGATGCCAATAAGGAAACCAGAGAGCTGCACAAAAACAGGCTCCCCAAGGTTTACAAATCATTGGCACAGTGAGTGACAGACTTACAGACAGAAGTGACAGACTGTTCAGCACAAATTTGGTTATTTCCGTTTAAAGAGACCTAATTCAAGAAATTTTTTTGTTCACATACATAGCAAAAAAACAAACAAAAAAAAAAAAAACCCCATATAGACAGAATAAGGTAAAGCCAAGTGAGTATCGCTACTGATTTTATTTCTGCTTGCAGTACATTCTACAGATGCACGGTATATCACTTTAAAACAACATGATAACTTAATGCCACCTTTTAAAAATTATATTTCTGTAAAAATATAGAAGGGAAAAAGTCAGAGAAACTGTACATTATTTAAAATCCACTAACACCACATTTGGGTTTATGGTTTAATACTATATTTTCTTATAACATCCAGCTCTTTTAGGGAAAATGTCCCTTTGTGTGTCTCCATAAACAGATAGATATACAGAGTGAAATATATTATCCTGCACAAGTTCAGTGTAAAAACTACATTTCATTGTCATAGTTTTTTCTATGCTCTCAATCTCATGTTTTCCATAGAGGAAAACATACTTATATACAAGCTCAGGGCTCTACATCTACTTTTAATTGTAACATAAAACCTTCTGCTAAGTTATAAAAGGAATATTGCATCTAACATTTCCTTGCATCCTATAATTTGAGGTCTTCAAGAAATAAAAGTTATTGTACAACACTAAAGTTTCCCACGATTAATAAAGCCTAGCATTCATTAAATGTTGGCCATTGAATAAAACAATACTCCAGTAACAGTGATGAAGAGAATATTCAGTCAGAGGGGGACTAATGTCATGAGGTAAAGTTCAGATTTTGTTCATATATCTTAATTCTGATTCATGTTAATATAAATAAATATGTTCAAGATATTTACTTGTCTTTTCTGAAAACCCAAGAACCTGCTTATTTCAGTAAAGAACATGCATAACTCAACACATCTATAATTTCTGCTCCAAATGTATAAGCATAACCTTGCCATTAACCTTTCCACCTTTCCACAACAATGACCAGCCAGTCTAGTAAATTAGCTAGGCAGTAAGTAAATATAAGGCTAATGGAGTTTTTAAAAAATCATCCTTTGTTTCTCAGTGTGGGATTAGTTCATTTAAAAATTAAAAGTTATCTATAGAACAAATGGTCCTTGTCTATACAGGCCATGTCATGAATCGTCTAGACTTTTCTGCAATGTTGTCCAGACATGTTCCATGTAGGCTATTGCTATTCAATAATCCCAGCTATTGAATGATTTTTTTTGCCTTTTTAGATTATAAAATTAGATTGAGAAAAAATAATCCAAATGTGAAAGCACATGTAATGCGGTTCATAAAAAGAAAGCTGTCTGTAAGGAATAATGAAGCAGAAGGCTTGATTAGCTTGATGTCAGACAGAGGTCCAAGAATGCTCTTAGTTGCTGAAATACATTAAAGTGAAAGAAAACATAAAAACACTTTAAGGCTAATGGAAAAATGCATACAGGGAATATCAGTGTGTGTCAAAATGTTTACACTGAGATCATTTAATGTGTAAATGGATTTATCGTTATTTTACTAACATGTTCCCTAATGTTCATAATAGCTACCCCGACATTATAGCTAGATAATAATTTGAATTGAAACACTATGTTTAGCTTTATAAATAGTATTATTTCCTTTTGCTGTGGAGCACCAGAGAAGTTTTCTTTCTAGTGGGATTTTCTCATTGCCTTGCCAAGTACCAATATAAATATATCAATATTAATATCAGTCATCAACCTTGTGACCGTGAGCCCATATGGGTAGGATATAAAAGGTCCTCACTGTCGTGCTCCTCCTCTTTCCTATTCTCACCTTGTTGAGGAAGTGGATTCAAGGATGCCAATTATAGTTTTCTAATCCCTTGATTTTTATTTATTTATTTTGGCTAATCTTGCACCATTAGATAGAGTGTGTTGATGCACATCATCGGTTAGTTATAATATTTGGCTTATTATTATTTTCACCATTATTACTGCGTTGCTGTACATCCTATATGTCTGGACAATGTCTAATCCATTTAATTTACAGGCATTAAACCTGACTTGTAGGCCATGTGAGCCTTTTTGACAGAAGACAGAGCTGTCCTGATCATAAAGGCAATCATACAGTCCCCTCTGAAACTAGTGGAATGGCAAGGCCAATTCAGTTGTTTGTGCTATACACCAAAGACATTTGGGTTTGAGATCAAAAGATGGATATGAGACGAGAGTTTAGGATTTCAGCTTTTATTTCCTGGTATTTACATCTAGATGTGTTAGACAACATAAAACTTTGAATCTTTTGTATCAGACCACCCAATTTTAGGTGAGCAAACGTATACGAACAGATAAGTCTTGAAGTAAATTAAAGTAAATAACACTTAATATTTTATTGCATATCCCTTGCATGCAATAACTGCATCAAGTCTGCAACACACAGACATCAACAAATTGTAGGTTTCTTCTTTTGTAATGCTTTTCCAGGTTTTCACCACAGCCTTTTTTTCTTGTTGTTTCGGGGGGTTTCACCCTTCAGTTTCCTCCTCAGGAGACAATTTACCTCCTCTGTAAATTGGCAGACAAAATGTTCCTGTAAACTTCTGAATTCATTCTGCTGCTACCATCAGCTGTTACATTATCAATAAAGATTAGTGAGCCTGTTCCTGAAGCAGATATGCAAGCCCAAGCCATAACACTACCTCCACCATGTTTCACAGATAAACGTGTATGTTTTGGATCATGAGCTGTTCCTTTCTTTCTCCAGACTTTGGCCTTTCCATCACTTTGGTAGGGGTTAATCTTGGTTCCAGAACTTTTTGTGCATCATCTCTGTATTTCTTTGCAAATTCCAATCTGGCTTTCAGATTCTTCCTGCTGATGAGTGGTTTTCATCTTGTGGTATGGCCTCTATATTTCTGCTCTTAAAGTCTTCTTCGAACAGTGGATTCTGATACCAGCTCAGAACATCAGTGGTTTCTTTCTTTTTCAGCACATTCCAAATTGTTGTATTGGCTATGCCCAATATTTGTGCAATGCCTCTAATTGATTTTCCCTCATTTCTCAGCTTCAAAATGGCTTGCATTTCTCCTCTAGACAGCTCTCTGATCTACATGTTGTCTTATCCTTTTTTAACAATAATTGCAGTCTTCACAGGTGAAACTGAAGGCTAAAACCAAGAGTAGATGTTCAGAGCTATTTATTGTTTAAACAATCAATCTAACAAGACACACCTGGGTAACAAGGAACACCTATCACATGTTCCATGTTCTGATATTTTTGCCCACCTACAAATTAGGTGGTCTG